>JAKWJC010000238.1:0-343519 GCA_027704865.1 Solanum neorickii
GAGAAAGGAGTACCTGAATCTGTAAACAGGTGTGGGTATCTTTCTCGCATATCGGCCTCCTTCTCCCAAGTGGCTTCTTCGACTGGTCGATTCTTCCATTGAACTTTTGATGGATGCCAATCTCCCTTGATCTCAACTTGCGAATTTCTCTATCTAAATGGCAACAGTCCTCCTCCTCCTCATAAGACAAATTTTCATCGAGCAAACTGAATCCCAACGGATAATGTAGTTTCCATCCCCATTGGTATCTCTTCAACATAGACACATGAAACACCGGATGTACTCCAGACAGCCCTGGAGGCAAGGCTAACTCATAAGCCACCTCCCCTATGCGCTTCAGAACCTCGAAGGGACCAATATACCTTGGCTAATTTACCCCTTTTACCAACACGCATCACCCCTTTCATGGGTGAAACCTTCAACAAGACTTGTTCACCCTCCATGAACTCCAAGTCTCTAACCTTTCGATCTGCATACTCTTTCTGTCTACTTTGCGCCGCTAGAAGCTTTTCTTGAATAGATTTCACTTTATCTCTAACGATTCTCTCAGAAGGTCAGTACCCCAAGGTCTAACCTCAAATGCATCAAACCACCCAATGGAGACCTACATCTTCTCCATATAGTGCCTCAAATGGGGCATATCAATGCTTGATTGATAGCTATTGTTGTAGGAGAACTCTGCTAAGGTAAGAAACTATCCCAATGACCACAAATTCTATCACACATGCACGAAGCATATCCTCCAACACTTGAATCGTTCGCTCAGACTGACCATCAGTCTGGGATGAACACAGTACTAAGGTCCAACCTAGTACCCAATTCCGCATGGCAAGTTTTCCAAAACTTAGAAGTAAACTGCGTACCTCTATCTTATGATGGAGAGTGGAACCCCATGCAACCGACAATTTCTGAGATATAGTTTTGGCTAACTTCTCTGCATTGTAAGTCACCTTGACCGGAATGAAATGAGCAGCTTAGTTAACCTATCAACAATCACCCAAATAGAGTCATACTTACCCATTGTCTTTGGAGACCAACCACGAAATCCATTGCAATCCTTTCCCACTTCCATTCAGGAATGGGCATTCTTTGAAGTGTTCCTCCGGGCCTCTGGTGTTCAATACTTTACTTGCTGACAGTTTGGACATTTGGCAATAAAATCAACAATATCACGCTTCATTCTACTCCACCAAAAGTGTTGCTTTTGGTCACGATACATCTTGGTTGCACCAGGATGTATAGAATACCTTGAACTATGAGCCTCTGTCAAATAGTGTTGATCAAATCATTAACTCGGGGTACACATACCCTTCCCTTGATTCTCAAAACACCTTCCTCATCGATTTGTGCTTCCTTAGCCTCCCTCGCAATAACTTTATCTTGGATTCTGCTTAGTTTCTCTCATCATCAAACTGTTTTCCCTTAATCTTGTCAAGAAAAGAAGATCTTGCCTCCACACAAGCCAACATCCTCCTCCCTTCTCATTTACTTCTAATCCATCAAGTCGTTAGCCAGAGTCTGAACCTCTCTAGCCAATGACGTCTAGAAACTTGCAAGTGAGCTAGACTTCCCATGCTCCCTGCCTTTCTACTTAAAGCGTCTGCCACAACATTAGCCTTTCCCGATGATAAAGATAGTGATTCGTAGTCCTTCAGTAGTTCCATCCATCTCCTCTGCCTTAAATTCAAATCTTTTTGAGTAAGACATACTGTAGGCTACGATGATCCCGTATACTTCACACTTAACCCCATACAAATAGTGCCTCTCCATTGCTTTAATGCAAACACTACCGCAGCCAATTCCAAATCATGAGTCGGATAATTACGTTCATGCACCTTTAATTGCCTCGAAGCATAAGCAATTACATTCTTTTCTTGCATTAACACCGCACCCAACCCAGAATAGGATGCATCACAATAAACAATGAAGTTCTTACCTTCCACGGGCAAGGTGAGAATTGGTGCAGTAGTCAACAAAGTCTTGAGCTTCTGAAAGCTTTCTTCACACTCGTCCGACCATACAAATGGGACATTCTGCTTAGTCAAGTTCGTCAATGGGAAGCAATGGAGAGAATCCCTTGACAAATCGACGGTAATAGCTAGCTAAACCAACAAAGCTCCTTATATTCTGACACATTAGTGGTCTTACCCAATTCTTCACTGTCTCAATCTTAGAAGGATCCACCATCACTCCATCCTTAGAACTACATGCCCTAAGAAGGACACTGCATCTAGCCAAAACTCACACTTAGAGAACTTGGCATAAAGCTTTTTCTCCCTCAACATTTCCAATACAATCTCAAATGCTCCTCATTTCCTTCTTACTTTTAGAGTATATCAGTATATCATCAATAAATACGATCACGAAGAGGTCCAAATATGGCTTAAAAATCCCGTTCATCAAGCTCATGAACGCAGCAGGGGCATTCGTAAGACCAAAAACTCTCACTACAAATTCGTAATGCCCATACCTCGTTCGAAAAGCAGTCTTTGGCACATCCATTGCCCGTATTTTCAAATGATGAATAACCGGATCTCAAGTCAATCTTAGAGAAGACACAAGCACCTTGTAACTGATCGAACAAGTCATCAATGCGAGGAAGAGGATACTTGTTCTTATAGTTACCTTGTTCAACTGCCGTAGTCCTATGCACATCCGAAAACTCCCATCCTTCTTCTTCACAAACAAAACTGAAGCACCCCAAGGAGATGCACTTGGTCTAATGAAGCCTTTGCTCAACAACTCTTGAAGTTGCCTTTAACTCTCTTAACTCCGCGGGATCCATTCTATAAGGGGGTATAGAAATGGGGCGAGTACCCGGTTCAAGATCAATACAGAAGTCAATATCTCTATCCGGTGGCATACCAGGAAGATCTGCAGGGAACACATCCAAAACTCACGGACTATCGAAACCGACTCAATAGAAGGTACTTGGGTAGTTCATCCCGGACGTGTGCCAAGAAAGCTAAACACCCTTACTAACCATTCTCTTAGCACGAAGAAAGAGACGATACGGACCGGATTGGAAGTGTAGTCACCCTCCCACACTAACGGATCTGTCCCAGGTTTGGCTAACGTCACAGTCTTAGCATTACAATCCAAGATCGCAAAATTCGGAGAAAGCCAAGTCATACCCAGAATTACATCAAAGTCAACCATTTCTAAGATAACCAAATCTACATAAGTGTTACTCCCCACAAAAGTCACCAAACAAGACCTATACACTTTTTCAACTATCACAGACTCACCCACCGGAGTAGAAACACGAATAGACATGTCAAGTAAGTCACAATGTAAATTAAGACCATTAGCAAATGAGGAAGATACATAAGAAATTGTGGATCCGGGATCAAACGATACAGAAGCTATGCAATCACAAACCAAAAGATTACCTGTGATGACAGCATCAGATGCCTCCGCTTCAGACCGCCCAGGGAAAGCGTAACAATGGGCCTTATCGTTTGTCTGTCCGTTGCCCCCTACCATGTTGTGATGTAGTGGCTCCAGTTTTCCCATCACCCCGGCCATTTTGGTGACCACCATTACCTCGACCACCACGTCCTCCAGAATAACGGCCTCTGCCATGACCACCTCTACCTCTAGCCATTGGGGGTCTATAACTCTGTTTTGGACAATTCCTCCTAATATGTCCGGTCTCTCCACATCCATAACACTCTCTAGAGTCATGCATAGGTCTCTCAGAGAAGTGTTGACCGGTCTGAGGTGGACCCCCAACTGCAGTTTGTAGTGAAGATTGAATTGGTCGAACTGAGTAACCTCCGGAACCCTGTCCTCTAGAGTAAGAACCATTAAACTCACCTCCCTTTCGAAACCTTTTTGATGTCGATGCCATGGTGAATTCATCTGGCTTCACTCCTTCCACCTCTACCACGAAATCTACCACTTCTTGGAAGGATTTTGCCGTAGCCGCTACCTGTAAGGCTGAAATTCGCAACTCTGACCTCAACCCCTTCACAAAACGACGAATCCGCTCTTGTGGACTGAAACAAAGTTGGGTGGCATATCTGGATAGTGCACGAAACTTAGCCTCATATGCAGTAACCGACATCCTACCTTGCTCCAGACTCAAGAATTCATCTCTTTTCCTATCCCTCAAAGTCCGGGGAATATACTTCTCCATAAACAAGCTAGAGAATGATGCCCAAGTCATAGGTGGTGCCTCTGTTGGTTGACACTCAACATGTGACCGCCACCACATTTTGGCGTTCCCTTGAAACTGATAGGTCACAAACTCAACACCAAACCGTTCTACTATACCCATATTGTGTAGTAGCTCATGACAGTCAACCAGAAAATCATAGGCATCCTCACATTCGACACCCTTGAAGACTGGAGGTTTCAATTTCAAGAACTTACTGAAAAGTTCATGTTGATCATTTGTCATTATAGGCCCTGTAGTCAGATGAGGAAACGTGCCTATTTCCAATGGAACATCCATGCGGGGAGCCGCAATAGCCGCATGTTGTACCTCCGGACCCTGAGGTGCTAGCGCAGAAAACACTGGAGGTGCTTGACCTTGATCAGATAACTCACTAAGATAAGCAAGAACCTGATTGATCATCTCTGGGGTAGGTTGGGGAGGCAATCCCTCATTCTGTACTTGTTCAGTTTCCCCTTCCTCACCCTCTCTTACTACTTCTTCAGTCGGTGGAGGAGTCACTGCCCTAGTATCAGATGGGCTAGGTGCTCGTCCTCTTCCTCCAGAGGACGTCCTCCCACGACCTCTACCACGGCCTCTTGCCGCTACTCTTCCTCAAGCTACAGCCCCAGTGGCTGGCTCAGACGCTTCTTGTCTTGCCGATGTTGATGTTGGCGCAGTCGTTGCTCTAGTTCTAACCATCTGCGAAATAGAGTGAAGATGGTCAGATACCAATTTGTATCACCTAGATACCAATTGGATCCAAGTAATAGCACGAAAGAAAGAATTAAAGAATGGAATTTTCCTAAAGTCTTATAGCTTCTCAAAGAAAAGTAAAGGCGTCCCCCTACCGTCCCTTAAGACTCTACTAGACTCGTTCTTGTGTGATGAGACCAACGAACCTAATGCTCTGATACCAAGTTTGTCACGACCCAAATCGGATCGCGACTGGCACCCACACTTACCCTCCTATATGAGCGAACCAACCAATCTAAACCTTAACATTTCAATATAATATCAACAGAAAGTAATGCGGAAGACTTAACTCATTAATAAAAACCAATTCAATAACTTCTAAAATCCAACATCTATTATTCCCAAAATCTGGAAGTCATCACCACAAGAACATCTATGATCAAATTACTAAACTAAGAGTATTCTAAGAAGCTAAAATAAGTAAAAGCTAGTCCATGCCGGAAGTTCAAGGCATCAAGACAGGAGGAAGAAAGTCCAGTCCAAGCTAGAAGCGTTAGCTCACCCTGAAGATCCGATGTGACGAAGTCTGGCTAGAATTGCGGTTGAGTTGAAGACGATGGCACGTTGGCTGCACTCCACAAATAACAAGAAGAAAACATAAAAGTAGGGGTCAGTACAAAACACGGGTACTGAGTAGATATCATCGGCCAACTCAAAATAGAAAACAGTATATACCAAGTAATATCATAAAATCAACTATAATACTCAACATGTAGCAACAACAAGTACTATATCATTAACAATTACCGTCAAGTTCACACATGAGGAGTCAAGCCTCAATACCATACTCATTTGGGAATTAGATTCATTAGATTGAGTATATTAACATCTTTCAAGATTCAATATCTTTATTCCTCTTGTGTCGGTACGTGACACTCCGATCCCCTACTACTATGTGTCGGAACGTGACACTCCGATCCCCTAATTCTACGTGTCGGTTCGGGATACCCGATCCCCTAAATCTACGTGTCGGTTCGTGACACCCGATCCCCTAAATCTACGTGTCGGTTCGTGACACCCGATCCCCTAAATCTACGTGTCGGTTCGTGACACCCGATCCCCTAAATCTACGTGTCGGTTCGTGACACCCGATCCCCTAAATCTACGTGTCGGTTCGTGACACCCGATCCCCTAATCTCATTCTATCAATTCATCAAGTCTTCTCTTATACCAAGGCATCATCAATCTCATTACTTTAGTTCATCAAGCCTTCTTTTATACCAAGGCATCATCAATCTCATTACTTTAGTTCATCAAGCCTTCTTTCATACCAAGGCATCATCATTAACAAGAGATTGGGTTTTCTTTTCAAGATTTAGGATTCAATAGCTTCACCATGCTTATTATATCACAATTACGTAATCACATTCATGCAAGCATACAATTAAGCATATAGAAGGGTTTACAATACTACCAATACATATCATTCGCTATTAAGAGTTTACTACGAATAGCATAAAACCATAACCTACCTCCACCGAAGATTAGTGATGAAGCAAGCAATTTCCCCAAGCTTTGTTCTTCGTTTTCTTTCTTCCTCGTTCGATCCTCTCTCTCTCTTTGTTCTTTCTACTTTTCTTATTCAAACCCTCTTTCTTTTACCCTAATTAGTATATACTTAAGAATAAAAGATGGCAATAATAACCCACTAATTAACTTAAGGTTACCTCTTTTAACCCCCAAGTAATTAGACTTATTAAAATTAACCCACTAACTTTATAATTAAAGTAGGAATAGTCAAAAACGTCCCTTAAAACGTATAAAGAAATTCGACCCAGACTGGGATTACGCAACCTGCGACGGCCCGTCGTGCTTGCGACGGCCCGTCGTGCTTGCGACGGTCCGTCCTGCAGGTCGTCGCAAGGTTCAGAGACTCAATTTCCACCAAAGAGTCTGTGACGGTCCGTCACACATGTGACAGTCCGTCCTGCCATTTCGTTACGAAGTTCAGAGAGTCGATTTTCAGTACCCAATTTCAGATTTTCTAAGTGTTTTGAAACGAGACCCTGCGACGGTCCGTCATGCCCATGACGGTCCGTCGTGGGGTCCGTCGTCTCAGCCAGTTTTCCAGAAATAAAATCTGCTGCTCAAAACGACTAAACAGGTCGTTACAATATAAGAAATACAATGATAATAATAATAATAATAATAATAATAATAATAATAATAATACCAATATTAATAATAATAATAATAATAATAATAATAATAACAATAACAATAACAATAACAATAACAATAACAATTATAATAATAATAATAATATTTATTATTATTATTATTATTATTATAATAATAATAATAATAATAATAATAATAATAACAATAACAATAACTATAACAGTAGTAATAATAATAATAATAATAATAATAATAATAATAATAATAATAATGATAATGATAATGATAATGATAATAAGAATAAGAATAATAATAATAATAACAATAATAATAATAACAATAATAACAATAACAATAACAATAATAATAATGATAATAATAATAATAATAATAATAATAATAATAATGATAATAATAATAATAATAACAATAACAATAACAATAACAATAAAAATAATAATAGTAGTAGTAATAATATTAACAATAAATATAACAATAACAATAACAATAACAATAATAATAATAAAAATATTTATTATAATAAAAATAACAATAATAATAATAATAATGATAATAATAATAACAATAATAATAATGATAATGATAATAATAATAATAATAATAATAATAATAATAATAATAATAATAATAATAATAATAATAATAATAATAATAACAACAACAACAACAACAACAATAACAATAATAATAACAATAAAAATAAAAATAATATTAATAATAATATTAATAATAACAATAATAATAATAATAATAAAAACAATAATAACAATAACAATAATAATTATAATAATAATAAAAAAAAAATAGTAAATAATTAAAATAATAATAATAATAACAACAACAACAATAATAATAATAATAACAATAATAAGAATAATAAAAATAATAATAATAATAATAATGATAATTATAACAATAATGATAATAATAATAATAATAATAATAATAAAATAATAATAATAATAATAACAATAATTATAATAATAATAATGATAATAATAATAATAATAACAACAATAATTAGATTAATAATACATATAATAATAACAATAATGATAATAATAATAATAATAAACATGAATAATGACATGAATTTAGCAAAAATAATGATTTAATAAAAAAAATTTGAATATATTCATTCAACCTACTGTGAAAAAAATTAATTAAGATTAACTGATAAAAAATCTTAAATTTTGATAAATAAGAATAGTTATTAATAAACTTATTTAAATTATAAAAATATATATATATATATATATTTAACTATTAAATAAATAAAGTTGTTATGAAACTATATAAAATTAGAAGAACAAAGTAGGGAAAAGAGAAAAGATCTCTTATTCACAGTATATTAAGGATTCATAGATCTTTCACAAATTTTATGTACAATGAAGGAAAAGTCTTTATTTATAGGGAAAATCTTACTTGGTCCCCAGGTAGGATTCCTAACCACATCCTACAAGGACTCCACATAATTAGACATTCATTATAATATAAATTGTTTATAACACTCCCCCTTGAATGTCGGTAGATTATGTGCCTCCTTAAAACCTTACTAGATAAAACCCAGTGGGAAAAAAATCTAGTGAAGGAAAAAGAGTACACATATCTAACAATACGCATTATGGATGCCTCATTAAAACCTTACAAGGAAAATCCAGTGGGACAAAACCTTGTGAGGAAAAAAGAGTGTACCACGTATTAACTTCCCCTAACGACAACATCAATTCAGAGACTAGAATCTTCATTTTTCAAGCTTGTGCACCATCTTCTTGAAAGTTGTAGTTGGTAGAGTCTTGGTGAATAAATCAACAATAATATTACTTGAACAGACCTCTTGCATGTTGATATCACAATTTTTGGGAGCTTATGAGTGTAGAAAAATCTTGACAAAATATACTTTCTTCTATCTGCTTTTATGAATCTTTCCTTCAGGATCAAAGATTTCAGCAAGTTCCTTACTTCAACTTCTTTAAGCAAATAATCTATTGCCAGGAGTTTCAATTCCAGTCATCAATTTGCATAATAATACTTGTATATGTTCTATGCATTTTGAATCTATTTAATCCTTATCAGGATGATAAACAAGTTTTCTAGAAACTTGTATATACTTTAGATTTTGAACTCATTCGATATTTTCATATCAATTTTGTCAAGTAACAACATTTAATATTAGATGTATGACATTTTCTTGTGCCTAGATTGCAAGTCAAATAAGCGTTACGCTTACCAAGATGCATCATTCTACTTTTCACTTGATAATTATTTCTATACAAGCATACTTTAATAGATGTAAAATTCATATCCTCATAATCTTTTACAATATTTCGCACTATTGTATCAAAGATATCGTCAATGATATACCATTTTGTATCGATTCACAATACGACTAAACTTATTGAGATCTCATCACTTTATTATTTTTAGGTAGCTACCGTCGTAGGCTCTCCAAGAGCACATTGTCTCCTTATTATGATCATTTTGATTCTTTGATCCTCCCCCTTTTTCAATGATTATTTTATTTAAAATTGATTAGTCTATCACGCTTCATGCATGTCATAGATTTTATCCTTAAAGGACATTCAATAGATATATTTAATACTCTTGTGTTGCTTCTAGTCTCCCCCTTATGCTAGACAAACTAACATATGTCTCAATCTTTTAGAGAATTTATCTTTGTGCATCATAGTATATTCATTAATCATATATTGCACATCAAAATTATCAGATGAAAACTATTTGGTCCCTGACCATAAACCAATTAACAGAAAAATTGATCATAACTGGTTTGATTCATACAATTATGTTTGTATGTAATATCATATTTCATATCAACATATGAAACTTTATTTTCATAAACAATGATTTTACTATTTGAGACATTTAGTGTCACATCATCTTGAGTATTTATCAATACTACCAAGATAAATTGTCTTGATTACATATTCTGAAATTGTACTCTTAACTCAATTATTATTGCACAAACAATTTAGTGAATGTCAAACTGCAAGTTGACAACAAACGCACATGTGATTATCTTATAAATAAGAGGGTTTTCCCTCATAATAAGATCATCCCTTTCATATACATCTCTCTCTAACTATTAATTCCGCTTCCACCCACATTGGTATCAGAGCTAGATAATCAAAACTAGAACTATGGAAAACAAATCAGAAGCAACAAATCTACAGAAACAGGTATACACATTTAAGTTCATGAGTAGTTAAATCAATTTATTCCTGATAATCTCTTGTATATTATAATTGTTTATCATGTTTTAATAATGTTATAATAACCATCTTTAGAAAGTTTGCTACAGAAATATTCTGCGAATAAGTATGCCCAGACTATGTCATCCTAAGGTTGAAACCGATAGGCAAGAAGGCCGTTTAGGGGAGTAAACAAAGTTGAGGCACTGTTAGGGTAACTAATCAAAGAAGAAAACTGTAGTACTGACCAGACGAGATGATTATTAAACCATTATTATTACATAATAAATAAGTATAATCTATTAAGAGGTTGGAAGGAATAAAATTTTTAGCGAAAAAATGAATAAAATGAACTCCTATTTATTGGATGATGATGTTAATTACAAAACATTAATACTCTATATATTAAAAGATCTTAATACAAATATAAAAAGAGAAATTTATGATATGTTGGTAACATATGAAGTAATAGAAGTAACAACCCAAGGTTGGACTAAATTAGATATACAAAATAATTTTTATGATGAATTTTATTTTGACATATATGATTTATATGATGATCTAGAGATATTCAGGGATCAATGATTGAACCAAAAAAGTTTGAAGTTTGGCAAAAACGAAGTAATAATAATTATACGATAAAATTTATTAAAGACCCAAACAAACTAAGTAAACTTTTTAAAATTTTGTATAGAAAAATATAAATGAATAATACAACAAGTAAAGAAACTAAAATAACAAAAACCAAGATAGATAAAAAAGTACGAAAGATATGGAAAAAATTAAAACCCTTATACATAGAATATAAACTATCACAACTTATTAAAACAAGTGACGATGAGACAAATTATTTGATAAATATAATTTCAAAAACATAATACAAATATGTTTGTTATTTGAAAAAACAGTATGAACAAAGAAACATATAGGCAACAATTGATAGAAAAAATAGATGAAAATAGACAAGAACTACAACATAGGAAAGAAAGATTAATAGAAAACATGTTAGCAGGAGTATGTAAAAATTCGATATTAGCACAAAGAAAAGAGATATTTATGTTAGAAATACAAATAGATCACCTTGAATATAAATTACAACATGACATAATACATAAATTATAATGAATAAAGAAGAATTTGCAGTAGACGAAAAGACATATGAAAATCAAGACGGAATTATAATAAAAATAATATTTTCAAATTTAGGAAGGAGATATAAAAAAATTGGAAATAATTTATATTTAATAATAGAAAAAGAAACAACAAAATTAGAAGATAGTCAAACAGCTATGATAAGAATAACAAAAGAAAATGAAGAAATAGACAAATCAAAAGAAATCGAAAAAATAAAAATACAAGCAAAAAAAGAAGTACAACATTTGGAAGAAATAAAAAATACAAGAATAAGTGAATTAGAAAAAGAATTAGCTAGGTTAAAATTATTATATGAAACTAAACAAAAAGAAAAACAGATAGAAAAAGAAAAAGAACTAGAATTAACTAATGAAATAAAAGAGATGAAACAAAAACTAAATGAAGATCTTGAAATAAATGAAATAGATGAAAATGAATCAGATACAATAAATGACCAAAAATCAGAAATAAGTGATATAAGTGAGACATACACAGAAATTTTAGAACAGGTAAATAAACCGAAAAAATTAGAAATAAACACAGGAGATATGAATCGACCTAGTACGTCAAGAGTTAAAACTCCAGACAATAGTCCCAGAAATAGTCCTAGAATTAGTCCTAGATGGACACCACCAACTTATTATACAGAAAGTTATAAGCAATCAGATAGAACTAACGCAATATGAAATAGTAGATTAAATAAAAATTGGACACCAAGACCAATAAACGAACAATATAATTTCTTAGATCTAGACTGTGTTACAGATACAAATAAAGCAATATTACTATGGATAGGAAATATATCTAAACAGCTAATAGATAATAAAATAAAAACAACAGAAACACCAAGGTATATAGAAAGAACATTTGTAGGAACAACAAGATTATGGATAGGAAATCTACCCTTAGAAAGTTTAGAAGTACTTAGAAGTGACAAAAAAATGGATGGATCCCCATCAACAACAAATATAGATATACTAGATAAATATGAATCAGCAATAAGAAGTGAATTTGGAGGTATGACCACAGATATAAGAGAACAAAACAGAGAAAAAATAATAAATAGACAACTTATGACAAAATTAGCTATATGTAAAATGTGTTATATAGAAGAATACACTTGTGCATTTAAGGAATACTATTACAAAGCAAAATACAATTTAAATGAAGCAAAAGAAATAAAACAACAATATTTTACGAAATTACCAGAACCATTTAGCACAAAAATAATTAAAGATTGGAATGATGAAGGATTAGTAGATACTTTAGGAGCTAGAATAAAATTTTTACATCAATGGTTCATACAACTATGTGAAACCAAAAAGAAAAATTAAAAATGAAAAAAGTACTAAACAAGAATTTAGCCTGTTGTAAAAATAAAATAGCACCACAGTTTGGATGTACAAATACAAAGCAAAAGCTTAAAAGGTATAAAAATTATAGAATAACTAAAACCAAGTATAAATATAAGAAACCAAGACGAAGATATTATATAAAAAATTATAAAATTAAAAGACCATATAGACCAAAAAGAAAAATATCCCAATGTACTTGTTATAATTGCGGAAAGATAGGACATTTAGCTAGAGACTGTAAACTACCCAAAGATCCAAAAAGGAAGCAAATTGCAGAAGTAATTATAGATAATGATAAATATATGCAAATAGAATACATAGACTATGAATTAAGTGAAAACGATAGTATATATGAAGTATCAGATATAGAAATTGAATATGAAGAAGAAATTAATTTAGATAATAATGAAACAGATGAAGAAATATAATGTCTGAAGATGAGATAAATATAATATTTAAAGAAGATTATCAAAATGAAGAAATTATCAGACCAAAAAATAATATTTCATAATACAATTTTTGAACAAATAAAAGGAAAAGAATTAGACTTAAGTGTTGAAAAAGTACTTGAAATACCTACCTTAAGAAATTGGTTTAAAAGGCAAAAAGACTATGTAGTTAGTCAGAAAGAACATATCATAGATTGCAAATATACAAGAGGAAAAGCATATATACCTATACTAAGTAAACGAATAATAAATAAAGAAATACAAGATATAAAAGCTAAAACACCTATAAAATATGTACATTTAGGAGGAACAAAAATATTAATAAAAGCTTGTTTTCGAGAAGGAATAGATACACCTATTGAAATATACTTAGCAGATGATAGAATTATACACCCTATAGAAAAAAAGTGTAATTAGTGCAGTAAAAGGAAACTTAGTATACCAAAAAATTAAATTTATAATAAGTGCCAATTATACAGTAGCATTAACAGATAGAAATATAGATAAATCATTAATTCTATATTGGAAAATGTCAGAAATAGAACTAGCACCAGGCAGCAAAATATTTAAAGCAAGATGTAAAAACTTATATATATATTAACAGCAAAACATAAAATAACAGCAAAAAATAAAATTGATAAATAAAGATAGAAAATCCTTTCGAAAAAATAATTACTATAATAGACAATAATTACTATAGCTATAAAGAAATTGACATAGAAGAAGATTTAAAAATTGTAAAAGAAAGATTAAGTACTTCAAGTGTACCAAATACGTTAACAAGAGCTACCTCATCAAGAATGAGTACATCTAAAAGAAACTATGAAATCCCACAAAACTTATTAGATAAGGAAGAAATAACACCATATCATTATTTCGTAACAGGAATAATAGACCAAAGAAAATATAAAATTTTGATAAATACAGGACAAGAAGAAAATTACAGAACAAGAGAGTTAGTATTAGAAGAAAAAATTATAAAAACAGGACACATATGTCCTGGATTACCTAGTGAGATAGTAAACATAAACGAAGAAACAACGGAAAAAAATTAATTATAGGAATAATACCATTTAAAATATACCAAGGAAATCATAATATTACATTAGGCATAAAATGGTTAGAAAAAGTTAAACCGTACAATATAGAAAATGAACAATTAACAATAACTTGTCAAAATAAGAAAATAATTATAAAAAGAACAAAATGAATAATGAAAATATTTATACTTGCAAAAATTATTGTAGAAGGATATCACAACAGATATTATACCCCTATGATAGATACAGGAGTAGAAGCAAATAAATGTAAATATAATTGTCTACCAGATGATAAATGGAAAAAATTAAAAACACTTATGGTAGTAACAGGATTTAATAATGAAGGAAGCATGATTAAATACAAAGCAAAAAATATAAAAATACAAATACGGGATAAAATATTAACAATAGAAGAAATGTACAATTTTGAATTTACGACAAAAGACATGTTATTTTGAATTTACAATTTTGAATTTACTACACCGGAAACAAAATAGGAGCAAAAAAAGTAAATAATAAACAACGAAAACCTATAGAATGGATAAAAGGAAGTGAAAAAATAAATCAAGAAATGGAAAATATAAATAAGAAACAAATATCACAATTAGAAATTATCATATTTACAATAGATAAAGTTAAAATAATAAATGAACAACTAGAACAACTATATAACGAAGATCCATTACAAGGATGGGAAAAACATAAGACAAAAGTAAAGATTGAACTAATAGATGAAAATAGTATAATAACACAGAAACCATTAAAATATAACTTTGATGATTTAAAAGAATTCAAAATACATATAGATGAACTACTAGAAAATAATTACATACAAGAAAGTAATAGTAAACATACAAGCCCATCATTTATAGTTATAAAACATAGTGAACAAAAAAGAGGTAAAAGTAGAATGGTTATAGATTATCGGAACTTAAATGCCAAAACTAAAACATATAATTATCCAATACCAAATAAAATACTAAAAATAAGAAAAATACAAGGATATAACTATTTTAGTAAATTTGACTGTAAATCAGGATTTTATCATCTAAAACTAGAAGAAGAATCTAAACAGCTAACAACATTCACAGTACCACAAGGTTTCTATGAATGGAATGTATTACCTTTTGGATATAAGAATGCACCAGGTAAATACCAACATTTTATGGATAACTATTTTAACTAGTTAGAAAATTGTATTGTATATATAGATGATATATTATTATATTCTAAAACACAAGATGAACATATAAGATTATTAGAAAAATTTATACATATAATCAAACATTCAAGTATAAGCTTAAGTAGAAAGAAAGTAGAAATTATGAAACCACAGATAGAATTTCTAGGAATACAAATAGATAGGTGTTGACACCTAATTTTGACCGACCTTTAACCATTTTAGAATTATATTCGACTAAATACGTATTTTTAAAATTTACTTAAAGTTTTAAAGTTTTAGTCGATCTTTCCTCAAAATTATATATTTTAGTATCATTTACTTTATAAAATTATTGTAAATATTATTATATTTTTAAAATTATTAATGAATTTCAAATGTTTTAAAATTTAAATGATTTTGTTCAATTATACAAAATATTTTAGAAATTATTCAAGTTCTAGCCTATTTTATTCTAATTCCTTTCAATTCTAGCCACTCCAATTAAAATTTTATTACAATCATAGCCATCTCTTTCATTTCAATTCTAGCCACTTTAATTGCAATTTTAGCCATTCTATATGTTTGTCAATCTAATTTCAAAACATCATCTTTTAATCTCATCCGTCCATCTTAAAATAAATTCAAAATCGAATCTTAGCCCTTTATCTCTTATCAAATTCTACGGTCAAGATTTAATCTCCTATTCTTCCTAAATTCTAATACCCTAAATGACTAAAACCAAAACTTTTTCACTCTCTCTTCCTCCCCTCCCTCTCTCCAGCCGCTTCTCTCTCTCTCCCCATCCTTTCCGGCGAAAGCCACCATCGCCGGTGAGCTCTTCCTCCTCTTCTCCTCTCTCCCCTCCCGTCTCTTCTTCCCCCTTTTCCTCTTTTTCTTCTTTTTTGCAGGTATAGGCAGCAGCGTCCAACGCTTCCCACCAGCCAGCAGTTCCGGCGAAGTCTGCAACTCGACGGGAACCACCATTGCTGGCAGCAGCCCCACCGGCGGAGAAGACACCAGCCAGCAGCCGCTGGCAGGACCTTCTCTCCCTCTCGTCTTCCTCTCCGCCTCCACCACTCTCTCCAACGCCTCCCGCCAGTCGCACAACAGTGACCGGCGAACTGCCAGGCAGCAGCGAGAAGTAGCAGATGGAGGCTGCTCCGACCAGCAGCAGCTCTGGCGAAGTGCGCCAGGCAGCGCTCTATTCCTGTCTCTCCTTGCCTCTTCTTTCTCTTCTCACTTCCCTTCTTCTCTGTCTTCTTTTCTCCATTGCTGGCAGCGCTCGCGCGAGCTGCCAGGCAGAAGCGAACCCCAGAAACTCCGGTGAGCAGCCGCTAGTGAAAACAACAACAATAAGAAACCGAAATAGACGGAAAATCAAGGTAAGGTGATGTCCGTTTTGTTCTCAGTTTAAGGCTTCAACATCTCGCCTCGTTAGTATGGATTGGTACTTTTTCTTGACCATCAAATATAATATATTCTTGTTGAATCTTTATACTTATTTGAAGTATTCCTCTCACTAATATGACTAATTTCCACTCATGCTTACTGTTAATAGTTGTTTTACTAAATAATCCTTAGTTAATTGCATGTTAGTCATTAACTATTTCTATTAACTTGGCATATATTTTAGATAGTATAATTACTGAAACTTAATCAGTTAACTTTTGTCTTGCTACATGATTACATATATGTATAGTCGGACAACTTCTTTCAATTCATTTTATTCATAATAAAAATGTTTAATCGCCTTGATACTTGTTTTTTGTATGTTGAATGTTTAAATATTTTCTTATTTGATTGGCTGGTTCGTTTTGATTAATCTTCGTGATTTTGGTAATTGACCAAATTAATTGTTTATTTGATCAATATTTCTCTTCGTTCTTTAAATCCTAATTGCTACTATATTGTGTCTTAATATGGGAGGATTTTGTTTGTTTATCAATGTGTATAAATTAGTAATTCAATTTGATCTTTTTCCTTGTTGAACTTGGACAGATCACCTTTAAATTTCTTTATTTATGGGAAGAATTGATTTAATTATTTGTATTAGGAATATTTTTAAATTGACTTATATGTACCGCTATCTCTTTTTATTAAATTGCATTCTTTTGGCTAATTTTGTTGTATTGATGACCCTCAATTGTTCTCTTACCCTTAGTTAAAAGATAGATTTTTTACATGGGTTATATGGTAAGTATATATTCTATGTTTGCTTAAAGGTTTGACGGATTGCTTTATTGACTAACTAATTGACTTGTTTTGTTTTTTTTAATGTTGGACTAATTTCTTACTCTTCTATATTTGGTAAAATTATATTTGGCTCTTCTTTATTTAAGGAAAATATTTTACTCTTATATGTTTATATTTGGTAACAAATTCTTAATTTAAAATCTGATTTCGCTCTTCTTATTTAAGGGAAAATAATATTACTCTTCCTAATTTTATTCTTACTTATTTATTTTTGATGATATAATATTTTCTGAATTTTGCTCTCCTTTATGATAAGGAAAATTGTATTATAATTGATTCCTTTAAATATTTATTTCCCTTATTTGTTCCCCCCTCCTCTACTATATAAAGAGACCCCTTTTTATTCTTTTACACACATTTTGACATCTTTGAACAGAACTCACATTCTCTAACTCATTCTTACTTTCTTACCACAAATGCTACATTATTCTTAAACTTTATCATTCTCTCATTGCTCATACATACAAGAACTCATCAACTCAACAACTCATACATTCATTTTTCACTCTCAATCACAAAACTCTCTCATCATTCTCCCTTCTCTCATTTGCTCTCTTGCTACTTAACAAAACATTAATACTCCGGTAATTATTCAAGGGTTCTTCTTTGCTTCTTTTTACTTTGTTCGAGTAAAGGTTGAATCAATTCGTTTTGCTTAACGGGTTAGCATTCTTAACATTCACACTATCTTTACATTCACAATTTGTGTAAGCTATTGTTTTGTATGTAGAATTCTTCATCAAACGATTGCATATTGTCTCACCTTAACTAACAAGTGTGATTACTTGTGTAGTTATTTAATTACTTTGACAGGTTTCATATTTGAAGTTCAAGTTGAAGATTAACTGAAGAAGAATTTATTTATTTGTTTGAATGTATA
Source organism: Solanum neorickii (assembly GCA_027704865.1). Taxonomy (NCBI): domain Eukaryota; kingdom Viridiplantae; phylum Streptophyta; class Magnoliopsida; order Solanales; family Solanaceae; genus Solanum; species Solanum neorickii. Next base: position 18,540 of record JAKWJC010000238.1, read on the forward strand.
TATATACCTATATATTTTTATTTTTTTTCGCTATTTTATTTACTCGAATGTTGTAACAATTGTAACCCTAAAGATCATATAATAAATTTATTTGGGGGTCGTCTAGGGGAGGGGAATTTATATGCTTATTTGTTCGTTGTATTTTTAGAAATCATGCCTATAGGTTTGTCTTTAACCACCTAGATTTAATGTTTATAGGTGTTATAATCTGATCAATTTTCAATTTGCTTGACACTTTTGTTAATAAAGTCTAAAAATAATAAACTAGATTCCGTTAATTTTAAATGTTAAAAGCATCATAGTAATTTAATAGGCCGATTAGGTGTTTTAATAATGTTATAATTTTAGCATCATCTTGTCATGTAGAAACCATGTCTAAGGTTTAATTTGTTCATAACTTTTAAATTTTCAAAACTATGCATATATGTGTTACTTTTTTTTGAACACCTAGAAATCATGTCTATAGGCTTGTAAATAAACTCTTAACATATCCATAAAAAATAGAACTTGTTTGTGCATATTTGAGCCCTCCCCCCTAAATTAGTTAATGTTATTTAACTAGTAATCCCATTTGTTTTCCGCATTCATGATGCAATATTTTTTCTTAATACTAATTTAGAATCATTTCATGCATTTAACTTGGCTTTAAAAATATTTTCATATCAAAACCTTGTAACATAATTTTCTTAAAAAGTCATTATTCAATCTTCCTTTTAAACTTTGGATTGATTTTGACATTGTTTATTTTGAAAGTAAATTATAAGTACTATCTCCTAACCTATCGTTAGTGGGAAAGTCAAAGGAACTATGAGGTCTAGTTCCAATTTTTAAACCCGACGCATCCTCGGAGGTACCACCTACCCATGAATTTCAAAAAGAGTTGTGTGCATTTATATGTAAATGTTTATGCGCCTACATCTTTTAAATCATTTTTCAAAAACATAAACATTTTTTTATACCGACCTCAAATCAAAATTGTTTCTATGGTGGAGGAGCGCGATCAATAATATCGTGGCATCACCCCTATAAAGAAACAAACATTTTTTTTATAAAAATTCATATTCAAGACTTGTTCAATTTTCAAAACCTTACTTTCTCACATATTAATTGTTTAATATTTATAAATTTTGTTTATATCTTAGTCTCATGCTTAAATATAAATAAAACTTTTTTTTGTTTATTTATTGCCATCACCTAGCCTTGCATACTTAAATTAATAGTATTAATTGTTTTATATTTGTTATCACTTAGTAAGATTAAATAAATTAATAAATTAAACGACCTTGATTGCTACTTGTACCCCCACATAGATTGCATGAGATACGGCCGGGACCCACACTTGTGGACCTCGAGGGATGCCTAACACCTTCCCCTCGAGGTAATTTGAACCCTTACCCTAATCTCTGGCCCGTTGATCTTAGTTAGACTTAGTTAGGTTAGATAGGTGCCCTAACGCGCCTTAATTCGTTAGGTGGCGACTCCAAAACTCAAAAATCCCAAAAGAGTTGTTAGGTCGCGCACAAAAACCGTTTTCTGCGAAAATGGGGCGCGACAGAATGGCGACTCCACTGGGGATATTAGGTTCGTACCATTACGTGTTTCGTGCTTATTTATATGGGGTTTACTTCATTTTTGTCATTTCATTATTTGTTAGGTGCTTACCATGTTTACTTTATTTTGTTGCCTTATTTACTGTTTTCTTTCCTGTCTCACCCCTTCCCTCTTCCGTAATTGTTTACTACCATGTTTCGCCTTTTCCCTTTTCTCTTATTTATTACTTACATGTTTAATCCCATTTGTGCGTGATTCTTTTAGCATATTTATATGTTTATTTCCCTTGATTTATTTATGCTTATTTATTTACTTATTGTTTTATACTGTCTATATGTTATTGTTTTTCGATTTAAATGCTAAATGTTTATTGCTTTGATAACTAGCATCCCGCTCATACTTCCCCCAATTGGGACCCTCTTCCTTTTTTTTATTTTGTTCTCGTGATGTTGTGCCTTTGCACCTCTCACAACTACTCCAATCCTATTCAAATACCCATTATAGAGAGTCGGCATATGCGTGGACGTAACGGATAGTTTTACTACCGCGAAGCCACGAGCCTCTCGCATAGAATCCCTTTCAAGTTCGTGTCAAGCCAACTCTTAGAAATCCTGGTTAAGTCATACATGCTGCATAAGCCCTAGGTGGTTTGACCCTTGGTGTCAATCCACATAATTAGTAGCCACCCACTCGTCTAAAGGGCCCCAACACCCTCTAGACAAATTGCATACTTATGTGTCAATTTGATCATCTTATCAAGTCATTATGTCAAAATGGAGTTAAAGACTTTCGTTGACTCTAAACTTCAAATTGGCAAAGTATAACTTGAATCAATTATGTGACCTTATTCTATTAACTATTATAATTGTCTCACTTTGAGTTTATTGTGTCATTCATTTGATATTATAATTTTGGCTCACTATATAATAACTCGGTTCTATTTTTGATTTACTTCTTTGACTAAAGGTTGTCTAGTATTTGGATAATTGGCTCGACTAAGATTCTGCAATATGACAAATATGTTCAACCTTCGAAAAAATCACTCATTTTCTCGTCCAACACAAAGTACCTTTTGGACCATCTCTCCTCATCCTATTCCTACTCACACCTTCTCTCAACAAAGGTCTCCAACACGCCTCAATTTTGATGCTTCACGATATGAGGGAATAGGTGACAAAGTAGAGAAGTCTAAGCTAGATGCACTGCAGCGAAAAATGCATGACTTGGAGAAAAAGGTGAATGGAGAATTAAACACAATACCTACTCATGACCTAAGGTATAAAAATTTATGTCTACACCCAGGAGTTGAATTGCCGTCGGGATTTAAAATTCCAAAATTCAACATGTTCGACGGAAGTGGGGATCCAATGGCACATCTCAAAGATTTTTGCAGCAGGCTAGTTGGCTTAGAAAACAATGAACCTCTCCTAATGAGGTTATTTATTCAAAGCTTATCAGGAATAGCCTTCACTTGGTACGTCAAACAAGACTTTGACAAATGGCTCACATGGGAAGACATGGCTCGAGACTTTGTGGAACAATACAAGTTTAATAACAAGGTTGACCCTACAATGTTAAATTTGCTCAAATTGAAGAAATTAAGCCATGAATCTTTTGAGGAATATGTCATACGATGGAGAATGGAAGCCTCCAAGATACGCCACTTACCACATGAGGAGGAGTTGGTCCAAACTCTCATCAGATCACTTGAGGGTATATACTACAAAACCCTATTCTTTGCTGGTATTCAAAGTTTCGATAGTCTAATTCGAATTGGAAAAGAGTTAGAATATGGCATTCAGTCTGGAAGAATTGTTGATACACAAATTCCTTTTCAAGTCCTGAAAGACTCATTAGATGAAAGGAACGAAGATGTATCTACCTATATACCTCCGAAACAAAGAAATCAGAATATTGAGCAAATTCATGCTATTCTTGAGCCTTCCAACCCTCAGGTGTCTCAACATAAGGTGAGGAAACCTCGTGTCTTCACTCCCTTAAGGGAAACTTTGACTGACATTTTTCAGAGATTATGGGCTAAAGGACTTCTAAGACCAATAAATGGATGGATTCCCAAGCACTCTACTTCAAACTTTGATCCATCCAAAAATTGTGCCTATCATTCAAACATTCAAGGTCATGACACCGAAGAATGTGAAGCATTGAGAAATAAGATTCAGAATATGATTGAAAAAGGAAAAATTATAGTGCAACAAGGACCACAAAACAACAATTGCAATCCTTCTATGGCGAATACATTCATCGTTCAAGGAGATCCTACAAAGATGTACATTAGGCACTTGAAAAGGAAGCGTAAATCACATCAGAGAAAGTGATAAGGACAAGACTCTAATGAATAAAGTTGGCTTTATTGTTCTCAGACCTTATGCCCAAAGCCTTCCCCATTCCTTTCATTTTTCTTGTAATTCTGAACTACGTTTGACCTGATTTCCTTTTTGGATACGTAGGCAACCCTTGATGGGTCCGGTCTCTATCAAATAAATTTTCTTTCTTTCCCATGGTCATTCAAAACACTCATTTACAAATTCAAATTGGCAATCCATGAACATAATTGACACTTGAAATCGAAGTCGAGCCTTAATATCCAAATACAAGACAATCACTTTCTTTGGAACTTACAATTTTTCTTTGAGTGAAGCAGGATCAAAATTCCCCCACTAATAAACTGGGGCAGAATTTTTGAGGAAACCTCAAAAATTTTCACAGAGATATTTAACAAAGCGAGTATATATCTTATACTCTAAACTGGGGCAGAAATTTTGAGAAATCCTCAAAAATTTCATCACAAGGGAATGCAACTCTAAAGGCAAGCACAGGTATGACCATCTCTCGCCTTTTGAATTTACGATTTTTCTCTGGATGCAGGAATAAATTATATATGAGCGTATTGTCATATTTAGAAGCTACTATGTAAGTCATACTATCCTCAGATTATTTTTTGAAGAGGCTATTATCAAATTTATTCTACGACTGACTGAATATATATTTAAGCTCTCCCGCCTTATTACAATATGACATTTAGGCTCGTCTGCCTTACAATACGACATTTAGGCTCGTCTGCCTTACAATACGACATTTAGGCTCTTCCGCCTTACAATAGGATATTTAGGCTCTTCCGCCTTACAATAGGATGTTTAGGCTATTCCGCCTTACAATAGGATGTTTAGGCTCGTTTGCCTTACAATACGACATTTAGGCTCGTCTGCCTTACAATACGACATTTAGGCTCTTCCGCCTTACAATAGGATATTTAGGCTCATCTGCCTTAAAATATGATGTTTAGGCTCGTCTGCCTTACAATACGACATTTAGGCTCTTCCGCCTTACAATAGGATGTTTAGGCTTTTCCGCCTTACAATAGGATATTTAGGCTCATCTGCCTTACAATACGATGTTTAGGCTCGTCTGCCTTACAATACGACATTTAGGCTCTTCCGCCTTACAATAGGATATTTAGGCTCGTCTACCTTACAATACGACATTTAGGTTCTTCCGCCTTACAATAGGATGTTTAGGCTCTTCCGCCTTACAATAGGATGTTTAGGCTCGTCTGCCTTACAATACGACATTTACTTTCGTCTCTCCTTACAACCAGACATTTTGCTTATATTATTATATGTTTTTACTATCAAATATTTTGGAGTTTGACGTTATTCTTCAGAGATGGGTTTCAATCCTTCAAGAAGTTAAAGACTATCAAGGCTTGCACTACGTCTCAAACAGATACGTTCGTTATCACCTCTTGTCATTTATCTAGAATTCATATTTTATTACTATAGGTCATACTTTATATATTTATAAGCTAACATTTTATCTAGAATTTGCAGATATGATCGATCGCCCCTGATTACAATTATTATGCTATCATTACAACAATGACTCTATCAATTCTTCGCTTTTTATACTCTGAACCCTTGCTCAAATGTTGATAACCTCACTCTATCATGCTCTTCCTGCTTATCTGTCGCGCTCTTCTAGCCTCTCAATCTCTCTTTTCTCGCTACTCTATTCTTATCTATTCAAGCCGATATCGTGCCTTTGAAATACCTTAGCGCGCTTCCAACTTTTGAGAGTTTCATTTGCTCTTGAATCTAGAACTACACACGACCTGATTCTCGTATAACCAGAGATATGTAGGCGACTTAAAACCAAAGTCTCGGTCGTACCCTTTTCAACTCTATATCGTTTCAATTGATCCAATTGACATCTCTCGTCGGTCGGACAAAATCGGCTACTAAGTCAACGTTGGTTGCTTGACAATTCATTCTTCATTCTCAATCAACCAAGGGGCAGCTGTTGACACCCAATTTTGACCGACCTTTAACCATTTTAGAATTATATTCGACTAAATACGTATTTTTAAAATTTACTTAAAGTTTTAAAGTTTTAGTCGATCTTTCCTCAAAATTATATATTTTAGTATCATTTACTTTATAAAATTATTGTAAATATTATTATATTTTTAAAATTATTAATGAATTTCAAATGTTTTAAAATTTAAATGATTTTGTTCAATTATACAAAATATTTTAGAAATTATTCAAGTTCTAGCCTATTTTATTCTAATTCCTTTCAATTCTAGCCACTCCAATTAAAATTTTATTACAATCATAGCCATCTCTTTCATTTCAATTCTAGCCACTTTAATTGCAATTTTAGCCATTCTATATCTTTGTCAATCTAATTTCAAAACATCATCTTTTAATCTCATCCGTCCATCTTAAAATAAATTCAAAATCGAATCTTAGCCCTTTATCTCTTATCAAATTCTACGGTCAAGATTTAATCTCCTATTCTTCCTAAATTCTAATACCCTAAATGACTAAAACCAAAACTTTTTCACTCTCTCTTCCTCCCCTCCCTCTCTCCAGCCGCTTCTCTCTCTCTCCCCATCCTTTCCGGCGAAAGCCACCATCGCCGGTGAGCTCTTCCTCCTCTTCTCCTCTCTCCCCTCCCGTCTCTTCTTCCCCCTTTTCCTCTTTTTCTTCTTTTTTGCAGGTATAGGCAGCAGCGTCCAACGCTTCCCACCAGCCAGCAGTTCCGGCGAAGTCTGCAACTCGACGGGAACCACCATTGCTGGCAGCAGCCCCACCGGCGGAGAAGACACCAGCCAGCAGCCGCTGGCAGGACCTTCTCTCCCTCTCGTCTTCCTCTCCGCCTCCACCACTCTCTCCAACGCCTCCCGCCAGTCGCACAACAGTGACCGGCGAACTGCCAGGCAGCAGCGAGAAGTAGCAGATGGAGGCTGCTCCGACCAGCAGCAGCTCTGGCGAAGTGCGCCAGGCAGCGCTCTATTCCTGTCTCTTCTTGCCTCTTCTTTCTCTTCTCACTTCCCTTCTTCTCTGTCTTCTTTTCTCCATTGCTGGCAGCGCTCGCGCGAGCTGCCAGGCAGAAGCGAACCCCAGAAACTCCGGTGAGCAGCCGCTAGTGAAAACAACAACAATAAGAAACCGAAATAGACGGAAAATCAAGGTAAGGTGATGTCCGTTTTGTTCTCAGTTTAAGGCTTCAACATCTCGCCTCGTTAGTATGGATTGGTACTTTTTCTTGACCATCAAATATAATATATTCTTGTTGAATCTTTATACTTATTTGAAGTATTCCTCTCACTAATATGACTAATTTCCACTCATGCTTACTGTTAATAGTTGTTTTACTAAATAATCCTTAGTTAATTGCATGTTAGTCATTAACTATTTCTATTAACTTGGCATATATTTAGATAGTATAATTACTGAAACTTAATCAGTTAACTTTTGTCTTGCTACATGATTACATATATGTATAGTCGGACAACTTCTTTCAATTCATTTTATTCATAATAAAAATGTTTAATCGCCTTGATACTTGTTTTTTGTATGTTGAATGTTTAAATATTTTCTTATTTGATTGGCTGGTTCGTTTTGATTAATCTTCGTGATTTTGGTAATTGACCAAATTAATTGTTTATTTGATCAATATTTCTCTTCGTTCTTTAAATCCTAATTGCTACTATATTGTGTCTTAATATGGGAGGATTTTGTTTGTTTATCAATGTGTATAAAATTAGTAATTCAATTTGATCTTTTTCCTTGTTGAACTTGGACAGATCACCTTTAAATTTCTTTATTTATGGGAAGAATTGATTTAATTATTTGTATTAGGAATATTTTTAAATTGACTTATATGTACCGCTATCTCTTTTTATTAAATTGCATTCTTTTGGCTAATTTTGTTGTATTGATGACCCTCAATTGTTCTCTTACCCTTAGTTAAAGATAGATTTTTTACATGGGTTATATGGTAAGTATATATTCTATGTTTGCTTAAAGGTTTGACGGATTGCTTATTGACTAACTAATTGACTTGTTTTGTTTTATTTAATGTTGGACTAATTTCTTACTCTTCTATATTTGGTAAAATTATATTTGGCTCTTCTTTATTTAAGGAAAATATTTTACTCTTATATGTTTATATTTGGTAACAAATTCTTAATTTAAAATCTGATTTCGCTCTTCTTATTTAAGGAAAAATAATATTACTCTTCCTAATTTTATTCTTACTTATTTATTTTTGATGATATAATATTTTCTGAATTTTGCTCTCCTTTATGATAAGGAAAATTGTATTATAATTGATTCCTTTAAATATTTATTTCCCTTATTTGTTCCCCCTCCTCTACTATATAAAGAGACCCCTTTTTATTCTTTTACACACATTTTGACATCTTTGAACAGAACTCACATTCTCTAACTCATTCTTACTTTCTTACCACAAATGCTACATTATTCTTAAACTTTATCATTCTCTCATTGCTCATACATACAAGAACTCATCAACTCAACAACTCATACATTCATTTTTCACTCTCAATCACAAAACTCTCTCATCATTCTCCCTTCTCTCATTTGCTCTCTTGCTACTTAACAAAACATTAATACTCCGGTAATTATTCACGGGTTCTTCTTTGCTTCTTTTTACTTTGTTCGAGTAAAGGTTGAATCAATTCGTTTTGCTTAACGGGTTAGCATTCTTAACATTCACACTATCTTTACATTCACAATTTGTGTAAGCTATTGTTTTGTATGTAGAATTCTTCATCAAACGATTGCATATTGTCTCACCTTAACTAACAAGTGTGATTACTGGTGTAGTTATTTAATTACTTTGACAGGTTTCATATTTGAAGTTCAAGTTGAAGATTAACTGAAGAAGAATTTATTTATTTGTTTGAATGTATATATATACCTATATATTTTTATTTTTTTTCGCTATTTTATTTACTCGAATGTTGTAACAATTGTAACCCTAAAGATCATATAATAAATTTATTTGGGGGTCGTCTAGGGGAGGGGAATTTATATGCTTATTTGTTCGTTGTATTTTTAGAAATCATGCCTATAGGTTTGTCTTTAACCACCTAGATTTAATGTTTATAGGTGTTATAATCTGATCAATTTTCAATTTGCTTGACACTTTTGTTAATAAAGTCTAAAAATAATAAACTAGATTCCGTTAATTTTAAATGTTAAAAGCATCATAGTAATTTAATAGGCCGATTAGGTGTTTTAATAATGTTATAATTTTAGCATCATCTTGTCATGTAGAAACCATGTTTAAGGTTTAATTTGTTCATAACTTTTAAATTTTCAAAACTATGCATATATGTGTTACTTTTTTTTGAACACCTAGAAATCATGTCTATAGGCTTGTAAATAAACTCTTAACATATCCATAAAAAATAGAACTTGTTTGTGCATATTTGAGCCCTCCCCCCTAAATTAGTTAATGTTATTTAACTAGTAATCCCATTTGTTTTCCGCATTCATGATGCAATATTTTTCTTAATACTAATTTAGAATCATTTCATGCATTTAACTTGGCTTTAAAAATATTTTCATATCAAAACCTTGTAACATAATTTTCTTAAAAAGTCATTATTCAATCTTCCTTTTAAACTTTGGATTGATTTTGACATTGTTTATTTTGAAAGTAAATTATAAGTACTATCTCCTAACCTATCGTTAGTGGGAAAGTCAAAGGAACTATGAGGTCTAGTTCCAATTTTTAAACCCGACGCATCCTCGGAGGTACCACCTACCCATGAATTTCAAAAAGAGTTGTGTGCATTTATATGTAAATGTTTATGCGCCTACATCTTTTAAATCATTTTTCAAAAACATAAACATTTTTTTATACCGACCTCAAATCAAAATTGTTTCTATGGTGGAGGAGCGCGATCAATAATATCGTGGCATCACCCCTATAAAGAAACAAACATTTTTTTTATAAAAATTCATATTCAAGACTTGTTCAATTTTCAAAACCTTACTTTCTCACATATTAATTGTTTAATATTTATAAATTTTGTTTATATCTTAGTCTCATGCTTAAATATAAATAAAACTTTTTTTTTGTTTATTTATTGCCATCACCTTGCCTTGCATACTTAAATTAATAGTATTAATTGTTTTATATTTGTTATCACTTAGTAAGATTAAATAAATTAATAAATTAAACGACCTTGATTGCTACTTGTACCCCCACATAGATTGCATGAGATACGGCCGGGACCCACACTTGTGGACCTCGAGGGATGCCTAACACCTTCCCCTCGAGGTAATTTGAACCCTTACCCTAATCTCTGGCCCGTTGATCTTAGTTAGACTTAGTTAGGTTAGATAGGTGCCCTAACGCGCCTTAATTCGTTAGGTGGCGACTCCAAAACTCAAAAATCCCAAAAGAGTTGTTAGGTCGCGCACAAAAACCGTTTTCTGCGAAAATGGGGCGCGACAGAATGGCGACTCCACTGGGGATATTAGGTTCGTACCATTACGTGTTTCGTGCTTATTTATATGGGGTTTACTTCATTTTTGTCATTTCATTATTTGTTAGGTGCTTACCATGTTTACTTTATTTTGTTGCCTTATTTACTGTTTTCTTTCCTGTCTCACCCTTCCCTCTTCCGTAATTGTTTACTACCATGTTTCGCCTTTTCCCTTTTCTCTTATTTATTACTTACATGTTTAATCCCATTTGTGCGTGATTCTTTTAGCATATTTATATGTTTATTTCCCTTGATTTATTTATGCTTATTTATTTACTTATTGTTTTATACTATCTATATGTTATTGTTTTTCGATTTAAATGCTAAATGTTTATTGCTTTGATAACTAGCATCCCGCTCATACTTCCCCCAATTGGGACCCTCTTCCTTTTTTTTATTTTGTTCTCGTGATGTTGTGCCTTTGCACCTCTCACAACTACTCCAATCCTATTCAAATACCCATTATAGAGAGTCGGCATATGCGTGGACGTAACGGATAGTTTTACTACCGCGAAGCCACGAGCCTCTCGCATAGAATCCCTTTCAAGTTCGTGTCAAGCCAACTCTTAGAAATCCTGGTTAAGTCATACATGCTGCATAAGCCCTAGGTGGTTTGACCCTTGGTGTCAATCCACATAATTAGTAGCCACCCACTCGTCTAAAGGGCCCCAACACCCTCTAGACAAATTGCATACTTATGTGTCAATTTGATCATCTTATCAAGTCATTATGTCAAAATGGAGTTAAAGACTTTCGTTGACTCTAAACTTCAAATTGGCAAAGTATAACTTGAATCAATTATGTGACCTTATTCTATTAACTATTATAATTGTCTCACTTTGAGTTTATTGTGTCATTCATTTGATATTATAATTTTGGCTCACTATATAATAACTCGGTTCTATTTTTGATTTACTTCTTTGACTAAAGGTTGTCTAGTATTTGGATAATTGGCTCGACTAAGATTCTGCAATATGACAAATATGTTCAACCTTCGAAAAAATCACTCATTTTCTCGTCCAACACAAAGTACCTTTTGGACCATCTCTCCTCATCCTATTCCTACTCACACCCTCTCTCAACAAAGGTCTCCAACACGCCTCAATTTTGATGCTTCACGATATGAGGGAATAGGTGACAAAGTAGAGAAGTCTAAGCTAGATGCACTGCAGCGAAAAATGCATGACTTGGAGAAAAAGGTGAATGGAGAATTAAACACAATACCTACTCATGACCTAAGGTATAAAAATTTATGTCTACACCCAGGAGTTGAATTGCCGTCGGGATTTAAAATTCCAAAATTCAACATGTTCGACGGAAGTGGGGATCCAATGGCACATCTCAAAGATTTTTGCAGCAGGCTAGTTGGCTTAGAAAACAATGAACCTCTCCTAATGAGGTTATTTATTCAAAGCTTATCAGGAATAGCCTTCACTTGGTACGTCAAACAAGACTTTGACAAATGGCTCGCATGGGAAGACATGGCTCGAGACTTTGTGGAACAATACAAGTTTAATAACAAGGTTGACCCTACAATGTTAAATTTGCTCAAATTGAAGAAATTAAGCCATGAATCTTTTGAGAAATATGTCATACGATGGAGAATGGAAGCCTCCAAGATACGCCACTTACCACATGAGGAGGAGTTGGTCCAAACTCTCATCAGATCACTTGAGGGTATATACTACAAAACCCTATTCTTTGCTGGTATTCAAAGTTTCGATAGTCTAATTCGAATTGGAAAAGAGTTAGAATATGGCATTCAGTCTGGAAGAATTGTTGATACACAAATTCCTTTTCAAGTCCTGAAAGACTCATTAGATGAAAGGAACGAAGATGCATCTACCTATATACCTCCGAAACAAAGAAATCAGAATATTGAGCAAATTCATGCTATTCTTGAGCCTTCCAACCCTCAGGTGTCTCAACATAAGGTGAGGAAACCTCGTGTCTTCACTCCCTTAAGGGAAACTTTGACTGACATTTTCCAGAGATTATGGGCTAAAGGACTTCTAAGACCAATAAATGGATGGATTCCCAAGCACTCTACTTCAAACTTTGATCCATCCAAAAATTGTGTCTATCATTCAAACATTCAAGGTCATGACACCGAAGAATGTGAAGCATTGAGAAATAAGATTCAGAATATGATTGAAAAAGGAAAAATTATAGTGCAACAAGGACCACAAAACAACAATTGCAATCCTTCTATGGCGAATACATTCATCGTTAAAGGAGATCCTACAAAGATGTACATTAGGCACTTGAAAAGGAAGCGTAAATCACATCAGAGAAAGTGATAAGGACAAGACTCTTATGAATAAAGTTGGCTTTATTGTTCTCAGACCTTATGCCCAAAGCCTTCCCCATTCCTTTCATTTTTCTTGTAATTCTGAACTACGTTTGACCTGATTTCCTTTTTGGATACGTAGGCAACCCTTGATGGGTCCGGTCTCTATCAAATAAATTTTCTTTCTTTCCCATGGTCATTCAAAACACTCATTTACAAATTCAAATTGGCAATCCATGAACATAATTGACACTTGAAATCGAAGTCGAGCCTTAATATCCAAATACAAGACAATCACTTTCTTTGGAACTTACAATTTTTCTTTGAGTGAAGCAGGATCAAAATTCCCCCACTAATAAACTGGGGCAGAATTTTTGAGGAAACCTCAAAAATTTTCACAGAGATATTTAACAAAGCGAGTATATATCTTATACTCTAAACTGGGGCAGAAATTTTTGAGAAATCCTCAAAAATTTCATCACAAGGGAATGCAACTCTAAAGGCAAGCACAGGTATGACCATCTCTCGCCTTTTGAATTTACGATTTTTCTCTGGATGCAGGAATAAATTATATATGAGCGTATTGTCATATTTAGAAGCTACTATGTAAGTCATACTATCCTCAGATTATTTTTGAAGAGGCTATTATCAAATTTATTCTACGACTGACTGAATATATATTTAAGCTCTCCCGCCTTATTACAATATGACATTTAGGCTCGTCTGCCTTACAATACGACATTTAGGCTCGTCTGCCTTACAATACGACATTTAGGCTCTTCCGCCTTACAATAGGATATTTAGGCTCTTCCGCCTTACAATAGGATGTTTAGGCTATTCCGCCTTACAATAGGATGTTTAGGCTCGTCTGCCTTACAATACGACATTTAGGCTCGTCTGCCTTACAATACGACATTTAGGCTCTTCCGCCTTACAATAGGATATTTAGGCTCATCTGCCTTAAAATATGATGTTTAGGCTCGTCTGCCTTACAATACGACATTTAGGCTCTTCCGCCTTACAATAGGATGTTTAGGCTTTTCCGCCTTACAATAGGATATTTAGGCTCATCTGCCTTACAATACGATGTTTAGGCTCGTCTGCCTTACAATACGACATTTAGGCTCTTCCGCCTTACAATAGGATGTTTAGGCTCGTCTACCTTACAATACGACATTTAGGTTCTTCCGCCTTACAATAGGATGTTTAGGCTCTTCCGCCTTACAATAGGATGTTTAGGCTCGTCTGCCTTATAATACGACATTTACTTTCGTCTCTCCTTACAACCAGACATTTTGCTTATATTATTATATGTTTTTACTATCAAATATTTTAGAGTTTGACGTTATTCTTCAGAGATGGGTTTCAATCCTTCAAGAAGTTAAAGACTATCAAGGCTTGCACTACGTCTCAGAGATGGGTTTCAATCCTAGAAATCATGTCTATAGGCTTGTAAATAAACTCTTAACATATCCATAAAAAATAGAACTTGTTTGTGCATATTTGAGCCCTCCCCCCTAAATTTAGTTAATGTTATTTAACTAGTAATCCCATTTGTTTTCCGCATTCATGATGCAATATTTTTTCTTAATACTAATTTAGAATCATTTCATGCATTTAACTTGGCTTTAAAAATATTTTCATATCAAAACCTTGTAACATAATTTTCTTAAAAAGTCATTATTCAATCTTCCTTTTAAACTTTGGATTGATTTTGACATTGTTTATTTTGAAAGTAAATTATAAGTACTATCTCCTAACCTATCGTTAGTGGGAAAGTCAAAGGAACTATGAGGTCTAGTTCCAATTTTTAAACCCGACGCATCCTCGGAGGTACCACCTACCCATGAATTTCAAAAAGAGTTGTGTGCATTTATATGTAAATGTTTATGCGCCTACATCTTTTAAATCATTTTTCAAAAACATAAACATTTTTTTATACCGACCTCAAATCAAAATTGTTTCTATGGTGGAGGAGCGCGATCAATAATATCGTGGCATCACCCCTATAAAGAAACAAACATTTTTTTTTATAAAAATTCATATTCAAGACTTGTTCAATTTTCAAAACCTTACTTTCTCACATATTAATTGTTTAATATTTATAAATTTTGTTTATATCTTAGTCTCATGCTTAAATATAAATAAAACTTTTTTTTTGTTTATTTATTGCCATCACCTAGCCTTGCATACTTAAATTAATAGTATTAATTGTTTAATATTTGTTATCACTTAGTAAGATTAAATAAATTAATAAATTAAACGACCTTGATTGCTACTTGTACCCCCACATAGATTGCATGAGATACGGCCGGGACCCACACTTGTGGACCTCGAGGGATGCCTAACACCTTCCCCTCGAGGTAATTTGAACCCTTACCCTAATCTCTGGCCCGTTGATCTTAGTTAGACTTAGTTAGGTTAGATAGGTGCCCTAACGCGCCTTAATTCGTTAGGTGGCGACTCCAAAACTCAAAAATCCCAAAAGAGTTGTTAGGTCGCGCACAAAAACCGTTTTCTGCGAAAATGGGGCGCGACAATAGGAATGGAATAAAAATACAAAATCATATAGTACCAAAAATAATCACCCTTGATGAAAATATAGATACGAAAAAGAAATTACAATCCTTTCTAGGATTAGTAAATCAAGTAAGAGAATATATACCAAAATTAGCAGAACATTTAAAACCATTACACAAAAAAACTTAAAAAAGATGTAGAATATTATTTCGACAATAAAGATAAAGAACATATAAGAAATATTAAGAATTTATGTAAAAAATTACCAAAACTTTACTTTCCAGATGAAAATAGAACATTTATTTATATTGTTGAAAAAGATTCAAGTGATCATAGTGATGGAGGAGTTTTAAAATACAAATATGAAAAGGAAAAAATAGAACACCATTGTAGATATTATTCAGGGTCTTATGCAGAAGCACAAATAAAATGGGAAATAAACAGAAAAGAATTATTTGCATTATATAAATGTTTATTAGCATTTGAACCATATATTGTTTGCAATAAATTTATTGTAAGAACAGATAACACACACAGGTAAAATGGTGGATAACAAAAAAGGTAGAGGATTCAGTTACAACAAAAGAAATAAGGAGATTAGTATTAAATATATTAAATTTTACATTTACAATTGAGGTAATTAAAACTGACAAAAATATGATTGCAGACTATCTATCAAGACAAAGTTACACAGCCAGGACAAGTTAATCTTATGGAGAACATACTCAAAATCCTAACTACACTTTGTACAAAAGTGGATAGTATAGGCTTGAGAGTTCAAAAGCTAGAAGAAAATGCAGAAAAATCTAAAGCTACAAGTCAGCAGCATGACTATAAACATGCGGAGCTACGTCGTTCGGCAGACCGAAAACAGCCAGAGCTAAAAGGAGACGTTGGGAAACTCCCTAAAACCCATAACATTGCTAATGTTGCAGGTACAAGCACAGAAGCTATGGAAAATACTACATCAAAAAATACAAACCTAAACAGCTTATTTACAAAACCATTTATCCCAAAGGTACAAATAGTAGATACCCCAACACCACAAACATCTACATATGCAGCCAGCCTGCATAAGGAAAAGAAAACATATAACCATATATCCCAAGCTTACATTGAAAACCTATACAAAATACAAAATTTTTTAAATCTCAAACCCAAATCCACCACAACTACAGAAAAAATCCAGGACTATTTAACCCAAAAATTACAAGGTTATAACAAGCTAATTGCACAACCAAAAACGAATCCAAATCTAGTTAAGACTTGTTATAATTATGGACTATTAAATACAGTTTATACATATACAGGAGAAGAGATAAGTGGAATCCCGGAGGTCCACAAATCATTTTTGATATACAAAAAAATAACAAAAGGAAACTTATTTTTTATAAGATTCTATACAGCACCAGCTGAGATAC
This sequence comes from Solanum neorickii, assembly GCA_027704865.1. Taxonomy (NCBI): domain Eukaryota; kingdom Viridiplantae; phylum Streptophyta; class Magnoliopsida; order Solanales; family Solanaceae; genus Solanum; species Solanum neorickii. Next base: position 35,149 of record JAKWJC010000238.1, read on the forward strand.
TTTATGACGAGATAAAACCAATGATCCAAATAGTGAAAATTGAATTAACACGAGAGATGATAATACCAGAAGACATAGGGCAACATCCAGAGATACCAAAAGTTGAGATACCCAGTTTTTATGCAAACAAAAGAATAATTGGGTTATCAACTATCATACAGGAGTTAACTAATAACTATTTACAAGGAAATGCCATATGGAGCTATTATTCAAGAGACCAATTAATGATATATGCCAATTCGCGAGAGATAAGGCAAACAGATATGGAGGAAGTCCAGAAATGGATTTTGTTCTTATTAAAACCAAGAAGCTACTCCAACAACTAGAGCAATAAAACAATGATTCATCTCTGAAGAACTAATGACAAGATATTGCAAGTTAGTTGGTCATAAATATCCAGACCATATATGTTCTAAGTGTAACCAAGGTGATGACATAATCCCTGAGGTACAACTAGAATAAGATAAATTACTTATTTACTAAAATAAGATATTTATGTAATAATAATATTATTGTAATAGTATTATTGTATTTTGTTGTTTTGCGTCGGCCATATAAAAGAAGGCCATATGTAAAAAGTCGTGTCGGCCATAAATAAAGTAAAGGCCACTGTCATGTAAAGTTTTTTGTCGTTATGCGTCAGCCAAACATAATTAGGCCATGTGTAAAAGTAAGTGTCGGCCATTTGTATTGGCCATACATGTAAATTTGGTTGTATAAAATAGAGGGTTCTCCCTCATAATAAGATCATCCCTTTTGATATACATCTCTCTCTCACTCTTAATTCCGCTTCCACCCACTGGGCCCAAATTCACCTTTTTTACTTTTCAGAATTTATAGAGTTAATCTCAACATTAGTTGATCCAATCAACTTGTCATGAGAACAAATAAAAGAATTCTTGAAGAATATTCTAGTTTTTCAATGTATGTTCATTACTCAGTATGCATATCTTTGGGATGACCAAATTATTCATGCCAACTAATAAAATTATAGTACTCGTAAACTCAAAGTTTACTACACCATGTGTCTTTTGCTTTAGTAAATTTTTTATTTACTATTATATGAGTAAATTTCAATTTTATTAATCCAAGAGTAATTTTCAGATTTATCACCCTTTAGGTGATTCATGATCCCATCATTGAATGAACTAATCTGAAGAAAATTGTGCATGTAACATATTATTTGTGCCAACATTTTTGCAAACATCAAGTTGCGAGATAATAATAGACACACATGAGACCATATAGAAGAAACATTTGTTAGGACCATTAAATATCTAAACAATCCACATGGTGGGTGACTAGGTCCACAAATATCTGTATACGTTCCTATAACGCCGAAAAATCAATCTCATCTTTCGTTTATGGTGGTCTCACAATTAGCTTGCCTTGCTAACAAGTAGTATAAGAAAATTCACCATTTAAAAGAATTTTTAGTTTCTTCCATGAAAGTCTATTTTAATTTTCCGTAATTCGTCTAAGCATTATAGACTAACGATGTCCCAGACAATTGTGCCAAACTAAGAAAGTACTGAAATTAGTAAACTTCTTATTTACCATAGAATGTGCCTCAATTACATTAATTCTTTTCCAATACAAGTCCGAAGATAAAACATGAAACTTTTATTATAATACATGTCTTCTTAGAGACATTCTTGGTGATACCACATCATTGACCAAGGTCGGAATCTTTCTCATGCCTAGCATGGTGGCTTACACCTCATTCCCTTTAGAGAATGGATCCATATTTTAGCATTTATCAGAAGTTCTCATTCTTCATGAATGGAACATAAACATGTGAGCTTATCAAATTATGATAGCTAGTACCTCATTCCATATTTATGTGTATTATTCAATCACTTGTCTTCTTTCAGACATATTATGAACTAATACAATATTCACTTTTGTAATGGAGTAAATCAGTAAAGTTCATGACTCTTCATCTAAAACACAATAGTTTTTCTTAAGTCATTATTATATCATCATTATGGTGCATTAAGACTCAAATTTAATGTCTTATCCATATAAAAGTGTCTTAGGTCATAAATCAACGGGTCTTGAACCCAATATCTTATCATCATAGTGCATCAGGAGTTTAACCCAATGTCTTACCCTCTTTGTGCGATTAGACATAAATCCATCATCTTATTCTTTTGGTGCGATAAAACTTAAATTTATCGTCTTACCCACAATGAGGCTCAACCTCAAGCCTTCAAAATAATTTAATTTGATCACTTTTGATAATCATTAATATGATTGTACATTATAATTACACACAGAATTGAGATTATTGATTTATAATCAACATTAATAGTTAATAAATATAGCTTAATAGATCACATACCTCATATAAAGGTTGAAAACATATCTTTCACTAAATTGTGCTTATTCAATTATTAAAATAAATTAAGGAATTCTCTTCTCATCCGTTTAAATTAAACGTATAAAACTTTAAATACTTACTTCAGATGGTAACTCCAGATTTGTCACATAAATAATTATAACGTAAAGATAAATCATACCTTGAAGAGTTAAGAACCTTATTGCATAACTTATGCAAGATCTCTTTTGTACTTTTCCCGTCTTCTATAATAATTCTTTAAGAATAGAACAATCGTACTGATAACGTGTTATGAAACTATATAAAATTAGAAGAAGAAAGTAGAGCAAAGAGAAAAGATATCTTATTCATAGTATATTAAGGATTCATAGATCTTTCATAAATCTTATTTACAATGAAGGAAAATCCTTTATTTATAGGGAAAACCTTACTTAGTCCCCAAGCAGGATTCCTGACCATATCCTACAAGGACTCCACATAATTAGACATTCACTTTAATACAAATTGTTTATAACAAAAGTTAAAATTTACGAATTATGAAAATGTTAGGTCAAAATTGGGTGTCAACAATCATTGATGAATTCTACATGCAAAGCCTGAATGTTCTTGACAATTTCTTAATTTCTCATCTTTTTTCTTTTCTACAAGCCCTAGCGTGAATTCTAAATATTTCTAAACTGAACAAAGTCTTGTTTTATACCAACTAATCCCTAAAAATGGATTAAATAATTAGGTAAGGAAAAAATAATTTTGCCCTTCCCAAATTCGGATTGGACTTTTCTTAATCCAACAACCCAACTTCCAAAAGATCTAACTCATTTAACTCACTTTTAACTTACTTAAAAATTTTCAGATTTCCTTATACTTTCCAAAAGTAACTATTTTCATATTTTAAACTCTTTTCTAGTTCGTCCTAGTTGCGAGATGTTACAATATTATTGGATCGGAGTGTCACATTTCGATACGATATTCTTGGATCGGAGCGTCACATTTCGTTACGACATTATTGGATCAGAGTGTTACTCTCCGATACGGTATTCTTGAATAAGAGTGTCGCATTCCGACAACATATAATTGGATTGGAGTGTCACGTTTTGACACAATAATATTAAAGAAAAAACATATTGAATTAACGAAATGTACTCAATTCAAAGCACTCAATTCCCAAAATGGTTTGGTTTGGAGGCATGAGTCATGATGTGTGATCTTCGTATTGTTAACTTATTACGCACTTGGTTCAGTTGTCACTTGTTCATATTCTTGTTTCTCATCACCTTCTAAGTGATATAGTTGATTTTATACTATTATTCATTGCATATTAGTTACTAATTTGATTTGGCCGATGATATCTACTCACTATGTATTGCCATGTACTGAGCCATACTTGTGTTATTCTTTTTTTTCCTTTTATAGAGTGAAGCGATTGTACCAGTGACTTTGACTCGCCCTCAGCTCTAGCTAGTCTCAGCATATCAGGTTCAAGGGTAAGTTATTTATTCGAGCTCGTGTTGGATTTTCTCGGTCATTACATGTTGTCCTTAGTTTTCGGACACAAATTACTTTATTTCATTTAATTTGGTGTCTTTGATACTCTTAGACTTAGTATTTAAAAGTTAGATTTCCCTGATATGATGACTTTATGGTTTTGGGAATGATATAGGTAGACTTTGGTGGATTTTTGTTTCTTACCTTAATAAGATTGAGTTTCCACATTATGGTTTGTATTTCATAAGTTCAACAATTAATACATTTTAGGGTTTGGATTCATTGGTTCGACTACCTAGGAGGTTAAGTGTGAGTGTCACTGATGAATCATTTTGAATCGTTGTTACGACCCTCAAATTGAAATAGGATGAACTAGAGCCTCACATGAGTTTTATAAGTAAGTAACTTGTTAAAATAATGATGAAAAACTTTTGAAGTCAGTTTAAAGATTTTTCAAGTCAAACGTCAAGGAACGATCAAGACGTTTGAAAACTAGTCTTTTATGTGTTGGTGTGTTCTAGTATGTTGTCCATGTTTTTATGTGTTATTTGGAGTCTGAATCAGTGAAGGTGACCCTAGTGTCTTAATAATCGTGTTTAGGGTCAAGAAGTCCGTGTACAACTTCCCAAGGACCAACCTAACAGTCCTTAAGGAGGACCCAAGCATTGGGCAAGAAGCTGCTAAGGCAGCGTGCAAGCAGTAGCTTTAGGGAGGCAGTCCGCATCGCAGACATGCTCCACCAAGGACCAAAAATTTGGTCCACATCGAAGACCCAATCCAGCAAGTTTCTGTTTCAAAAATTATTTCATAAGTTCTTACGGAAACACCTCCGCGTCGCGGATTGGTTCCATGACGATGATATCGTAATGAAAGTTGAGTTGGACTTTAATTTAAAGGTCCAACTAGTGTAGGGGTATTTTGGGAACTTTGAGATTTATTATAGACGGTTATTCTACCTATTTTGAGTATTTAAGTGGGTTAAAACTCCTAAACCTAGAATTATAATTCATTCTTTAATATTTAACCCTTCCCTCCCAAAATATATACTCTCAAAACTCCATTGGAGGTCAAGCTCAAGAATCAAGCTAGGATATGAGTTTCAATTGATTTCTTCTTTAAATTTTCATGGGTCATCAATCAATAAGGTATGGTAACTCTTGATTCTTGAATAAACTTTCATTCAAGGAGTTCTATCAATGATTTTCCAAAGAGTTTGAATGATCAAATTTCCCAATTTCCAATCTAAGCATGAGTTCATTGTCAAATTATTTTCAAAGACATTGTAAAGATGAATTAATGTTTCATCAAGGTTTTAAGATGATTTTCAGTGAAATTCCTTGAAGAACCCATGATCTCTCTAAACTCTCAATTTAGCCTAGAAAGTGAGTTTTGTGATCTTGACTGGATTTTAATGGAATTAAGCTTAGATTGTGATGTGTTATTGAATGTTATTGCTATCTTTCACTATTGATTATGATTTTTTGAGAATTGATCTATGTTGATCATGGCTTGGAGAATTGGAAAGTTAACCTAACTTCTTGTCTATAATATTGGAATTGATGTTGTATGGTTTGGTCCACTTGTGGTGGCGATGTTTACTTCTTGTCTATCTATACATGTTCTGATCATGGACTTGAGGGCAATCGATGTAAAGTGAATTGTTATTATGATGAACATGGGTATGAAGGTGTTCAATAAAGGTTATGTATGTAGGCCTCAATGTTAGTATCATACTTAAAGTATATTGATAATGTGAAGTATAATGTGTATGAGAGTGTTAGGGTAAGGTAAGGTCTATATGTTTAATTGTGCTAATTACTAGTGTGGAATAAACCCTACCTATGTGATCCCCATGTGATTATGAATGAATGTTAGGAGTTGTCTATCCAAATGTTGAATGTGCCCTTGTCTTCTATGATGAAATATGGGTGTGTGGTCTAGAATCCCCATATGCTCTATATGTGAGTTGTTCATGACTTGAGGATATCGTAAATGTGTTGTGATCCTTTAAAGGGAAATTTCACACACCCCATGCATAACTATGAGTATGATATATTCAGGGTGTTGATTGAAAGGATAATTCATATATACACCTTTATATCTTATTATGCATGAAAAGTATATGACTAGTGAAGTATGAACATATGTTGTCTAAAGATGATTATGTGAAAGACTTTCTCACATATGTATATACACGAATGTATGAATGAATAATGTTTATGATAATTTAGTGAAAGTGAGACTCTTGAAAGGTTTTCTCAAGTGTACTCTAAACTAGACTATGTTATGAATAAGGTATGATTATCTGAAAGGTCATTCTCACATAATGCAGGTTTCTACGATGAAAGGACATTCTCATCTTAACAACCTTTGAGGTATATTATATATGAGGAATTAAGTCCCTAAAACCCATTTTATGAATCAATGTTAAGTAAATGCTTAAAGATGTTTTAAAAGGGAGTTTGAGCTTAGCACCGAGTGAAAATGAAACATGAGTGTAGGGGCCTCAGGTCAAGTAAGTACGGTTTCCCAAAAGAGGGCCCTCACATTTAGCAAGTCTGGGTTCCCAATATAGATGTTGTCTCATGAGATGAAAACCTCCACATCTAGCAATTTAGGGTTTCTAATAGCAATATCCTTGTTGGCACCAAATTTTGACCAACCTTTAACCATATTTAGAAATGCTATTCGATTAAATACGTGTTTAAAATTTGTTTTAAGTTTTAGAATTTTAGTCGATTTTTCATAAAATCATATATTTAGTATGTTTACTTTATTAAATTATTGTAAATACTATTAAAATATTTTTCAAAATTCTTAATAAATAAATAATTATTTCATTCAAATGTTTTAAAATTTAAGTGATTCTAATTATATAAAAAAGTTTTTATATATGTAGTATTTTAATTGGATACCAATTCCTTATTTTAACTCAAAATCATTTAAATTGTAACCCATTTTTATTCCAATTTATTTCAATTATAACAGCTTCAATTTCAATTTTAAACACCATTTGCTTTCAATTCTAGCAAATTTTATTGCAATTTTGGTCATTCCGTATCCAATTCAATCTGATTTTAAGATTTAATCTTTTAATCTCAGTCATTCATCTTTTAAGTTAAATCCTAGATCAAATCCTAACCGCTCATATTAATTAATCCAACAATTGTTATTAAATCTCCTATTTCTCCCTATTTTTACACTAAAAGACCTAATCCCCAGTAAATTATCCTATAATTCCCCTCTCTCTCCCTCTCTAGCCGCCGACCCTCCTCTCTATGGCAGGTGTCTCCTCTGTCTCCAGTCGCCCCTCTCTTTTCCCTCTTCTCCTCCCTTATCCCTCGCCCCATGTCCTCTTCTTCTCTAATTATCCAAGCAGTAGCAGCAGCCACGGGACAACAACAACAGCGGCTCAGCAGTAGCAGCCGCGGGACAACATCAACATCAATTCAGCAGGAACCAGCTATAACATCCCGAGGGTATGCCCTAGAAGTTATGGTATCCTCAAATCGCCACACAACGTACTCGACATCTCAGAGGTCTTATACAATCCCTTATACATCTTTTCTTAGCACATCATATGCTAGAATATAACTTTATATATATATATATATATATATTCATTTTAATCGCTATAATTTTTAATATTCATATTTATATTTTACACAATCTAAAAAATCATTCAAATATTACGGGTGAATTTTGCATACGAAGATTTGATCAATAATTTTGGACCCCACTTCCAAGCCCACAATTTGAGCCTATTGAATAACAATTCACTATTTAAGAAACAATTAGGTCAAAAGCTAAGGATGGTGAATTTATTTGAGGGTTGAGAATTTCCAGATTTTTATTCAAAAAAAAATTCACTTTTTATCATTTTCCGGCTGCCACCACCCCGGAATCCGGCCAGGCTCCGGCAATCTCAAAAACCCCTCCGTTTTCCAACTTTTCGGTAACTCCATGAACCCCCACTGCCTCCCCTCCACCACCAGATTGCTCACTCACCCCATCAAGTCCAAAACCCCCATTTTCTTCCTTCTCATTTCTCACCAGAAAACAGTAGCCAAAAAAACAAACCAAAACCTCTTCGCCGTGTTCCTTCTTTTCCTACTGAAACAACCACCCTTCAACCCAAAAAACGACCAACAATAGACTCCTATGTTCACATCTTTTTTTTCGGCGAAAACCATCCACAAACCACCCCTATTTCCACGTTCTTCTCCGACCCAACACCACCAAGACCACCAACAACCCACCATCTCTTTAACCCATTTTTTCAGCCACAAATAAATCCCCCAGACCACCCAACACCACAAAACATCAAAACAACGACAACCGACCCCCCCCCCCCCTTCGTTTTTTACCATTTTATGGGCAGCTCTTCCGGCGAGGAGCTCAAAGCTCCGATGAACCAGAGCTAAAAAAACCATCCCTTTCCCTCTTCCCTTTCATTATTTTTCCTTCAATATTGTAGGTATCCTGCTTCTACTAGCGAGCTGCATCTCCCAGGAACTCATGCTTTCAGATCTAAACAAAATACTATAAATGGTGGCAAGTTCTTTTACCTCCTTTATTTTTGTTACTACGGAAAAGGGCCTAAAATACCCTTGAACTATTAAAAATGGTACAAAATTACCCTCCATCCACCTATTAGTCCTAAAATACCCTTGTTGTCTACCTTTAGGTCCTATATTACCCTTTATTTTTAACGGTCACTTTTTAAATCCAATTAATAAATTAATTAATGACGTGACAATTTTCTATTGGCCAGATTTTAAATAACCTAAATTAATTTAAAAATCCACCCACTCCCAAATTAGACCCGCCCCAATTTCAATTAATCCATATTTGAGTATATAGCAGTACCTCAGACAGAGCACCTCCTGTAGAAGACATAATCAAACTGGATTTTGCACCATATCTAGAACTTGAAGATCTTACTGATGACCATATTTTTACAAAACAACGCCAGTGTTAGAATTCACAGACACCATACAAGCAGAATGAGGAGTATGATTGCCATGCAATGGGAAAACGAGTCGAGAATCAGGTGAAGCACCAAGAAACTTTAGCAATGGTGAAGGCTCATAACGCCTGTTGCTATTACTGGAACGACTATCACGACAAAGGGTATCTTTCCACGCCCATCTACCATCACCCATTTCAATCTTTCTTGAAAGATTACACAATTTGCCAGATCAATTCAAATGCTTAAGAAATGTCACAAAATTAAAGTAGCCATTGACTAACCCAAACGTCCTGGATTATAACATGCTCATTCCTAATCTATATGGTTGATTCAGATGATTTGAGAACCACCAGCTCTAAAAGAAAGATGCACACAAAATTCAAAAACACACTTTTTTGGACTCAGATGGGTTTGTTTGAGTGAACAGTAGTTGACACCATTGCAACTCCATCACCAACACGAGAATAGGTTCATCGTGACATATACATTTTAATGCACACACTAACATGTTTACATGCTACCTGCTTGTATTTCATTTGGATAATCAGAACCATAAATACCAAACTTGAGAAGAAGAAGACAATGAAGATTGTGAACGAAAATATCCTCTATAGATCGTGATCGTGAGGAACACGGTGAAAGTTGCTACTTGAGAAGAAGACAATGGAGTTGCACGATGGAAGTTGTTGCATGATCTGTAGATTGTGAAAATTGGAGGAATAAGGTTTTAGGGTATTTTAATTAGATGGATTTCTTTTATGTATCAAGTGGGGCGGGTTTAGTTAAAATGGGTGGGTAATTGATGGATTTAAAATTATTTTAAATAATTAAATTACAACCAATGGTTGAGTGTCACGTAATTAAAAAATAGTATTTAATTATTTTTAATTTTGGTTCATTAATGAAGGGGTAAATTTGGACCTAAAGATAGACAGCAAGGGTATTTTAGGACTAATATGTGGGTGGGGGTAATTGTGTACCATTTTCAATACTTCGAGGGTATTTTAGGCCCTTTTCCATTGTTATTATGTTTGTTTTGCAGGTCTTCAGCGACCTTTGTGTTCATTTGCTTTTGGATGTTTGACTTTACTTGTTTATTTATGAGATTATCTTGGTTACTTCATGATAGCTTTTCCATGATTTTTAATTTTTGTGGGTTTTCTTTTAGTTCTTGTATCAATTTTTAGTGCTCTTATTTTTGAAGTTCTTTAATAATATTTTATATTAATTTAGTTGATTGTTGCTTTGTTGTTCGATTTTATATTTTTGAAACGTTGTGGTGAGTTAGTTTCCAGTGATTATTGTAAATTTTGAGTATTGTTTTATTTTATTTTCTTTATTTCGTGGTTAAAGTTATTCTATAAATATTCTGTTATTTTGCTATGTATCTTTGACTTTATTTTATCTCCAGTTATAATTATTTTTATATTTTGTATGTGACCTTTATTCTATTTTCTCCATTTGTCAAAAAATTCGAATTTGATCTACTAATTTCATCTATTGCTACTCTAGTTTGTCCACATGTGATAACTTTTGATTCATTAGCATTAACCTTCATACATTTTCTAAGGATTTCGAGCACCCTGTCTAGCTATAATTTAGCATTTGTTGTTTTCTATCATTTTATTAAGTTGTTGTATTTTACCTTAAAATTGGTCAACGAAAAAAATATATCAGACGATTTTGGAGGTCTCCCTATTTTAAAAGACGAAAATTTAGTTTAAGTTCATATTATTTTATTTGTTAAAAATTGTCCAATGAAAAAACTCTCCGTCGGTTTTGGAGGCTTTCCCAATATTAAAAGACGGAAATTTAGTTTATGTTTATAATCATTATCTGTCAAAATGTCCGATGAAGAAATTATCGTCAATTTCCAAGGCTCTCCATATTAATAAGACAAATTTTATTTTCAGTTATTTATTCATTTATTCTTTATTCATATTTATTTATCACTAACTCTTTTACTAAGTGTTATTACAGGTACGCCGGAGTTTCTTCTCATCGAAGATATTCCAAAGGAATTCAAATGTATTTTATATTCATTATTATGTATATTATTGACGTTATGCAAACCTTAGGCCGATATTTACATTATCATTTTTATTTTATTATTTGTATATATTACATGTTAATTGTACTTTTATATTATTTTTATCTCCTCCTCAATTTGAAAAAAATAAATTCAATCGTGACCCATAGTTTTGAATTTCAAAGGGTGCCTAACGCCTTCCCTTCGGAATAACTTGAACCCCTTACCTAGAATTTCTCGGTTTCGTAGATCACTTTAATTTGGTTTCCTAGTTTTCCTAAAATTAGATGGCGACTCCTTTAAAAGTCATTTGTTCTTTAAATTCTTTTAAAATTGAATCAATTGATCATTTTTTAGTCACCGCGATGTTTCGCGCTATTTGAATAGAGTAGATTGGAGCATAACACTCTGACCAATAATACAGTATCAGAATGTGACGCTCCGATTCAAGAATACCATATCAAAATATGACACTCCAATTAAATAATATTATAACATCCCGCAACTAGCAAGAACTACAAAAGAGTTTAAAATTTGAAAATAGTTACTTTTGGAATGTAAAAAGAAAATTGAAATTTTTTTAGTAAGTTAAAAGTGAGTTTGATAACTCCTAGACCAGGATGAGTTAGGTGTAGTTCCAGATATGGTTAGAAAGACTTGGACCAAAGCCGCCAAGTTTGCATGATTTCGAGTTCCTATAAGTGAGTTATGTCTTTCAGAAGTTGGGTTGTTGGATTAAGGAAAGTCCAATCCCAATTTAGGAAGGACAAATTTATCTTCTCCTTACCTAATTATTTAATCCATTTATAGGAACTAATTGGGATAAAACAAGACTTTGTTCAGTTTAGAAATATTTAAAACTCATGCTAGGGCTTGTAGAAAAGAGAAAAGAGGAGAAATTAAGGAATTGCCAGAACATTCAAGCTTTGCGTGTAGAATTCGTCGGGATGATCCCTAAAATGTTATTTGAGATCACATAGCGTTGGGTTAGTTCACCCACACACCAATCATGTTTCAATTTAGCAAAATAATGTGTTATTTGAAAAGAAATCTTTCATTTCTTGATGAAATTAATTTGAATTCTTGTGAGTTGTTTAGTTGAAGATTCTAGATGATTTAATTCATGTTTCTAGGTGATTTTTTGAGTTAAATCTATTTTATGTTGAGAGTAATAACAATCCTAAGTGTCTGGGAAAAGAATCATGAAATTTTAGAAGGTTTAGATATAAAAAACAAAGGAGAAAAGTCAGAGTTACCTCGGAAAAAGGGTGGGGCGATGCATCAACTAGTGCACCCCAAAACCAAATCTGTCTGTAGGGGTCTGTGGTGACGCGCCAGCCAGAGCGCCCACACAAGCCCCCTGAAGTTTGAGGCCTCGTGCCTCTCATAGCTCCAGGGACGCCAGTTCTCCTCATTTTTACCTTATCTTTTCATACTAGTTCCTTAGTGATGTACCTATATTTCCGAGTTGATTTCAACACTCTAAGATAGAGCTAAACATAAAAAAATCATCCATAAGCATGAGATCATGAACCTTGAATCCATAATCCAATTCAAGGAAAGTTAAGATCAAAGTCAAAGAAGTTAAGCATCAAGTCTAAAAGTTAAGAAGCAAGTCAGAGCAAAGTTTTTAAAAGTTTTCAAAAGTCTTAAGCAATATTTTAACTTTGTTTTTAAGACTCTAATCTCAAGTTAAGTAGAGAGTGAAGAGTTGAATTCATTTCTTCAAAAGAGTGTATCGGTACTATATGTATTCCCAAAGAGTAAATGTTTTCTTATTCCAATAAGAAAGAAAACTGAGATTTTCAAAGAGCTTTCGAGCTAATTTTCAAAAAAGATAATCGATTTCTAAATAAAGCAAGTGGGAAAACTTTGGTTTCCAAGGTAGCTTTGAGCTAAGTATTTTGAGTACTAATCTCAAATCACAGAAGAAAGTATATTTTAAAAATATTAGAGCTAGTATATTTTGAGAGCAGTATTGATCACTTATATGCGGGAGTTCAGATAACTCACAAGCCCCATAAACCATGTAGCCACCATGGGTAGGAAAAGGGTCATACTTTTTAGATGATTCCTTTAGTGCTTTTTAGCATAGACTGATGGATCTACTTAGTAGTTCAGGTTCTAACTAATGGCAAGGTATAGGACGACCATGTCAGCATGAGGCAAAACGTTGTATCATCACTATAGCTCTTAAGTGATAGTTGTCGATTAGAGATCCTCCCACAGAAGTTAAATGTATTTTATACACACAAATATTTTTATTTTTACATACATCTCAAAGTTATATTGTATCTTTGTATACATACAGAGTTGACATCATGTTTTAAATAGCTTTATCTTATATTGCACTTGTTTTAAATTGTTTTGTATTGAAATAAGTTCATTTTTCTAAAGTTGAGTTGAGCCAGGTAAGTCCTTTAGATTTCTCTTTCAAGCCTGTGTTGTTTAACATTCCAACTCGCATACTTGTACATTCAATGTATTGATGTCAGTTGGCCTGCATCGTATAATGATACAGATGCGGATAATTAGGATCGGCACCCGGCACACCGTTGATTTATGAGCTACTCAGAGTTAGTTGGTGAGACTCCTTACATTACGGAGGACATATCTTTTATCACTTACTTTCTGTTTTCAGTTGTTAGAATGATTGGAGGTCTGTCCCAACATCCCTCTTTGTCTTAGAGGCTTCATAGACAGACAATATTAATTCTTTAGTCTTATTCATTTCAATTGTAAACGTTTAAGATATGAGTTGTCATTTTGGCTAAGTTATTACCGTTAACTAATTTCATGAGTTTTATCTTTTGTGTTTAAGTCTTCCGCTGAGTTAAATAAACCAGGTCAGGGGTTCGCTTGGGGCCAACAATAGTCTTCGAGTGTTAGTTCCACCGAGGTGTAAGCTCGGAGCGTGACAAATACTGTGTCGGAACATGACACTCTGATCCAATAATATCATTAATTCATCATTTATTATCACCAATTTTAAATTCTTTAATAATACTTCATCAAGTCTTCTTTATTCAAGATATCACTTCGATAGAGAGGGTTCAAGATTATAAATTTCGCGGCCTCAGGATTCTAGACCATTCACAAAACAACACATAGATTATCCAAACCACACAACCAAGTTACACAACCACACAATCAAGTGCATAGAGAACTTTACAATATCACTCAATACATATCAATCACTATGAAGAGTCTATCTATCAAATAGAATAAATCATAACCTACCTTCACTGATGAAACGAAGTTAGGCAAACTACTTCTCCGATGCTTTTCCTTTTCTCGATGCCTATGAACCTTTTCAATCTATAAAATATAGTATAACTTACATAAATACCATAGTGTAAAACCTAAATTACCTTCTATCCCTATTATTTTTATAATTACATAAATACCATATTTTTTAGACATTTCAGATACATAATTAAGGATTCAGATACATTATTGTTGATACATTATGTATCAATCTGTTGCACTTATTAAGGAAAAAAAACTGTAAAATCAATTTAAAATCTCATAGTATCCATTTGTTCCACTAATTAAGGGGAAAAACTAAAAATTAAATTAAGATTCCACAAATTACGTTATTCCATTCAAAATCATATAGTGTAACAATCCAAAAAAATTAAAAAATTAAATTTCTTCTTCTTGTTCATCGTTCTCTTTGTTTCATTAAAAAATTTGTCGAAACTTTGAAAAGCGGGATGAGTAATGAAGGATTGTATGGAATTGTTGTTGGACAAACGATTTCTTTTGTAAATCTTCAAGTTCATCGAATATCTTTTCGATTTTGATTCAACATTATCGAAAATTTTGAGATTCTAAATTTTTCTCCAGTCATTGAAGATCCTTTTCATTTTAATTCAAAATTGACAAAAATTTTAAATTTCAAAATTATTCTCCTAGTTCATTGAAGATTCTTTCAATATTGATTAAAAATTATCAAAATTTTCGGGAAGATACATCATGAAGATCCTTTCAATTCAAATTGATAAGTGTTGTATTTCTACTTGGTACACTAAATAAGAAAGTGTTGCCCATAAAATTTTAGGTTTGAGATCAATACATTATTATTTGGCAATTGTTATGTTACAGATACTTTTAGTATAAATTCAAATTCACATATCATAACTAAAAAATTAGTGCATGATATATTATTATTTATGTATGTTCTTTTGTTTGAGATCATGAAGATCCTTTCGATTGAATTGATAGATATTATATTTTTACTAGATACATTAAATAAGTAAGTGTTGCCCATAAGATTTTAAGTTTGAGATCGATAGATTATTGTTTGGTAATTGTTATGTATAAGATACATCTAGTATAAATTTGAAATTACGTATCATAACTAAAAAAATAGTGTTTGATACATTATTATTTATGTCTGTTATTTTATTTGAGAAATACAACACTTTAATTTTTAAAAAAAATACATTATAGTAATTGTTTGAGATCGATACATTATTGTTTGGTAATTGTTATGTATCAGATATATTAAGTATAAATTTGAATTTGCGTATCATAACTAAAATAAGCGTTGATTAATCGTTAAGTAAGATACATTACATTTTATACATGATACATAAATCTGATGCGTGAGATATATTAATCTGATGCGCTGATACATTAATGCCCAAAAATGAGGGATTTTAAAAATTTTGTAAAACAATAGATTTAAAGCTCGAGCATGTGTCCTTCCTCAATTTTTTCGCTCACAAATGTATCACGAATATAATTTGATATTGTGTACGAAAACATATTCTTCTAAAATTTGAATAACCGTAGAAAATACATAACAACACTTGATACATGATAAAATGATACATTTGGTAGAGACTACTTCTTTTCATTTCATAATGTAGTTTCACCAGTAAAAGAGGATCTCCTAAAACTGATTTTTTTTGCAGGAAACAATATGAATACATCATAGATTTTACCTTTTCCTTATGCATATTGTGAAGGTGAAAATGGAGGAGAATCCGGTAATTCTTTGAAAAAAATTGTAAAGCAAAAACTTGAGTTGTTTTGAATAAAATTGTGGAGAGATATTACTAAAAATAGAGAGAATTGAATCTGAAAATTAAAAAATGAAGGAAGTAAAGATTGGGAGAGTGAAAATAGGAAGAGATAGAGTGAGTAAAAATAGGAAGAGGTTGAGGTAGTGAAATAAAGAGTAAAAATAGAAAGAAAAACGTGCATAACTTTATGTATCTGAAACAATGGATTTGAAAAGAAAAAAGGAATTTTAGAAATATTTTTAAATAATAGGGAATAATAGAAATTATGAAAAATAAAGATGTTTATATAGGTAATTTACCCTAAAATATGTACACATAATTTGTAAATTAACAAGCCTATAGACATTCACATTATTCTTTGTCTAGCCTATACCAAAAAACTCATATAATTTTATAATCAATTTCCTAAATTTCAAACCTAAGGATAAGTATTAATTCCTCTCATTAGCATAATTTTAATGCAATTCATATAATACACTACACTTTATATCTAATTACAATGTCATTTCAGCCCAACGCAAATCGTATCTATATTTATGCAATATAGTTGAAAACTTTATAAATAGAAGTTTGATGTGAAATGACTCACTCACCGTTTTCATCATTGCCTAATCATTAACTACACTTACCACTTATTTACTCAAAAGTCTTAAAAAAACACCTGGTAGCAATAGTTTCCTTCAACTGTCTTCTATACGGCTACTATATGTACTTCCTATTTGCTAAGTTCCAACACAAAATAAAATGATAATTAAACATTATGCCTTCTCAATTCATAGAACCAACAATCATTGCCGCAACAACATGAAAGATTAATTGTGATTAGGATATACCCGAGGGCACCGCCGCAGGTAAGGTTTCTGTTGTTCTCCGCTTCTCTCCTTTATTTTCTTTACAGATTATCTGATACCCTAATTAATATATCTGATTAATTATAAAATAATGATAAATGTCATTCACTATTAATTTTAATATTATTTTTTTTATCATAAATTAAATAAAATATTTAAACTATCCCCTGAATCATATAATTATAATTACGAATAGGCCACAATATATATTTAGAATCTATCAAAATCTTTGATGAAATAAAATTTCTAATATTCAAAACGATCAAATAAATCGTTACACAAAGGGGGGAGTACTCTCTAAGTTTGATGCCTCCATGTTGTCCTTGCATAGCAAGAAATACACAAAACAATAAATATATAAAGAGCTAGCCAAAAGTAGAATATTATCCAAATATTGCTATAAAAATGACACTAATAATTTTGTTGATTTGAAATAATTTAACTGAAAGTTTGAAACGGTTGACAAAATATGCTATCGATTACTTTCAAATTCTACATAACTGTTTGGAAGTTCCAAAATATTATCTAACTAAAAAATTGTTCTGCTTTTGTTATTTTTATTTATCTTTGCAATTTATTTATCTTTTTATCTTGTAACTTTATCACTATGTAACTTACAATTATAAAAAAAATTATTTATCTTTTAAAACGTTTAAAAACAATTTTCAATTTTAAAAGTAAAAAAAATAAACAATGACCATTTCTAAGTTTTGTAAAAAGAATCCAAAACTTAAAAATATATAAACAATTATATTTCTATTAGTTTTAATTGAATTTTCAGTCTCAACTTTTATTTTCAAATCTCAATTTTTATTTTAAAGATAAGTTAAGTCTTCAAATTTTGAATAGTGTATAAGCTAAATTATAAAATGAAATAAAAAATTGAAACGGTAAATAATAAAATGTTTCAAAAAAAGAAGAACTGAATAAGTAATCCAGATTCATTTCAAATAAAGATTTTTAACTAAATTTTTATTTTTTAATTAATTTATTCTACAAATTAAGAAGTTGTTCTTTCTCGATGAATTATCTTTCACTGACCTATCCAACAACGTAGAAGTTCCACAAGTAGCGTGATATAAGCTGGAGTTTTCCTTTAGTTTGACAGGCCATATGTACTGTCAATATTAACTAAGCCGATTAGCTTAAAAATTGCAAGATGTGTTCTTTTCATATACCATAAGGTAATAAAGAAGAGGAGAAGATGAAATAGTAAATGTATGACAGAATTGAGGAATAGAAACATAAAACTACAGGACATGGATGTTTGGACATAAACAAAAGGAACTGCTAACTTTGATTTATTTAGAGGACATTGTCTTTATATCATATAACCTATTTAGTTATAATTACATTTGATAAGACACTTTTATTCCTAGTCAACCAAGTAGTTTGCATAACTAAAAACACCTCAACATACAGAAAATCAAAAAGATCGTCAATTTTCTTTCCTTCTCTAGGGTCGCTTCATTATGCTTACACACGCATGTTACTGGCATCAAACTGAATTTAGGTTCATTATCTCATGGAAAGTCAACAGTTATAACAAGTATATCTGGAGTGCAGGCACGTTCTGGAATTTGAACCTTCATTTAGATATGTCGTTATTTTTACCAGTTTCCTTTTAGTTACAAACCAGAAAAATACATTAGTTTTTTCCTATCATCCTCCGACCCACCCCCTTTTCCACCTCAAAGTAGTGGCCTTTTAGTTATAAATCAGAAAATACATTGATTTTTCCTGTCATCCTCCGACCGCTCCCCTTTCCAACTGTAGGTGTTGGCACGTACGCTTTGTTGCAATCATTCCTTTTCATGATTCGAGGTTCTGATGAAGTGAACTAATGTACAAATCGAAGACAATATCAAAAGTCTAGGGACCTTGAATTTTGAGGAAACAATTGATGTTCTATTTAGTGTAAGTTTCTCAGGGCACATTCATTTCAACCAGCAGATGAAATTTAGTAAACAAACAAATAATTAGACGGTGTTGTCAACAGTAAATGAAATAAAGGCCTAAAGTGTGGAAAACATTTTACAGTTCTACTAACCTAAACGACCTACACCCCAGACAAACAAATGAAAAAATATAGCAATACTTCATAAATTTCCTCCAATTCAACATCGACAAGAACATAAATCAACAAAACAAAAGTGAAAAGATGCATGGGAAACCTTTGACCGAAAGTGGAAAAAATGAACAGAGGACATAAACAAAATGTTACAACTAAGACCGAATACAACATGACCCAAACATAAATCAACGAAACAAAGACACAAAGATACGCATCAGTAAAGGTCGTATAAATTCAATCGAAACTTTCGAACGAAAAAGAGGAAAATGAGCCGAGCACAGACGAACTTGCTATTTTCTCAAGAATATTGAAAGAGACTTTGCAAATTAACAGATGTAGACGAAGAAACAAACAACAGGTGACAGTTGGGGATGGAGGTACTAAATAGGTGTCAACAAAAGAGAAATGATAATAATTATTAATATATATTTTGTTAATCCACTTCTTATATTTAATTTTTTTTATATAATTTGAAATTCAACCCTCTAACTTTACTCTTAAAATGGTAATGTAAGCAAACAAATAAATTTAATTGGTAAAAACAATCTAAAAACAATAACTTGTTTTCTTTGATAAGATTTTTTGAATAATTTAAATAGAGATTAATTGTATTAATTGAGGCGCTGATGCGTAAATACTATCACTTCTCCTATCATATAGATATAGACAATAAGAAGAAAACAATACCATAACTTAGGGCTACCATCGGTAGGTTTTGTTTTAAAATTTATCGGTTTGTAGAGATGCTAAACCGTTATGGAACCATTAAGATATTAACTTATCGGTTATTGGTTTATCGATTTCTGATCGTTAACGGTTCGATTATCGGTTTAACCGTTAAGATTTGATAAAAAAAATAATATTTGAAAATCACTTAGAAACAAAGTGACAATTCAAATAAACTATGCACAGGAGTTTATAAGTTACATCATGCCCCAAAACACACTTTTACATTGTAGAATATTCAAGTGTTTGAGACAATAAAAAATAAAAGTAGGAAATCAAACTCTAAATCAAGGACTTTATATACAAAATGATATAAATATAATTATTTAATTTACTATCGAGTTATCGATTAATCCGTTAAGAAAAAACCCAAACCGTTAAAAATCGATTATCCGATAACATAAAAAATTGAAACCATTGTCAAAATCGCTAAACCAATAACCCAATACTGATAAATCAATAAAAAAAAAATTTCAATTCAATGAAGATGACATTTAGTTGTCCAAAAAGAGCCTTTAAAAATGACATTTAACCATAGAAACATGCAAGAAAAAGTATATTTTTACTACAATATATAGATGAGGGGGATTTTGTTAAGTTTGGACAATGCTATAATATTAAGAAAGAGTACAACTCTTTTACTATCAAGAAGAATTGTTGCATGTTCGTCACTCAGTGATCCAAAGAATTTTATTTCTTTTCTGTTCATTATGTTAGTGTCATCATGGATGATTTTTGCAGTATTCTTCTTCCATATCTCTAGACTGTAGCAGTAATTCTTGTCCATAAACTCATCATATTTTAAAAAAAAATTAATGTAGGGAATATAATAACGTCGTTTGCCGCTGTAACTATAGTTGTATGTGTTCAAAGCTAACTGATAACGAAAACACCTTATAACGCGAGATGGGACCGAAAATTTCAACACAATTAGTAAAACGATATTGGCGGCCCTGATCGTTGTGATTAGCCATTCTTGATAAAATTAAGAAAGTGACGTATAAGAAATATATTTAAGTTGATAAAAGAAGACTAATATATTTGTGATCGGAGAAAGGATGAATACTATTATAATAACGGGCAATAAAAATTTAATCGACGACAACAAAACAACCTATATACCACAAGCATTGGTAAGTCCCTCTCTATATATACATGAATTTTATTAATTTTGATGAATTATAACTGTTTCTTCTTATACAATTTGAAAGGGTTCGTTTATGAATAATGTCAGACCCATAAAGCATCATGCAGTGACATTAAGATCTGAAGCAGATTTGACATCTTTTTATAGATGTCGATTTGATGGGTATCGAGATATTTTGTATGTAAACGATAACATCAATTCTATCAATACTATAAAATCTATCACACAATATATTTTATATGTGATGACGCGAAAATCCTGTTACAAAACTACTTGATTGTAGCACGTGTTTTATTGACCAATCAATATAACACAATCACAACTAGAAGAGAGAGAAAGAGAGAGTTTTGCGGACGTTCCAATCAGAATAGTGCTTCAAAATTGTACTATAAAGGCTACTAGAAATAGCGTTACAATGTATTTAGGTCGGTTATGGAATACATTTTCTAGGACTGTGATAATGAAAAGCTGCATCGGTAACTTAATAGATCCTAGAGGATGAGTTGAATGGATTGAATCGACAAATAAATTCTAGATGGGTTGAATGAATTGAATCGACGCCGACCCTTTATCTTGAGTACTAATTTGTTTGTCTTATTTCTTTTTATGTTATATTTGATAACAACATATAGAAGACTATCAATAACGATAATAACACCTTAAAATGTTTAAAAATTTGTTCACTCTTAAACTTTTTGTCCACATAAATTGAGGTAGAGAAAGTAACATACATAATGTGAAAAATACGTAAAATATTATTATAAATCATAGTAATTACAACTTAAAATGTCTAAAAATTTATTGACTCTTATTTTATCCACATAAATTGCGACAGAGAAAGTGACATATTCAATGTAAAAATATGTTGATAAATTATTATAATTAACAACTTAAATATCTATAAAAATTTTAAAAAAATTAGCTAACTTTCAAAATCCACTTGATCTATATACTTCAAGATAAAGAAGGCAAGATATATTATGTAAAAAATACCGTTAATCATAATAATTGATAACTTATAACTTACTATATTAGTATAAATATAAAGTTTTAGTTGACTCCAAAAAAATAATATTCATTGAATCCACGCTAGCACATGATTCTTGTATCTAGTAGTACATAAGTTTTTTTATAAAGCTTATAACAATTTCTTAATAATAAATACTTTAGCAAATTTCTTAAAGTTTCTTATAATAATAATAATAATAATAATAATGAAAAGAGAATACACAGGTAGCTAATAAACAATTAAGAAATACATATAATGTTTAATTTTTTTGATGTTTTATTTGATATTTTTTATAAAGCTTATAACAATTTCTTAATAATAAATACTTTAGCAAATTTCTTAAAGTTTCTTATAATAATAATAATAATAATAATAATAATAATAATAATAATAATGAAAAGAGAATACACAGGTAGCTAATAAACAATTAAGAAATACATATAATGTTTAATTTTTTTGATGTTTTATTTGATATTTGAGATTTACATTAAAATTATTTGTATCGCGCTCTGCAGATCTTATTTATGATTTATTTAAAATTAAATTATATTAGAGAGTTATTTTTAAATTTATTCAAAATATTAAGAAAGAAATAATATTTAGCCAGATTAATATATTACACCGACCCACCGCCCACCGCCTTTGAAATATTCTTGGTCCAAATACATCGGCATAATCGACCCTATAAATAGACTTCGACAGAGAGCCAAATGTTCCATGGGTATGTATTGTTGTTTTTTCTGTTTTATTTATTATATGATGATTTGGTGCTCTTCCATTGAATTTTGCATTGATTGATCAAGATTTATATGATTCTGAGGTCTTGCGATCATCTCTGTAGACAGAGGAGGAACGTTACGGGTTCGCTATTAGTTCTGTTTTTCTTTTGCTAATTTATTGATTCGTTCTTGGTGTTTATTTGATCAGGATTGGGCAATAATGATAGGAGAATATGGGTACCTTTGCAGTGCATTTATTTTCTGATTGATTAATGGGTAACCATTCTAGATGCAGTTTCGGGAGAATCGAGTTTTGCTTCCAGGTTTTGAGAAATTCTGAGGTTTTTGTTGTGAGAATCCCGTGTTTTTGTTACCCTATTTACTATGAAGCCCAACGATTTCCAGAAGTGGAAATTTGGATCTTGAGATGAATGAGTCCAATATTCTTTTCTTGGACTTATCAGTTTGGATATGATATCTTTAATGCTAATTTTGATGTTAATCATGGTTCTCTTCGCTCAACTTATTTGGCGCGTCACTAATAGCTGTCAAGAATACATGGCATGTAGGTGCAAGTGGTTGTACAGGAATTAGTGTCTTGCTTTGATGTTCATCTCGGGGAAGATAAAGCAGTTCCCAGGTTTTTACTATTGGTACTTGATTTTTCAGTCTCTCAAAATTTTGTCAAAACTGCTTATGGAAGTTCTCAACTATGATGATTCTATTCATTTGTGTGTATACGGCGTTCTGCTCCACTTATATAGTTCGGATGCTCATGTTCTTTGACGATCCCCTTATCTCTAGTGGTTTTAATTGTGCTGTGAAGTGCTCCTCTCCCTTTTGTGTCCTAGCTACTTATATTCTCTTTGCTTCCATTTTCCGTTGGTTATCAGGCCTGCTTGATTTTGTTTGTTGGTGAATATGTGTGTAGACTACATGTTGACATTAATAGAGGATTATTTTTGGAGACTTCAAAGGCTTGTATAAACTATGATTATTTTTGGAGACTTCAAAGGCTTGTATAAACTATGATTATTTTTGGAGACTTCAAAGGCTTGTATAAAGTATGCATTCGTGCGCGCCTGTTTCTTCGTCTATTTAGTGTTTGCACTCCAAGATGGATATTGTAAGGGTTGGACTAATGGGGTTTTTCGATTGGGTCTTGCATCTCTAGTGGTTTCTCAGGTGATGAGGGTTCTGTCAGCTTTGCACTGGACTGTTTCCTTCTTTCTGTGCTTGCAGTTGGGTTTAACCAAGTATTGGATTGTTCTTTTCATGGAGGTTTCTGTATCGAAATCCGTGTTGAGGTTTTTCTATTTCTGGTTTTGTATGTCGAGATTTTCATTTTAGTTTTCTTCCCCAATCAGAGTGGTCCCTCCTCTCTTTGTCGATAATTGCCTCTAAATGGAAGTTCCCAGCTAAAAATAGTTTTTCTTGCACTAGCGTTGTATTCTGCTGCTGTTTTTAGTTCAGATGCTTGTGTTGTACGCCAAAAAATAATGAGATCCACCTGGTGGTTGGTGGGTGTATGGTCTAATTGCAGCTGATAAGTGATCAACACTCGATCCTAGATCTCTTGACCAACCGCACCAAGTGTGTCGGTCTCCTTTTGGTATATTTTCGCTGCTTATCTTCTCTTCTTCCTGTTTGTTGTGTCACCCCAGCTTGATTTTATTTGTTGGACGGGTGATAGTCAAAAGGATCAGACTTGGAAAATTTTGAAGGTTGATGCCCAGTGCCTGTTCCTGTTCAACTTGTTTCTCTGTCATTTCAGAGCTGTCACTGCAATCTGATAATGCAAGATAGAGGGGTTTCTCAATTCTGATACTTTGCCATTTTTGTGCTTGCACCATAGTGTAAATATTATCAGGCTTCGAGAGAGGGGTTTTTCAACCCCGTCTTGCATTCTCTAGTGGGTTTCGTCAGCTTTGCATGTAACTCTTCCCTTCATTCCTTTGCTCCCAGCTATTGGGTCTTACTCTTACATATGTTGAGGCTTTTCTAGTTCAGCCTTTTTTTCAGTATCAATAGTTTTCAATTTAGTTTTCTTACCTCCTGACTCTTCTGTGTTGGTCAAAACTAGTGTTTGTAAGGAAGTTTCTATTACGGTATTATTTTTGACCAGTGTGGTGTATTCCGACTGCCATGAAGTCCTTAATCTCGATCCATATGTCCTTTGATGATCCAATTGATGAGGTTACTATGGTGATGGGGTCTTTTATGTCTGTGGACAGCTGAATAAGTACTCGGCCAATTCTAGATTGCTGAGAGTGACATAAAAATACTGCTTTACTTTTGGTTTTCTAGCTACTGATGTTCTGTGTTTCCGATTTTGGTGATACTGTTATGGACATTCAGATTTGGAAGTTTCAAAACTTGGGTATAACCAACATGTAATCCTCTGTCATCTTTTTATCTTTTGGTCTTTGGTGCTTGCACTGCAATTTTAATATTGTCCGGGTTGTGACATAAGGTTTTTTCTGGTCTTGTCTATGGCATATTTAGTGATTACATGGGTGGTTTTAGGGTTCGTCAGATTTGCACTTAACTGTTCCTTTTAATTTATGCAGTCATTGAACCACAGGCAGTGGATTATTCTTTTCATGAAGCGGCCTTATCCGTTCGTGTTGAGGTTTCTTTAGTAGTCTCTTTTATGAGTATTGAGATTTTCGATTCAATTCTTTCCTTGTGGATCCTTGTTCTCTATCAGAACTATTGTTGAAGGGAAGTTTTTTGATTAAGATAATATTTTCTTGCAAGTGTGTGTTGTGTTCTGCTGCCAAGAAGCTTTTAATCCAGAGAAACTTCAGTGATCCAGCTGATGAGGTCTCCCCTTATTATGGGTACACAATCACTTGATAAGTACTCAGTCTGTGGATCTATCTCTCCATGAAGCGCTGCTTCACTTCTGGTTTTCTAGCTACATATATTATTTGCTGCAATTTTTTTGTTGGATGAATGTGTAGACTATATGGTGAAAATATTAGAGGTTAGGGTTTGGAGATTTCAAAGGTCGATATCCAGTATAGTATCTGGTTCGGGTTTTATGAGTACTGTGATTCTCAGTCCCTCTTCTCTTCATCAAAAATGAGTGTTATATGGAAGTTCCCAGCTAAGTTAGTTTTTTTTGCACCAAGTCACCGGTTTAAAAAAAAATAAAATTTCTTAGTGTGTGTTGTGTTCTACTGTCGTTTTTAGTTTATAGTTCAGATGCTTGTGTTCTTTGATGATCCATTTGATGAGATTCCTGGTTTGTTGGTGGGTGGGTATATGGTCTTATTGACGCCTGATAAGTCATCAAAACTCAATCCTGGATCTCTTTACAGCCCCATCAAGTGGGTCCGCTCTCTGTTTCATGTTTGTTGTATCACTCCAGCTTGATTTTGTTTGTTGGATGGATGTAAGTTGAGGATTAGTAAAATTGTGAAGGTTGATGCTAGTGTCCATGCTTGTGCAACCTGTTTATCTGCCATTTTTGTGCTGGTACTCGATCTGAATATTGTAAGGCAAGATAAAGGGGTTTCTCAATCTTTGTTCTTTGCAATTTTTGTGATTGCACCGTAATATGGATATTATCAGGCTACAAGAGGGGTTTTTCAATCTGTTGCATTCTCTAGTCGGTTCAATCAACTTTGCAAGTAATTCTTTCTATCATTCCTTTTCTTATGGTCATTTGGTCTTACAGAGCAGTGGATTCTTTTTTTTTAATGGACTGACTTTGTTTGTCCATGTGTGTTGAGGCCTTTTTATTTCGGTCTCTTATGAGTATCAATAACAACAATTTCAACTCAATTTTCTTCCCTCATGGCTCTTATCTTTTTCATAACAACTCTTGTATGGAATATTCTCAATTAGGATGTTATTTTTGACCAGTGTGTTGTATTTCTGCAGCCATGAAGCTCTTAGTCCGGAACCATATGTTCTTTGATGATCCAAGTTATGAGGTTTCCTATGTAGATGGGGTCTTTTGTGGCTATGGACACCTGAAAAAGTACTGGGCCAATCCTAGATCTTTTGATAGTGATGTAAATACCTCTTTACTTCCGTTCTTCAAGCTACTTATTATCTTCTGTGCTTCCAATCTTTTTCATTATCATGATAGTTTATTTTGGTTGGATAGATGTGTAGCGATATGGTGGAACTTTTATGGACATTCAGATTTGGGAAGTTTAAAGTTTGGTTTTAATCAAACATGGGATCCTCTGCCACCTTTGTCTTTTTGGTGTTTGCACTGCAATTTGTATACTGTCTGGGGTTTGACAAAAGGGTTTTTTCAGTCTCTTCTATGGCATATTTAGTGATTACATATGGGTGATTCTGGGGTTTGTTAGATTTGCACTCCACTGTTCCTTTCTTTTTATTTGTGCAGCCATATTTTACAGGGCAGTGAATTATTCTTTTCATGGAGTGGCCGTGTTTATCCGATTGTGTTAAGGCCTTTTTACTTCAGTCTCATATGAGTATCAATAATTCTCAGTTCAATTTTCTTCCCTCATGGCTCTTATCTTTGTCTTTTTTACTTTATCAATAGTTTTCAATTCAATTTTCTTCCCTCATGGCTCTTATCTTTGTAATAACTGCTATCGTATTGGGATTTTCTCAATTAGGATATTATTGTTGACCAGTGTGTTGTATTTTTGCTGCCATGAAGTTCTTAGTCCGGAAGCATATGCTCTTTGATGATCCAGGTTATGAGGTTTCCTATGTTGATGGGGTCTTTTGTGGCTATGGACACCTGAATAAGTACTAGGCCAATCCTAGATCTTTTGATAGTGATGTAAAATGCCTCTTTACTTCTGTTCTTCTAGCTACAATAGCTTCGGAGCTTCCAATATCTATCATAATCATGATATTTTATTTTGGTTTGATAGATGTGTATCGATATGGTGGAACTATTATGGACATTCAGATTCAAAGCTTGGTCTTAATCAACATGTGATCCTCCGCCACCTTTCTCTTTTTGGTGTTTGTACTGCAATTTGTATATTGTCCGGGCTTTGACAAAAGTGGTTTTTCAGTCTCGTCTGTGGCATATTTAGTGATTACATATGGGTAATTTTGGGGTTTGTTAGAATTGCACTCAACTGTCTTTTTCTTTTAATTTGTGCAGCCATCGTTTACAGGGCAGTGAATTATTCGTTTCACGGAGTGGCCGTGTCTATCCGATTGTGTTGAGGGTCTTATATGAGTATTGACATTTTCAATTCAGTTCCCTTTCTTCGTGGCTGCCTTTTCTCTGGCAAAGCTATTGTTGTATGGAAGATTTTTGACAAGGATAATATTTTTTTACAAGTGTGTATTGTGTTCTGCTGCAATGAGGTTTTTAATCCAGACACTTCGTTCTTTAATGATTAAATTGATGAAACTGATGAGGTCTCTTATGGTTGTAGTCACTTGATAAGTACTCGGTTTGTGGATCTTACCTCTCCATAAGTTGCTCCTCTACTTCTGGTCTTCTGGCTACATATGTTCTTTGCTGCCATTGTCTTTCGGTTATCACAACTCATTCTTTTTGTTGGATGGATGTGTAGACTATATGGTGACAAAATTAGAGGTTAAGATTTGGAGATCGATAAGGTTGATATCCAGTATGATATCCAGTATGGTATCTCTGTACCCTCTTGATCTTTTTCAGTTCTTGCACTGCAATTTGAATATATTTTCAGGGGCTTCAACGAACAAGGGTTCTTAATTGTTTATGTGGCATCTCTGGTGTTTTCTTTGGTGGTGTGGGTTTTCATTGACTTGGAACTTCATTATACCCTCTTCTTTTTGTGCTTGTAGCCATTGGGTCTCAAAGAGCGGTGGATTGTTCTTTTCAGGGAAGTTCAGACTTTTATGAGTACTGGGATTACAAGTAAAAGAGTTTTTGTTTTCACTACTGTCACATATTTTACCGTCGTTATTGATTTTTAGTCGAGATGCTTAGTTTCTTCAATTATTGAACTAATGAGTTTCCAGATGGTTGATGGTTATGGTCTATGGACACCTGATGAGTACTTGCTGCTCATTTTTCTGCTTCTTTTTTCTTGTATTTTTCCAGCTTGAAAGTTGAGGGGATTAGACCTGGAGGATTTGAAGGTTGGTGTACAGTTCTGCATCCTGGGCAGTCCTGTTTCTTGGCCATGTTAGTGCGCACACTACAATCTGGATACTATCAGAGGCTTCGAAAGAAGGCATTTCTTGATCTTGTTTGGCATTTCTAGTGAATTCTAGGTGGTACAGGCTTCACCAGCTTTGCACTTACCTGTTTCATTTTTTTGGTGCTTGCAGCTGTCGGGTCCTACAGAGTCATAGATTCTTCTTTTCATGTAGCGGCCTTGTTTGAATTGTGTTGAGGTTTTCTGGTTGATGCTTTAAAGATTATTCAGATCTTCAATTCAAATTTCTTCCATTATCAGATGGTTCCCTTCTCTCTTTGCACTGCTTCACTAGTGTGTATTTTGTTGCTATTTTTTAAGCAATGCAGATGCTTATGTTTTTTGGTGATCCAATTGATGAGATCTCCATGGTTATGGGCACTTGAGTGTATTTGAACTCAGGTCTGGATCTTTTGATAGCCCTGTAAGGCACTCTACTTTCGTGTTCTCTCTGCTTCCCTTCTGTGCTTTTGTTTAGCTGACCAGTTGATTTAGTGTTTGGTTGAATGAAGGTTTGTAGGCCACATCACCATGTATGATAGTAAGAGGATAAGTTTTGTAAATTTTGTGGTTTGGTTTTGATGTGCATCCCTGTGGACCCTATTTCTTTGCATTCAGGTGCTTGCACCCCAATCTGGATGATTGGGTATCACCAGGGTTCAAGGTATGTTATTTTCTGTTGCATTTTTTGGCATCTCTAGTAAGTGATCTCTCTGCGTGGTATGAGTTTCCCATGTTTTATACTTGTTTCGTTCCTTTTGTGCATGCAACCATTGGGTCTTCCACATAATGATCTCTTACTCAGCGGGTCTCTTTTCTCTTTGTCAAAACTACTATTGCGTGGAAGTTCTCTACAGTGGTAATATTCCAACTAATGTGTTGTAGTCTGCTTCCTGTTTTTTGCATCACTCCTGCTTGATTTTGATTTGTTTGTTGGATGGATGGCGGTTGAGAGGATTAGATTTCGGCAGTTCCGAAGGTTGATGCCCAGTGTTCATTCCTCTGCACCCTGTTTCTTTGCCATTTTTGTGTTTCCACTCATTCTGATATTATCAGGCTTCAACAGATGAGGTCTCTTATGGTTATAGACACCTGATAAGTAGTCCGTCAATTTTGGATCTTTGACAGTGCCATTAAGTGCTCCTGTACTTCTGGTCTTCTAGCTCTACATGTGTGTTTTCCTGCCATTTTCTTTTGGTTGTCACAACTACTTATTTTTGTTGGATGGATGTGTAGACAATATGGTGGCAGTATTAGAGGTTAAAGATTTGGAAATTTCAAAGGTTGATTTCCAGTATGTCATCTGTGTACCCTGTTAGTCTTTTTGATTTTTGCACAGTTTGCACTGTAATTTACCCTCTTAGTATTTTTGGTTCTTCCACTGGCAATCCGGATACATTGGTCAGGGCTTTAACAAAGAAGGGGTTTCTTAAATATCGTCTACATGGCATCTCTAGTGATTTGTTAGGTGGAATGGGTTTGTCAGTTTTGGACTTGATTGTACCCTTCTTTTTGTGCTTGCAGCCATTGGGTCTTTTGGAGCAAATATTCTTTTGATGGAGCGGCTTTGTTTGTACAATTTATGTTCGAGATTTCCATGGTTCAGGCTTGTATGGGCACTGGGATTTTCAACTAAATAATTTTTTTTATGCTTATTTTCTTCAATTATCCAATTGATAAGATTTCTGATGGTTATGGTCTTGTGGATACCTAATAAGTACTCAATTTTGGATCTTTTGAAAGCCTTGTAAAATGGTCCTCTCTTTTGTTGTTCTCGCTGCTCACATTCTCTGCTTCCTTATACTTGTATTACACTAGCTTGATTTTGTTTGTTGGATGTATGTATGGTGAAGTTGAGGGGATTAGTCGTGGAAGATTTTGATGGTTGGTGTACTGTGTTCATTGTGCTTGCACTATAATCTGGATATTGTCAAGAGGCTTCGAAAAAGGCGGTTCTCAATCTTGTCTTGGTATTTCTAGTAGATTCTAGGTAGCATGCTTCACCAACTTTGCACTTAACTGTTCCATTCTTCCTGTGCTTGCAGTCGCTGGGTCTTACAGAGCCGTAGATTTTTCTTTTCATGGAGTGCCTCGTCTGTCAATATGTTTAGGTTTTCTGGTTGATGCTTTTAATATCATTGGGATCTTCAATTCAGTTTTCTTCCGTAATCTGAATTGTTCTTGTTCCCTTCTCTATTTGTCCGTACTGCTTCACTATTATGTATTTTGTCGCCGTATTCTTTCTTTTAAGTAATCCAGATACTTTTGTTCTTTGGTGATGCAAATGATCAGTTCTTGCTACTTGCCTTCTCTGTGTTCGTTTAGCCTACCAGTTGATTAAATTTTGTTGGATGACTTGTTTGCCACATGGTGATATGATAGTGAAGAGGATACGTTTTGGAAATTTTGTAGTTTGCTTTCGGTGAGCATCATTGTGGACCCCGTTTCTTGCCATTTTGGTGCAACCTGGATAATTGGATGTCACCATGCCCCAAGAAAAGGGCAGTTGAAATGTTATATTTTTTGACATCTCTAATGACCCTTCGTGGTATGGGTTTCCCATGTTCTGCACTTACCGGTTTCGTTCTTCTTGTGCGTAACCGTTGGATCTTCCTGAGAGTGAATTTCAATTCAGTTCAGTGGGTGTCTTTTCTTTTAGTCAAAATAACAATGATAATATCTTCCACTAGTGCGTGTGTTGTACTTCGCAGCTGTGAAGCTTTTAGTGTAGTTGCTTATTTTCTTGGATGATCCAACTGATGAGATCCCTGATTGTTATGGTCACCTGAGAAATACATTAGATTTTCTTATGGATCTGAGAGCGCTCCTATAATTTGGTGCATTCTTGCTACTTAACTTCTCTGCTCCTGTTTTCTTATGTTTATCGTGCCACTTTGTATTGTTTGTTTGGGTGGATCTGTGTAGAGCACATGGTGACAGTGAGGGGATCGGATTTGGTGGTCTCTAAGTTTGGCTTCAGTGTGTATCCTTGTGCACCCTGCTTTTTTTGTCCAAAAATACAATTTAGCTCAAGCGCATGCATAATATGTAAGATTCATATTTAGTGCAGGATTTGGTGGTTTCGAAGGTTGGCTTCAGTGTATATCCTTGTGCACCCTGCTTTTTTGCTGTTTTGGTGCTTGCACGCAATTTGGATATCATCAGGCACCGAGTTTCGTGATCTTTCCTGGCATCTCTAGTGATCTCTTCTAATGTGGTGTGGGTTTCATGGCTTTGCATTCTTGACTGTTCCTTTTTTTTTTGTGCCTACTGTTGTTGGGTTCGAAGATAAGTGACAGTGAGGGGATCGGATTTGGTGGTCTCGAAGTTTGGCTTCAGTGTGTGTCCTTGTGCACCCTGCTTTTTTGTCCAAGAATACAATTTAGCTCAAGCGCATGCATAATATATAAGATTCACATTTAGTGCAGGAATTGTTGGTTTCGAAGTTTGGCTTCAGTGTATCCTTGTGCATGCTGCTTTTTTGCTGTTTTGGTGCTTGCACGCAATTTGGATATCATTAGGCACCGAGGGAAGGGAGTTTCGCGATCTTTCCTGGCATCTCTTCTAATGTGGCGTGGGTTTTATGGCTTTGCATTCTTGAGTGTTCCTTTTTTTTTGTGCCTACTGTTGTTGGGTTCGAAGATCAGTGAAGTCTTACATTCATGGAGCAACCTCATTTTATCAATTAACATTGAGGTTTCCTTAGTCCAGGCTTTATTAGTATCTATATTTTCGATTCAGTTTTCTTCCTTGTTCATAGAGATTCCTTATCTTGTTGTCAGAAGTGTTGTTATGCAGAAGTCCTCAACTACGACAATTCTTTCCACAAGTTCGTTTTCAGCGTTTATTCCAGATGTTTATGTTTGCTGAAAACGAACTTGTGGGTGTGGGCATTTTGGTAAGTACTTGGTAATTTTTGGATCTTTTCGTAGCCCTGTTAAGTGCTCATCTACCTTCCATGTCTTGCTTCTTATCTCCATTCTTCTGTTTCGTCTGTTGGAAGGATGTATATACCACATAGCGAACAATATTGGAGGATAGTAGGATCTATATACAATATAGTGAACAGTATGGGGGGACTAGATAGTGAACTGGTCATTAAGGTGCTTGCACAGCAATCTGGATATTGGTGGTGCTTTGAGAAGAAGGGGGTTTCTAAATGTTGTCTACGTCAGTTCTAGTGATTTCCCAAGTGGTTTGGGTTTTGCCAATTTTGCACACTGTTCCTTCTTTCTGTGTTTGCAGTTGTGTTCTTAAAGAAGCAAAATTCTTCTTTCCATGGGGCTGCTTTTGTTTGTTGATTCATGTTGAGGTTTCATTTGGTTCAAGCTCCTGTGAGTGTCGAATTTTCAGTTCAGTTCTCTTCTCTTGGTCAGTATGATATTTTTTTTTTACTGTACACTCTTTGAAGTCGTGCTCTTCTTGTTGTAGTTTAACTGAGAATTTAGCACGACAGTGGTGGTTACCGTACATGGTCATATCATCCAATTTCTGATTTTTTTTATTGGGTTATCTGCAGGCATAATCACTATATTCAGACTTATTGTAGTTGGGTAATGAAGCCTCTTTTTTGAAAGTTACCTATTTCAAAAAATAATATAAAATTGAAGCTTCTGTATTATTCTTGGTGGTTCCTCTCCTATTTTTTTTTGAACATGCCTATTATGTTTCAGAGATTCAGTCATTTGAGGAGTTGCTTCAGACTGTTAATTGTAGTTTAAAACTTTAATGTAGAAAGAGAGATTTCACACTTTCTCTCTCCATGGAACATTGCCATTTGAACATTCTTTGCATCAAAGAGCTAGCGGCAATTCGTTGGATCTAGAAGAGATCAAGTAAATAACTTGGTTCATCTTTTGCAAGTCGGGAATTTTTTCAATAAGGTTTGCACAAATTTTCTTAATATGGTTGAAATCACCATTGGCCATATAGGTAACCTTTGTTCTGTCATCAAAATCCATCACATATCAGATCATCGTGCAAGTTGGGAATTTTTTCACAGATCTTGTTCATCTAAATACTCTTCCGAATTAAGGTGTGCACTATTTTCTTAATATGGTTGAAATCACCGTTGACTATAAGTAGCCTTTGTTCTTTCATTTTTTGGTTGTTGCTTATAATTGGTGTATGTTGAGTCAAATGTCACTTCAACAGATGGTATGTTTTGTTAAATGTCACTGACCAGATAGAGTTTCAAAAAAAAAAAAAAAAGTAAGTTTCAAAAAAAATAATTCACTAACCAGATAGAGTGTTCAGCCAACTGACACTTCACAGATTAGTCAGTGATGGTTTCGTCACTTTGTTCTCGTCATGTTCTACTACTAGTATAGTTCATTTCTTATTTCAGAAATTGTTCCTTGATCCTTGGGTTTCTTGTATTGGAGATTGAGTAGGACTTTGCAGAAGTAAACGGGGATCTTCTAAGAAGCCCCGCCCGTCCCAGACCGAGTTTTAAAAAAATGTTGCGGTCTTTGCTTTCATTCACATGTTGCACTTTACATATGGCTGTCATACTTTGGATATCGTATGATTTAGAGGAGATTTCTGTATTTTTTAATCATTTTTCCTTAAATATATGTATGAGTATGTTTCACCGTGCTTCGATTGTCTTGGTTGTATCGTTAGGAAATGACATTTTGGTGAACAGGGCTCCGACTATGATTTCAGGTGCAGGTTCTTAGGAATTCTCTTGGGATACTTGGCCTCTTGTGCTTCGGATGTCACTGGGTTTGCAGATTTGTCTTCAAGTTAGACGTTGCTGTAAATTCTCTCTTTTGTTGGTTTCTCGAGGCATCCAAGGACTTCCTGTTTAGGTTATCCCAATTTCTTTTTAATCCTACCTGAGGCAATATGATAGTAAGGGTATAGACCATGCAGTGTCTGCTGTTGGATGTTAGATCTCTCAATTCTTTTGTAACAAAGTAAACCTCTTCTCCGGTACCAACAGCAGATCATCTTTTCTAGCATCCCCTTCTCTGGAGCAGTATTAGTTCAAGCTTCTGCTTCTTCCCTTGTAGGTGTTGCTTTCTGTATTCCATGTTGTTAGGCAATTGGATCATTCAAAATCAGAGGAGGGCCTCTTCCATGTTTTCTGGCTTTCTTATCTATTTCTGCCCATGAGCTTTAGGTGTGTGAAGGTGTCGCGAGTAGTGAAACTTTTGTGTTATCTGTTGATATTTTGTTATCCACCTGATGAACCCACCAAACATGAGAAGGAAGAGGGAATGAGATCAAGGAGGTTCTAAGAAGCAGTCTGCTATAGTCATACAGTAGTTTTGATAATGTTCGGTAGTTCGACTCATGTTTTTAAGCATTTGTTGTATTTGCTGATCTGGATCTCTTACCAGTAAAAAAGCACTACCGATGTGAACGGATGTGAGCGTACTGTTTGTGAAGTTGAGAAGGTATTGGCATCTTGAAGTAATTTGGATGCTGTGGTTTCAGTTTGTTTGGGTACTTCTCTTTCCTTGAAGTTGCGGTTGTCAATTTGCCAGGCAAGAGTTATCACTTCAATATTTAACTAGAGATATGTCACGCATCAAGAACGGTGACACCCTTCTCTTTCTCCGATCATAGAGCCTCCATGCTGTGGTTTTAGTTTGTTTGGGTACTTCTCTTTCCTCGAAGCTGTGGTTGTCAATTTGCCAGGCAAGAGTTATCACTTCAATATTCAACTAGAGATATGTCACGCATCAAGAACGGTGACACCCTTCTCTTCTCTGATCATAGAGCCCCTTGATACATTTATTTGTCTTTCATGCCCCCTGAATAAGTAAGACCTCGCTCTTTCGAATTCAAAAAAGCTTCAATATTCAACTAGAGATATGTCACGCATCAAGAATGGTGACACCCTTTTCTTTCTCTGATCATAGAGCTTCTTGATTCCTTTATTCGTCTTTCATGCCCCTGAATAATTAAGACCTCGCTCTTTCGAATTCAAAAAGAAGAGGGGTAAAGAATTCGCTTTGAAGAAACTATTCCCTAGATACACATGTCGTGTTAGTTCACAATTGAATCAATTATATACACACATATATATATATACACATATATATTCACATATATAATATATATATATACACACACACACATATATATGTATATACGCACATATATGAATACACACACACACACGTATATATCCTAAAACGGTTGTTACTTTGCTTTTTGTTTGCGAGGTTGTTCGTGGATGCTGTTGGTAGTGTTTGGCTGCTAATAAGTCTGTCCATTGTGAAGTTTATGTGTCGAACAATGTTATAGTTGTGAAATGCAACACGGGATGCAAAGGGCACCCTAATATCATGTGGCTTACTGTGGGAAGCCCCGGCTAACTCCGTGCCAGCAGTCGCGGTGCAACAGGTAATTTGAGAACTTCATAAGTTTAAAATTAAAGTATGCCCTAGTATTTTAGTCTTGTAAGGTCGATTGAAAAGCATTGGAACTTATTCTCTCAGGTTCATCTGAAGAGAATTTTCAATTGAGTTCAATTTTATATGTTCCTATGTTGGAAGTAAGAATTATTATCTATTTAACATCTTTTAGGATTTATTTTTTCATTTATTACTTTTTTAACAAAAAATTTTTTGAGCGGAAACTCAAATTGTGATTATAAAAAGTTAAATATCAATATGTTAAATAATTTTTATTAATTGGGTCAAATTGGGTGGACTCGTTTTTTTGTCCATAAAGTATATTTGGGCGGGTCAAGATCCGATCCGATTTATATTCAATTCATTGTAATATTTTCAATTTCAATTCAACCCGCTCATTTGACACCCTTATGTGGAACGTATGGAGGTAAATAAATTGAAGTAGTTTGATGTGAGAGAGCCAAGTACTCGCCACACTCATTGACCGTGGCATGTTGGTTGGTAATATACTTGATGAGATGGCTGAGTTATGAATATTTTTGAGGTTGGAGATTCCCCTCCCTCCCCCTCTTCCCCCCCTCCCTCCGAGGGTGGTCACAGGTTTGAGGTTTACAGCTTTCCTTGCTAGCCACTGATTGCTAAAATCGTCCTGGATACTCTTTTCAGATAGGGGTGCACATTCTGTTCTTTGTTTTTTCCGTATTTATGCCCCTACTTTCATGTGACTGCATTCCTTCTCCTAGATACGGGAACAAATTCATAATCCCCAATTTTCACTCACTTTTGACTTGGATAACAAGTCACCAAACATTATTGAATGCAAAATGGATCAACTTTGGCAAGGAGATTGAGGCTGATTGCTGACCTTTGAGTATACTAAAGCAAACTTATCTGTTACACTTCAAAAAATATGAACAAACAATTGGCTAATCATGTCATATTTCAATCAAAATATGATATGGGGATTCTGGTTATGATTTGGAAAATTGAAAATTCTGGATGCATTAATCTAAATTAAAATAAAATAATAAAACACGGCTTTAGTAGATACATTATCTTGGTCTCATGGGTGATATTTTTAGCTTATACTAGCTGTCAATACTCTTCATAGTCTACAACTTTATTGCTGGTATATGTCAGTTAGAGAAAAAGATAATTTTTTTTTTGGCTATTTGACATCCAGTTAATTTGCTCGAGAAAGTGAGTAACATTATTTTGTTACAATACTTGGTGTTTAATATGTGCAACATTTTAAGATATCTGAAAAATTGAAGATTTTGGGTGGCATTAATTTAAATAAAAAAAAATTAAGTATGGCTTTAGTTAGATTCATATCTTGATTTCATGGGTGATATTTTTGGCTTGTGCTAGTGGTGTACACTTTTCAGAATATAGATTTTTAACTATTTTTTATTTTTAGAACTTTATTGTTATTATATATATGTCAATGAGAAAAATTTCTTTGGTAAAAAAAAAAGAGTATTATTTGAGATTCATTTAATTTGTCCGAGAAAGTGAACGACATTATTTTGTCATGTCAGTATTTCATGTTTAATATGTAACTTTTTAAAAATATTTGATTGAACAATTGTAAACCTAGGCATATAAGTAAAAAATTGTGTCAATTTCACATGAGTTTTATTATTTTGTATGAATTTTTTTTTAGATGTTTCTAAATTTTGAAAACGCTTTGCACAATTTCTTCAATGGCTATCGCCTTTGCTAATATGAGCTTCTCCGCATTATCTTCACAAATTCTAAATCTGCCGTCAAAAGTTACTCTGCTCCATCATTCGTAACAATGGTAGAACACATCAAACTCAAATATTGAATCATTCCCAAATGATTGCATACCATGATTACATCAATTCTTGAGTAATTCTACTTATAAGCAATTCTCACAAGCACATAATCTGAAGTTGTTGCCACACAATAATTATTGTAGCAAGTGAGGTAATGGTAGAGTGACAAATAAGATGTTGGTGATAACATGGTTGTTGTGGAGG
This sequence comes from Solanum neorickii, assembly GCA_027704865.1. Classification (NCBI taxonomy): domain Eukaryota; kingdom Viridiplantae; phylum Streptophyta; class Magnoliopsida; order Solanales; family Solanaceae; genus Solanum; species Solanum neorickii. Next base: position 73,051 of record JAKWJC010000238.1, read on the forward strand.
CAGACACTATAACAAAAATGACCATTAGTGGCATTTAATTTCTAATTGTCGCTAAATATGTATTTTTAGCGGCAATTGTCATTCTTTATATATATTCCTAAAGGCTTTAGCTATATTGATTCTAATGACACTTAATTAATGTCGATAAAAGCTTTAGCACTCTTTAGTAGTGTCAATATTTAATGCCGCTAAAAGTTGTTTTTGTTAGAGTGAGAGGTAGAGAAGAAGGAAGTGGCAACAATGAAGGTAAAAGAGGAAGATAAGAGAGTAATGTCAATGGAGGAAAAACTGAGGCTGTGATAGAGGAGGAAGTGGTGATGACAACGGTTACGATGACAAGGCAAGGAGATGGCAGCGGCAAAAGGGTGGAGAGAATGGAGGGTGTGGAATGGAGGATAATAGAGCTTTTATGTAAATAATAATAAAGCTTGAGGGTTCTAAAATTAGTGTCATTAGCACTAATCTTAAAATTATCACTTCTACTCAATAATTAAAATTTATGTCACTTTTTCTTCATTTTGAATTTTTTTTGTTACCTTTATTTCATCAGCCCTACTTTCTTCTTCCCAACTGCTGCTGCAATCAATCCAATTGTACAAGCAGCAAAGCCAGAGGAGAGAGAGTGTGTGTAGAGAAGGAGAAAGCTCTTTGAGTTCCGCAAGTTAACGGATAAGTCTTGGGATCAAAATATCACATTTTACATATATCATGGGTTGTTTTATATTATAACTTGGTTATTCATATATTAATTAATGTTATATATCACGTTTAATTTAAATAGAAGATAAAAGTTATTTGTATATTAATTTTATAGAATGTTTGGTAAATTTTTAAACGTTGTATAAAAGTTATTCATGTATTAATTTTATATGTTGTTTGATTGTGTTTTTGTAATATCACGTAATTAATACTCAGATAACTTATGAGAAAATATATGTATAATTTATGCGGGATATAAAGTGCAATAAGTTATGTGGGGTCATTTGATTAAAAGACAAGTCATGTTCCAATAATATATTTGACATTCGTTCTAAGAAAAAGTTGTCTGTTTTACAAAAATACATTCTATTTAATTTAGTTTTTTTTTATATTTTCCTTGCTAGATTTAGCTATTTATTCTTTAAAATAATTTTTTTTATCTCATTTAGTTTAAATATTTTTGTGTGTGCGTTCTCATAATTATGCCAGACGTTTTTAAATAAAAAATATTCATCTTATTTAGCTTAAAAATAAAATTTCATCTTAAGTTTGTTAAAGTAAAATAAATTTTATTATTAATGTCACTTCATTTAAGCACATATCAATAATATCAATGTAAAATATTAAAGTTATCTTCAATTTAATTATATATAGAATATAAATTTTTAAGTGATCAAAAGACTAATTAATTAAAAATATATAATTCAATAGTAGAGTGAACATTTTAAGAGTAGTTTCCTCTTTCCATACCCCTTTGGGCAGAGAAAGTTATGTAATGACTTTGTTGCGACACTTCTTCTAATCCTCTTTGTATGAAAACCCCTGAGCACATTAACAAATTGATTAAGAGTGAGATATGGTGTCTTACCTAGTATAACAGGAAGATCTTATAGTTAAGACCTAGACTTGTAGCAAAATTAATTAATTTGATATCTTCATCTACAGGCTTGTGAATCGTTGCACGGACATCACATATGCCTTTGAATTCATTAATATATCCATCAATCTTTTTGGTTCTTAACCTCACATTTTGCAGTTGTTGTTGAGTTGCCCTAAATTTCTTACCATAAATAGGTTTTCGTTTTAGGAAAAGGTTTTGTATTGACTAATCCTTTTCTTGTAGGAAAAGGTTTAGGATTCTATAAATAGAGAAATGTTCCTTCTAACTTAATCAACATTTACAATGTAGTCTTAAAGATCTTTGAGAGTTTTGGTTAGGGGGAGAATTTGTGGGTCACAAGCTTGATACGTTATCACTTGTGTGAACCTCCCATGTATTCCGAGTGAATTGGTTGAGGTTGTTTCTCTCTGTATTTTGTACTCTCATATTTATAGTGGATTGCTCATCTCCTTTGTGGACGTAGGTCGATTGACCGAACCACGTTAAATCTTTGTGTCTTTTGGTATATTTCTCGTTCTCTTCTTATTCATGGTCTTTCAAGGTTTGCATAGCTAGCTTCCATATTAAGACCTGCTTATTTTCGGTCCTAACAAGTGGATCAGAGCCAGATTCAATGACGGAGTCAGGTTCAGTGGTTCGATAATCGATGATTGAACCAGGTTAGAAAGAGGTGTTCATCTTGGCGGGTGTAATTCTAGCTGCAACCATTTTGACAGTAATGAAGATTTTATTGGAGAAATTGTTTCAGAGAGGTTCTCTGTGTTGAGACATAAATTTTGCAAAGGAGATTATGCAGAGGAGAAGCAAGTTGTTCAAGATTAAGTGAAGAAGGTGGACAAATTTATTTTATCAGAAATTCAGGCCAAGGGGGAGATTTGTTGGGTTTTATTTGCCCTGATTTCTTACTATAAATAGGTTTTCCTCTTAGGAAAAGGTTTTGGATTGACTAATCCTTTTTTGGTAGGAAAAGGTCTAGGACTCTATAAATAGAGGCATGTTCCTCCTAACTTAATTAGCATTCACAATGTAGTCTTAAGGGTTTTGAGAGTTTTGGTTAGGGGGAGAAATTGTGGGTCACAAGCTTGATACGTTATCACTTGTGTGAACCTCCCATGTATTCCGAGTGAATTTGGTTGAGGTTGTTTCCCTCTGTATTTTGTACTCTCATATTTATAGTGGATTGCTCATTTCCTTTGTGGACGCAGGTCGATTGACCGAACCACGTTAAATCTTTGTGTCTTTTGGTCTATTTCTCGTTGTCTTCTTACTCATGGTCTTTTGAGGGTTGCTTTGCTAGATTCCGCATTTACACCTGCTTATTTTTAGTCCTAACAAGTAAAAGATTGTATCTTTCACAAAATGAAAATTTCATAGAAAACACAAGCCGACTCCCTCCAAACAAGAAAATATAATAAGAAGAAAGCAATACCATAACTAACATAAGGATTAAAATGTTACTATAATTACATATTACCTAGGTAAGTAATTGTATAAATGGTAGAAAATTCAATTCAATGAAGACGACATTTAGTTGCCCCAAAAATGAGCGTTTAAAAATGAAATTTTACAATAAAAACATGTAATAAAAAGTATATCTTAACTACAATATAAAGGAGGGAGATTTTGTTAAGTTCGTACAATACTACAATATTAAGAAAGAGCAGAACACTTTCACTACCAAGAATAATTGTTGCATGCTCTTCACCTTCCGCGACTCAGAATTTTAATTATTTTCTGTTCATCACCTTTAAACGGTCATCACATATTGTTTTTTCTGATATTCTTCTTCCACGTCTCTAGATTGTAGCTGTAATCTTTATCCATAAAATCATCAAATTTTTTAAAAAATCTAATGCAGGAAATATGATCACGTTATTTGTCGCTGCAACTATACTTGTATGCGTTCAACACCACCTTATGATGCGATTGTTTCTAAAAATGGGACTGGAAATTTCAACACAACTATTGGAGCAATATTGATGGTCCCTAATCGCATTTGTCAAGTATCAAGAATATATTAATGTTGATAAAAAGAATATTAATATTTTTTCTGATCGAAAAAGAGATGAATACTACGATAATAACAGGTAATAGAAGTTTTATCGACGACAACAAAATATATTATACTGCAACCATTGGTAAGTCCCTCTCTCTTTAAATACATATATTTTATTAATTTTGATGAATTATAATTGTTTCTTCTTATTTGATTTTTGGGGATTCTTGGCGATGACTTCATAGTGCAAGACTTAACTTTAAGGAATAATGTCGGACCTATAAAGCATTAGACAATGACATTAAGATTTGAAGCATATTTGACATACTTTTATAGATTTTGATACGATGAATATCAAGACACCTTGTATGTGAAAAGACAACATCAATTCTATCAAAATTGTGAAATCTATGGCATGATAGATTTCATATACGGTGACACGGAGACTCTATTCCAAAACTACTTGATTGTAGCACGTGTTTCATTGGTCAAGATATATGATACAATCACAACCTAGGAAAGAGTTTGAGGACGTTTAAACTTGAGTAGTGCGTCGAAATTGCACTATAAAGTCTACCGGAGATAGCGTCATAAAGTATTTAGGTCGGTCATGGGGCCTATTTCTTTAGGACTGTAATAATGACAAATTACATCGGTAACTAGATCGGTCCTAGAGGATGGGTTGAATGGATTGAATTGACAAATAAATCAATAAGTCGTCTATCCTATTAGCTGGGGTACTAATTTATTTTCCTTATTTTTTATGTGATATTTGATAATAACATAAAAAAAAGACTATAAATCACTATAATAACAACTTACAATGTATAAAATTTTGTTGTCTCTTAAATTTTTTTAGTCCACATAAATTAAGGTAGACAGATACACATATAATGTGAAAATTTACGTAAGAAATTATCATAAATCATAATAATTAACAACTTAAAATATCTAGAAATTTGTTTACCCTTATTTTGTCCACATTAATTGAGGCTAACAACTTAAAGTATATACAAAGGAATTAAAAAAAATAGCTCACTCTCGAAATCTACTTGAGCAATATAAATTGAGATAAAGGGAGTAATATGTATTATATGAAAATTACGTAAAAATTATTGTTAATCATAATAATTGATAACTTAGATATTCTTAAAAATATAATAATTTTATTGACTCCAAATTATATTTGTGTGACAAATTAAAACTAAAAAATAACATTTATTGAACTCGTGCTAGCACAGGGTTCTTATATCTAGAATGTTTTTTCTTATAAAGCTTATAATGTTATAAATTCATTGAACAAATTATATATCCATAGAGTTTATCCATAAACTTATACTTATCATCTATGTGTATTCCGTAGGATCTATGAACCTTTTTGGATAAAAATTATCTATTTATTATGATACTTAATTTGGCGACTTCTGCAATGATTTCTCAACCCAAGGTTGTTCATAGCATCAAGGATTTTGGTAGAGTAGTAAATGTTCTTTCATCCTTAACCAAGAGGTCTTAGGTTCGACCCCTCTTGGGTATGGAGTGCTAGGACTTTATGGTGCAAAACTAAATTTAATCAGTTTTCAATGTGGGTACCGGACAGTGGATGAGAAACAAAAAAAGATTCTCTATTAACCATTGCAAGAAACACATGAGAGACAAGAAGACATTTGGATAAGATGATCTCTACATTGTAATCCCTATATATTTTGTCTATATTATTGTAGTATATTGCTTATATTTTACATATTATCAACACAAAACTCTAGCCAATTTAGATTTGAGTTTTAGTGTTTCTTTGGCTCATGTTCTATTGATCTCGTTATATGAATCTAAAAGGAAAAATGTTAACTACTACAATCAAGGTAGTTTATGCATCGGATATGTATTCTCTAGATTTTTTTATGATTTAGAATACTATAGTTTTCGGTCACTAACATTGACCAATAACCAAAGACATATACTACTATTGGCTGAATATGCTCTGCTCCACAAAGTTCCTTAAATGGAAAAAAAGGTATAAAACTTTGATTGCATGAGTTTGGGTACTATATTTTATGACTTCTATTTTAATATTTTGAAATACTCAACGAGTGAGTCATGTTGTACTTTTATTATATCGTTGATTAAGTTAAGACGATTGATTCAAGTCCCATCGCACCAACAGGGTAAGACATTAGTTTATAGTCCACATGCACCATAATAAAAAAAGTTTGAGGGTAAGACGGAAGATTTATGTTCTATTGCACCACGAGGTTAAATTTGAGTTTTGATGAACCATGATGATAAGGGTTAGGCTCAAGTCCCATATAATTATGGCCTAACACTCCTTATATGGATAAGACATCGAGTCTGAGTCAAAGCACCATGGGGATGATTTAATGATGACTAAGACTTTGATAAAAAGTCGTGAAATTTGTCCCGTTGAATTTGCTCCATTCCCTAAAGTGAATGTAATAGCATAATAAGTTAGGAATCCTCCTAATTGCTCCATTCTGTCATATGAATATGGTAGCAGTGAATCATAACTATGAAAAATGACTAGTTATCGAATGTATGAATAAGAGCATTGATGAACATAATTATAATAGTTATCATTGTGGTAATTATAATAGAAAGAACAATAAGGGTTCTCCAAATAGTCCTTCAAATTGTAAAGACAATTTTTATCATCATAATGGTATAAAAGGTCATTGGACCCATTGTCTCTGTGCGATATAATAATTTGATAAATTTATAAAAATCCTCCATCAAAATAAGAATCATAAAGTGGTGGTACACTTGATATTTTAAAGTGATGTTGAGGTGAAATATGCAAAGGCTTCATAATGCAAATTTATGAAGCACATATAAATGATTTTCCCATTCCTTGAAGAGAATCATGAATGCTCGACCATTCTAAAAGAGAATGAGTCAAGATGTGATAAAACTGTAACATTCCAGAAAATGTACTTGTCTAGTGAAGAGACTATTAGGATTTAAGAATAGGTATTGGGATAGATAGGCATCCCAATGCCCAATATTGAGTAATATTGGGCATGTTATAAAATATTGGCTAAAAGGGTGTTAGCCAATTTCTATGAATTAACAAAACTTAGAATACACGTTGATGATCAAATGCCTCAATCCAAGCTTGTTTAGGAAGTGTACCTGCAATGAAGACTCTATGCTAAAAATGGTAATCAATCAGCAAACACATTAGGTAATAGGCATCCAAGTGTCAAGCCTAGATACTATAGCACATAACCATTTAAAATGATCATGTAGATTAAGAATTGACCTAGGACATAGTGAGGATTTTCGGGACAACAAGAAGGGCGCAGCAACACATGTGCAAGCACATGTGCTGCCGGTCGAGAGACAAGAAGACAAGCCCAACCGATTCGGTTAGGGCGGTTAGGGGGAAGGCGCATGACGGCCCAAGCCATATGGGGCTGAGCTTCCTATCCAGCCTATGCCCTAACTGACTTAACTAACTAGCTAACTAGCGTAGGACAAACAAAAATAAATTAACAAGTGCACTCATCAACCTAAGACCTAACCGGGTGACACTAACCGAGTAACTAACTAAAAAAACATCCTAATACCTAATCTAGGATGGTCCAAAGTGGTTGTTTATGGTCCAAAAAACTTAGGGGTACTTTAGTAATTACCCTATGTCACTTAATTAATTAAATTAGCAACTTGATTAATTAATTCAAATCCTAGTCAAAACCCGAGACCCTAAGTCAAATGTCTCCTAGTTGTAGTCAATTTAGGAGGGGGAATTTTAGGTAATTTAAGTGGAGGGTCTTTCGGGTAATTCATGGGACGTCTATATATTGATATTACGTCCAAGAGGTCCTTTCAAGATAAGTTTTCAAGAACTTCAAATACTAGGGTTTTAATTCTACAAAACGGATTATGATTTTTAATGAAAAGTAACGTTTTCTATATCTAATTTCGCATGACTTGTTGAGTAATTGAATGATAATGTTTGAATGTCGTGTGATACATAATCTTTCTCTATGTGATGGTTTCGAATGGGTTGTTTGTAGTGTTTGATAACGTGAAAATGTTAGGTTAGAATTTAAGGTTTGAATGAACCCTTTTATGACCCGTTTACCCTCTCCTATGCTATGTATTGATCTTGTATATGATTTTTATGAGTTTTTCTTGATTATTTCATTGATTATTTTACTAAGTATTATTATGAATGTCGCATGATGAATAAGGTTCTTGAAAACAAGAGGTAAGTCTTCTAAAATTGTGATTACTCTAAGATGTTTATGTTAGCCTATAAGTTGTGATGCTATGTTATGAAAAGTATGTATGATGTTCATATGTGAATATGCTGGCTATAAATATGTAAATTATGAGATCATGATAAGAACATGAATATGCAAGTGTATGATATCCCTTGTATGCTTTACACAAGGTGATTATCTTATGTTAATCTCACAAAAGAAAGGTTACGATGAAAGGACAATTATAATCTAATCTAAAATAGCTTATGGTCATGTTATACAAGGTGATAATCTCATATGACCTATGATAAGTTTATTATGAAAAACAAATTAAAGGTTATTTTGAGAAAAGGGACTTAAGCTAAGCACCGATGAATTAGATATGAGAAATGTCCCTTCCCTAGGGGAAGGTAGGTTCACAATGATTCTTATGAGATTGAGGCTGCCATGTAATGTGGAACTATGGGTCTCTAATACATCTCCTAGTTCTTGAACTATGTTTCCACCATAGTATACTAGCTAGTGGATCCACCTAAAAAGCTATGTCATGTTCGGTTCTACTTTGGCCGGTAAACCACCTCTTTTCGGTGTGGGGAAGACACCGGATTCCATGTTTAGCTCACATGGTCTATGTTGGTTAGGCTTATGTTTCCTCATGTAAAACAAAAGACAAGTAAGTGAACGTCGACTAGGCTGACTTGAGGAGTTTTCTTAGTATAGGTAGTGGTATGGGACACTACCTAGACATTGCACAAGTTGACTCTAAGGGAAGTCCTAGGAGATTGTTATTAATAAATATGATGATTTTAAAGATATATGTTTATGACATATGATGTTACTCTTACATGAATATTGGATATTATGATGAATATGTTATTTTGTTATATTGCTATATGAAGTGATGACTTATTATGTTACAAGTTATATGAAACATAGTTTTACTTATGGTCTCCTATCTTATGTACTTGGTTCTGTGGGGTTATGAGGATTCACATGACCATTGCACTTGTAGGTTGGGGATGGAATCATTGGTAAGTGTTTTGTATGTTGAGCTATGTGATTGATTGAATATGAAAAGTTAACATGACTATGATAAGATGTCTTTAATTATGTTCATCTTTGATGTCAATGAAATCCTTAATTTTTATGTGTTATATGGTATGTGCATTGAATATTTTCATATGGCTTAGAATGTTTTTTAAAGATATGATAAATGATTCTTTTTCATGCATGTCCTTATGTGTTATGTGCATATACTCATATTTAGTACATGTGGAGTACTAACGCCATTACTATAGGTTCCGAACGTTGAATCTTAAGGAGGTCAATTTGAAGAAGCTTGGAACTCTTTCTCCAAGTCTTGGTAGGCCCTCATATTCGGGGATGGTATCTTTCATATTCTATCTTACGTAGATTTTTTTTAGTAGTTTTAAGAATAACTATTTCCATTATGTTCTTTGGATTCTTTTGTAATATGACCTATATGGCATGCTAACTATTATTGGCTAAGTTCAAATTTGCACTCTTAGATGGTTTTTATATATGTGAGACAATTTCTTAGAAAATCGTATGTTTTTATAAATCTTAAATTAGAAGTCTAAGTATACTTCATTAGTATATTAAAAGTTTTAAAATTTTCGCAAACTTTAACTGTATGACTGTGATGAAAGAAGAGAAGAGGCTTGTCTACGACCTCTGAGAGGTTAACGACGCCAGTCGCATCTGGGGTCTAGATTTCGGGTGTGACAAAAATATTATGAGTTGAATATGTCACAGATCCACTCTATGAGAGATTTGATAATTATGATATATGTCACTAGTCACCTCTCAAAGAGGTTCGAGAAAAGTAAATATCAATTGACATGACCGAATGGTCATCCCGATTTCTTATGATGTAAAAGTAATTGAGAATCCACGTGACTTATATGAAGAAATAAAAGATTCTTCAAGAATTCTCTAGGGTTGCTAAGGTTGGGATTCTACTTTCCCAAGGTTTTCAAAACATATAAAAAGGTGAAAATGGGCTCGTTCACATGTCATGTGAAAGAATTTTAACTATATGATAGATTCATCTATGAGATGGTCACATGTGCTTTTTTGTTAACTTACAAATTGGTTTTTGTAAGGTTGATTTCTTGAATCGTTAAATTAAGAGCACAATTCCAAACTATTGAATTATGTTGATATTTTTGTGTGAAGACCGAGTCCGTTGTTTTATAAATTCCAATGGGAAAAATTTTAGGTCGAAAAACATTTTTGTAGTAACTTGGAATTTCCCAAACTAGTCTAGATTCGAATGAAATCAGATTCATAAAGGTATAGGAAAATCTACTAACATTTGGGTGATTTAATTGTGAATTTGTTTATATTAGTGGATGGATAAGTCATTATAGAAATAACACAACTTTACGGTATTGAATTTGGGCGAGTAGAACTCTCGGAGTCGATTTTAGTGTGAACGGATAGTCTCTAAATGTCGTTGGTTAATGGTTTGGTGTGAACTCGGGGTATTGAAATTCTCAAAATACCTCACTATTTTCTTCCAAACCGCTGAGGCAGGATTTCTTTCGCCAGGGCGGGGCCGCTGTAGCGGGGTGATGGCTGTTGTGGCGAGCCAGACGCGACTTAAACTCGTAAATAAACCCAAAAACATTTTATTGTATAATTTTCAATGTTTAGAGCAAAGCAACCAAAACCCATGGATTTTCTTAACAATTTTCCACTATTCTTGAGGCTAAAGGTAAGATTTTAACTTCCCAAATCCGTTTTTTAATTCGTAAAATGTAATATAATGAGTAATTATCGATAAAGGAGGGATTTAGACTCTATGGAGGAAACAACCCTAATTGGATATTTCAGATCATGGTTTGATCTAGGGTTCATAGAATTGTTAGTAATCCGGATAATTAGTGATTGGTTATTGATTCCCATATTTTATTTATTATTCGTAGACCGAGAACAAACCAAACGAATTCGTAAAGAGAAGGATAGTTTCTTAAGGTTTCAAGTTTGTTTTGAGGTAGGTGATGGTTGTGATTTTATGATTGTGTGATATATGTTTGTTCTTGTTTCATTATGATACATTTATGTTAATATGAATTGTTTATCACATCTATTGTAAATGAGGATATATGATTGATGAATACCATCAATCATGACTTAATTGTATGATTATGAGAATGTACCTTGTGATTATGATTGTGACTTATAGAATGGATGGGGTGTTGCGTTTTGAAATAGAAACTTGGATGGATTGCCACATTCCGACATAATTATAGGATCGGTTGCCACATTTTGGCATAAACATTGGATCGGATACAACATTCTGGTATGCTAACTGTTTGGATTTGGGTTCTATGAGAGAACCAATGATTTGATGTAATTGTGTATCTTCAAAAATGTGAAACTGTAACATCTTGCAAATTGAAATACCTATGACGAGATTAAGAATTTGAAATAGTGATTTTTTTTGGATATAATTAAAATCTAGAAATTTGCTTAAGTTAAATTAAGAATGAGTTTTTGGTCAACTTCAAAGGACCATTATTCCTAGCTCAGCATAATTTAGGTATGTGTCTAGATACTGTAGGAAATATCATTGAATTATCTTTCCAACACCGCATAGTTTGTGTGATTCCAAGTTCATATGAGTGAGATATGCCCTTTGATTGGGTTGTCTGAATAAGGAAAGTCCAATCTGGATTTTAAAATGAAGTTTGGTCTTTTACTTACCCTATAATTTTAATTTTGTTTTTGGTGATTAACTAAGGGTCTAAACTGAAATTGTTCAGTTTATGCTTTTGAAATTATAGTTATGTTTTTTGGAGAAAGAACACAAGAGGAGAAGAAAAGAGAAATGAGCCAAAATTGTCGTTCGTAAGGATTTAGCTTATGGATTTTGTCAAGGGGTGATTCCTACAAGGTATGTGAGATCACATAGCGTTGGGTTAGTTGACCCATGTGCCAATCATGATTCAATTCAGCAAAGTATATTATATTTGGAAGTAAATCATATGAGGTCTTGATAATAATTCGATTGAAATATTGTGGGTTATTGTTGGTGAAGTTTCTTGAGTTTGATTCATGATTCTAGTTGTGATTTCAAGTAGAATCTGAAGTATTTTGATGGTTTAGTCAATTCTAAATATTTGGGGAAAGAACTATTGGAGTTTAGAGGGTATAAAATTGAAAAAAGAGAAAGAGAAGTCGTCAAACAACTAGGGAAAAGAGTAGGGCATCGTGCTAGCTAGTTCATATTAACTCGCCTGCATAAACCATGTAGACATCATGGGTAGTAAAGGATCATACTTTTTAGATGACTCCTTAAGTTGTTTTTTTACCATATACTAGTGGATACACTTAGTTAATGTGTCCTACATGACAACAAAGTATAGGACAGTTCTGGCAACATGGGCAAGACATCGTATTACCACTTAGGCTCATAGTGGTGGTTGTCGTAAGAGATTATCCCAAAGAAATTATGTTACTTTATTATATAAGTGAAGTTTAGTTTGTTATTGCATATTCTTTAACGAACTAAGCTGTTATCCACTGTTTTTCAAGATTTCTATGCATCGTATATGCTTTATCGCTTTATTTGAGTTAAGTTATTCAGGAGTTGAGTGTTCCTTCTAGATTATTTTCAAGCCTATGTTGTGTTTAACATTCCCACTTGTATACTCGTATATTTAATGTACTGATTCTAGTTGGATTGCATCGTCTTATGATGTAGACGCAGGTAACCAGGATCAACATCCAATGCCTCGTTGCTCAAGTTGATCACTGAGAGTCGGTTGGTGAGTCTCCTTGCTTTTCGAAGAGTCCTTTCCATAATTGTTTAGCTCTTTAGTTGTCAGGATGATCAGGGGTCCTTTTCCGACATCCCCTTTGTGTGAGTGGCTTCATAAATAGTCTGCAGTCAGTTGTATTTACATTGCTTTCTCAAATGTTAAAACTTAGTTGCCATTTTGGCCTAGTTGAATGTTTGAATTTTAATCGTTCTAAGTAATTTACTAAGCAATTGAGTAGAGATGCATTGAATCTTTGTATTGATACAATTTAAGTCTTCCGCTGAGTAAGTAAGTAAGGCAAAGGGTTCTCTTAGGACTAGCAATGGTTCTCAAGGGTCGTCCACACCAGGGTGTTGGCTCAGGACATGAAAAACTTGGTATAAAATCACAAAGTTTAAGAGTCCTAGGGAGTCTATGAAGTTGTCTTTAGAGTTCTAATTATCGGTATGAAGCACGTCATATCTATAATTAGGAGGCTGCAACATTTATGAACTATCTTACTTTTTTCATACTCATTTTGTGCGATAGAGTTTCATCTCTAATAAAGTTTCTTCCAACTTGTGTTTGCACGTAGCCAATTATGAGTAGATCTGTTCTTAAGATTGCTTTTTGTGGCGTTTTTTTTCTCGTTAGCTAAGAGAAGCAAATAGATGGTTGCTGATGTGAGGAACAAGATGAGTATGTTGTTGTTGGGTTGCCTTGTCTTTCAAGTAAAGAAAGTAAGGCATCCATGCAAATAGGTGACATGGTCACAACAAGGTTGATAATCCATGTGAAAAAAGTTGAGGAAGACAAGCTGAGGGATAATAAAGATTTTAAGAATAAGAGGGCTAAGACATAAGGGAATGAATAAACAAAGATTTAAGAATAAGAGGGCTAAGACATAAGGGGATGAATCGGGGCAGAAAAATAGTAATGTTAACCGGTCTTCTTTCAAACATAAGTGCACCTGCAACAAGGAACAAATATGAGTAAAATTCTCAAAATTTGCAAAACTTCAGGGCTAGACCTGTCTAATCTAAAGGTAGTGTGTCACAAAGAAGTAACTAGTCTCCTGCATGTTCTAGGTGTGGTAGAACCCACCCAGGTAAGTGTCGTGATGACCAATCAGGTTGTCTCAAGTGTGGACAAGAGGGTCACTTCATGAAAGATTGCCCTAAGAATATGCAAGGTAGTGTAAATTAAGGTAATAGAGCCTAATCTTGATCAGTTGCTCCACCAAACAGGACTGCACCTAGAGGATCTACTTCCGATACTGGCCGAGGAACAAACCTTGTTTATACGATCACTGGTTGCCAAGAGAAAGTGAATTCTCCAGATGTTGTCAATGGTATGATAAAAATCTTCACTTTTGATGTTTATGCTTTGCTAGACTAGAGGATCTACTTCCGATTGCCCTAATCAGGTTGTCTCAAGTGTGAATTTATGCTCTGCACCAATCAGGTTGTCTCAAGTGTGGACAAGAGGGTCACTTCATGAAAGATTGCCCTAAGAATATGCAAGGTAGTGTAAATTAAGGTAATAGAGCCTAATCTTGATCAGTTGCTCCACCAAACAGGACTGCACCTAGAGGATCTACTTCCGATACTGGCCGAGGAACAAACCTTGTTTATACGATCACTGGTTGCCAAGAGAAAGTGAATTCTCCAGATGTTGTCAATGGTATGATAAAAATCTTCACTTTTGATGTTTATGCTTTGCTAGACTAGGATCAAGTTTATCTTTTGTAACCCCTTATGTTGCAAATAAGTTTGATGTTCTTCCTGAGAAACTTAGTGAACCCTTTAGTATTTCTGCACTTGTTAGTGAGTTTATTCTAGCATAGACTGTCTATCGTGATTGTCCTATTTCCATCAATCACAAGAGTACCATGAATGATTTAGCTAAGCTAGACATAGTAGATTTTTAATCTTGAATAAGAACCTTGAAATTTACACAATTATTTGTAGAGTGACTCCATTTATCGTGCCATTTATAATAACATTTTCCTTTTCTTTCTTATTTTTAGGTATCTTATGTCCAGGAAGACAGGTCAAAAGCTATTGATAACCCGACGGCTTCTTCAGAGCTTCAGATGTCAACAAATCGGCCCCGATCTTACCTTCTCTCTTCTCTATGAGTATGCTTAGAAAAGCACTTCCAATCCCTTTGAACAAGCCAACGTAAGTCCATAGTAGATATTTTTTATTTTCTTTCAAGATATTGTGTATAAAGAATATCAGTCTTGGTATGGGCTAGCTTTATGCCTGCTATGCCTGATTGGACTCATCTATGGACTTATCTTAATGCAAATAATATTCTCAATTGTTTATTTTATCTCAATATCTGATAAAATTCTTAAGTTTCATGTATTTTTTTCTAGGAGCATGGACACTTAGGCGCAAAATGGAGGAAAAGAGTTGAAGATGCAAAGGTGCGCACCCCCAAACACGTTTGGCGATCCGTCATATAGAAAAATTCCACCTTCTGTTACGTTAAGTGAGACATGAAGTAAGTGGATCAAAAGTCAATGAAATTGAGCAGTCCGCGCATCACTAATCAGTTTCGCGAAGAAATAGATTACCGCCCATAGATCCAGAACACATAAGATAAGGAAAGTATTGTGCATGCGGAGATGAACTGAACGAAAGGAGATTTGCCAAATCACTCGGTGAATCAAGACTTTCTGCGCCGAAATATTCGCCAGCACAATTTTGAAGTCTATAAATACTGAAATCTTTTATTATTTAGATATAGAAAATTAGAGAGTGAAACATTCTACACTTGATATTTTTATTTTAGAAACTTTGTTCTTAAGTGTTCTCTCAAGTTTAGAGAGGGTTCTGGGTAAGCTTGAAGAAAGAAGTTGTTATTCCAATTTGGAAGTGGGTCTTCTCCATTTACCTCCCTTTGATACTTTTATGGCTTAATCTCTTATACCCACTTGATTTCTTTATCATTTTAAGTATATTTTATTGTTACTTGATGTGTGGCTAAAAACCTCAATTCTTGGGGTGTGATTTAGCAATTATGGGTTGATTAATTTGTTGGGTCTATCTTTCTTGTAGCTTAGATTGCATTTTAATGGTAATTTCAACTAGTGGTTGTGGTTTTATCTAATGGGTTTGTAGTTGCAAATACAAAACCATCCATGTGTTTTCGACTTTCTCGAGAGAGAGGTTGTGAAATTAAGACCACTAGACTGATCTGCTAAGGATTCAGACGACATGAGGTTCAGCCCGAGAAGGTGAGCCATAGTCCCATATCAAAGCACTCCCTTAGAAACAGAGAGTAGATAAGGCGTAGGCTTGATAGTTTAGACGAGTGGGTGTACAAGAGGAACCCTGATATGGGGTAAGTTTCCCAAGAGGGACTTTCATCTAAATCTTAGCCTAGTCACCTTTGTCTTGCAAAATTAGCTACCTAAGGCATGTACCCACCTCTTTTATCTTCACATATAGCAATCACACAACAAGAGCTCTCTCCCACACTTGTTTTTATTTTAAATTTTATTGCATTCTACTACGTGTGACAAACAAATATTGATATTTGACACCTTGGTGTCACCAATTGAATTTAATTTGTTTTGATATTCGAAAATGTCTTAAACTACAATTATTTAGAATGGAATTCTAGGTAGCTACTACTTTCACTACCACTCCCTTGGGACACAACCCTAACCCTTCCTTGGGTTACTAAACTAACTTTGATTCGTAGACACTCAGACTGTAGGTTAGTTTTTTTATCACATGCATGTAAAACATCATAAAGTATCAAAATGGCACCGCTGTCGAGGAGTGGTGCCAAGTGAAAATGCATTTACTTATAGTTTATAGTTCTTTGTAGTGTGTAGGTTTACTAACATTAATTTTAGTTTTGCTTTCCTTATTTGCTTTTCACAATATGGAAACAACAATGGATGACCATTATGGATATCACATGGATCACCCTATGCTGAAGTTACAAAACTTTAGGGTTAATCTGCTAACATTTAAACAATATGCGGAAGAGCCAATTACAAAATTGTGGTTGAGGTTCAAAGAAATTTCGCAAACATGCCTATCCTCTGGAATGCAAGATAAGACACTGTTTGATTGCTTCTACAAAGGTCTAAAGCCTGAGAGTAGAAGGATAGTTGCACACCTTTTCGAAGGGGGAATGATGAGTCAACCCTACAAAGTTGCTGCAACCTTTTTGAAAAAATGGTTGAAACAACCGAAAAGGCTCAAAAGAAATACAAGTGGGATAAACTAGTGACATAGGTAGAAGTTTTTTCAAAAAAGTGGAGGCATTGGAAAAATAAGCACGAGAAAAGGACATAAATTTCTCCATTCGAGAATTCAACCTCCGAGAGGGGAAAGGGGCTGGATCGATTAACGATCCCCTTTCAGTCATTCAAAAGTAACTTGAAGAGCAAGATAAGAAGTTGAATGACATGAAATACAACATTGAGATACTTAATGAGACAACCACCGCAATCTTCATGACAATTCATTAACTAAGGCGTTGTTTGGGAGGCAACCCGAAACCTTTTGTTATCTTTTATTTTAGTATCGAAAAAATAATATTGATAAAGGTGTTACAGGTTGAAGTGCAAAAAGGTTCCCTTAAGGAATTGCCAAGCCATTCGACGCACTAAAAGTTAGCAACCAACTAATCTTAATAGTCCCCCAAATTACTTGTAAAACTCAGCGATCCAGAGAATTTAATGGCAAAATCACCAACTGTGTTGGCGATAGTGATGGATTCCGACGTTAGGATTCCTGTATGACCTAAAGATTCTGATTCATTCGGCATACAAGTGTAGACATTGGCAAAGTTCCAGTTACACTGGAAATCCTTACTATGGTCACCGATTGAACGTCCACAATCTTGAGATAGATCTCAAAATAACATCCCCAAATTGGAATCTCTACACATATATCCATAAACACGCCTCCATCTGTTAAGTATTGTAGCTATCAAGTTGTGCTATATCGCCCCCCCCCCCCCAAAAAAAAGTCTGAACTCATATGACAGACGAATGCAACATAGGGGAAATGACAGTGTGGAGCTGAAGTCCCCTCACAAGACTGGACGAATAGGAAATTTCTATATCTCCCTTTTAGCTGTCTGTCTTTTGAGCTGGTAAATTACAGTCGTTTACATTTGAGGACAAATTCTTCTATTTGTGGTGAGATAAGAGCTACCTTGAGTTGCTTCTTTTGACTAGTTTGTTTATCCTTGATGCTTATTGAAATTTTGTTTTGAGAGCTTAACGAATAGTTGAAAAATCTCCTTGATAAGGGATTTATTTGATGAAGTGTCTCACCATGCTGGCCTCTGGTATTATTTGTGAGAAATAAATATGGTTCCCTTAGGATTTGTATAGATTACCGCCAATTGAACAAGGTTATTAAGAACAAGTATCCTCTTTCGAGAATTGATGATATTTTCTATCTGTTTAAGGATGCCACCTGTTTTTATTAAATAGACCTCAGAACTGGCTACCATCACTTAAGAGTGAGGGAATATAATATTCCAAAGACAGCATTCAGGACCTGTTATGGCCATTATGATTTTCTAGCCATATCATTTGGATTGACCAATGCACCTATAGCATCATGGTACTTATGGATAGAGTATTCTAAACTTATTTAGATATGTTTACTATTCTTTTCATTGATGACATTCTAATATATTCGAGGAATAAAGAAGTGTCACATCCGAGAATACCCCCTAGACATAACCGGCGTCGTCGTCCTCTTTGAGGACTAAGACTAGCCTCTTAGCTTACATCATTACATTCATAGGTTTAAATTAGCGGAAATTTAAATTTTTTTACTATTTCTACATTGAGGTTTACATAGACCTCTACATACACTTAATAGACATATATCGAGTATATATAGACCCTTCATATATGAAGATTACTTAGTCTTCTACCTTTATTGCGCGCGCGCGCGCGCACACACACACACACACACACACACACACACACACACACACATATATATATATATATAAAACTAAGTCTCAAAAGCGTGTCTCATCTCATAACCATCTGACAAGAGTATACAATTTGACCCTATCCATACATCAATGAGACAATATCATATATAGGTCATACAATGGTTAGTATCCAAATGAAAAAGAAAGAATATAAGTCTTAAAAACTAGAGCAATATCATAGGCTTGATAGTTGCATTGACCTCGGAAAGTGAGGAGCTACCCAACTTGGATGATAAAGAATTCTACGTCTTCTTCAAAGTAATCTCCAAAACCCTTTCAACAATCAGAACCTACAATGTTGGGAAAAGGGAAGAAATGGGGTTAGTACATCACTTTTACTAAGTATGATACCATATGCACGCATACATGAAAACATGCTGAAAAGGGACACTTCATCAAATGTGCAATTTACTTTGAAAACCTTGCATATTCAACAAAACTATACCAATCAATAAGACATATTCATTAGTCATAGGCATGTACATCACAAGACCAACGACATCAAGTTTATTCAAGTCAACATGCATATCATATAATTGAATACATAGTCAAGTAACTCTATTATCAAGTCATAATAACCACAAGAATGAACAAAAGTTCATTATAACATAACTATAGCAAGACAATTACCCGCAACCCCTGTCAAGTCAACAAGTGCAATGACCAAGCAAAACCCCATAAACCTTACTCAATCAAGTAAACCAACAAGAATCATGACCAACATCCCACTTTACATAATATAATCATACTTTAACAATGTAGACCAACACAGATTCATAAGTGAAACTAATCAACATATAGTATCAACAATGTGCAAGTTCATCATATACATATCATGTACTATTATAAACATATTCATGCATAAGAACATTCTCCAAAGACTTCCCTCAAGGCTAACTAGTGCCATGTTTTGGTAGAGTCCAATACCCCTACCTAGACTAAGCTAAACCCCTTATGTTATCTTAGTTAGAGCTCATTCCTTTAATTCATTTTAAATTTTGGAACATCTTGCCTTAGCCGACATAGACTACATGAGCTAATGTGGAATCCGGTGTCATGGGACCCTACACTGAAGGAAGGCTGAATACTTGCCAAGGTAGTACCAAAATATGAACATACCAACAACGTGGATCCATTAGCTAGTATTCCTATAGGGGGCATCATAGTTCAAAAACTAGGAGATATAGTTAGGACCCTCTTTATGATACACACATTGTAGTCTCCAATCTCAAAAGTACATTAGTGAACCTACCTTCCCTATGTGGGAAGGGACACTGCTCACTCTAGTTCACTCGGTGCTACGCTAGAGTCCCTTTTTGAAATGTTTTTAATGTCTTTATTAATCATAATAGTTTAATGTATGTCATAGGGTATAACCCTTGTCTAACCATCATCATCATCATAGCTCAATAAATTGCATGAGTATAATCCTTTCAATACAATTCATGTAAGTAAGGTTAGCACATTTACATATCACTTCATAATAAGGCATCTTGTTAAATCATTCACCATCCTTATAACATTTACATATTATCCAACACCTCACAAACCATAGTAAAGACATTTAAATTCAACATCATACCACCCTATAAATCCTGATACAAGGCATACTCCAATACAACATCATAACATAATCACAATTTACCATAATTGAAGTAAATAATAGGGATCACAAAACTTAACAAGTCTCCTTCATAATCCATCATCAAGGTTTTACCATCAACCCTTAATTCAACACAATTAGGGTGTAGTATCATCACATAACCATAACTACTATGACAACAAAGCCAATTGAATTACTATATCACAATTCATTACTTGTTCATTTCTTAAGATAAGATACTTAGGTCAATTCACAACATACTTCATTACCTAGATCAAATTCTCAAGAACTAAAATGATAGGAATATAATTCATCCTAATTTAGTCATGATTGATACAACAAAATCATCTAATAGTAATTCAACAAATAACCAATTCAGTCGAACCAATATAATACAATTCATATCAAGATCACAACCTAGTATTAAGGGTAATAGGTCATCTTCTACAAACTAGACCATTCATAAATATATAACATAATTTAGTTAAAATACATGTTATTATATTCATAATATCCAAAAGAAATTATGAACAAATCAATTCACAACATCAATTTCGTATTGGATGAAAACCTAACTTTTGAAATCAATTTGATGGAACTCTTTGAACAAAAAAGTCTCAAAGGTGAAAGAGATACCATACCTTACTAATTGATGAAAATTTATGGAGTAAATTTACCCTTTGCATCCCTTGAAAGCACCTCTATCTTGGTCTTCAATAGGGTTTTTTGAGAAAGAGAAAGAAGAGAGATGTAAAAGAGTTTCTGGGTTTCGCTAATTAGGGTAGGTCTTTATATAGGGGGTTAAATAATTTAATTAGACCTCCCCTAACCCCTAATTAACTTCCTAACTAATTAAATTAAATAAGTCAAAACGTGCAGCAAAACACAGTCCTCGAAGACGACACCACGATCGACGGATCGTGGGTCAATCGACGGCCATTGCTCCCTCCGTGCTTCACATCTGTCGCTAAATTCAGAGAGTTGTCAAAATGAAAATTTGGCGAAATTCACTGAGTGACCATTGACGCACCGTCAATTGGCACACAACCCGTGGATGGCACTCGTCTGTCCACACTACCTTGGGCAGTCCTTTGATCCCAAAATGCAAGGGTCTTCCTCAAGAGCCCTTGGTTGGTCCTTGGGGAGTCATGCCCAGACATTTAAACTATGAATTAACTATAATACATGTTTTACACCCTTCCTCCAATTTTCATCATTTTCCGACTCCTAAAAGCTAGTCAAATAGGCTAAGGCACGCTAGTACCTCATTGAACTAGTTTCCGGACGTCATGGACGTTCTTGGATGTTTTTGTTTCTAGACTTCCTAAATGACTTATGTTCATTAAAATAGACCTTAAAACAGTGTATAGACGTTATGATACTCATGTTAGTCTCTAGAACACACCTTGTATTTTCTAAGTGTTACATTATCCCCCCTTAGGAACATTCGTCCCTGAATGACACTAAAAATCTTTTGAAGGAAGGAATAGACTCAAGAATAGAATCCCAACCAAAAACTATACATTATAATATCATTTACAACATCAATCATATTATTTACACAAGGCAATTCAAAACTTGAAGTACCACATATAGGGCTCAAAATCACATTATTAGTAATTTCATTCTCACAACAACTAGATGAGCTCATCATATCATATATGAGTCAATTATGCCAAATCTTAATTTGTAAACATGCCTCCTATCATTTCATAAAGACATTATATCAAAATTCACAACATGCCTCTAAACAAGAAGAATTACAATTTTCAAGTAAAGATGCACAAATTCACTGTAACTTCACTGTAATGACATAAAAAATGCACATTTTTGCAAAACCTTCACCAAAAATCAAGAAACTTCAATTTTTAGTCATTATTTTCATTATTAGTAAGAAAAGTTATCAAATAGATGAGGCTAACAGGACTTCATGTTGGCCTCGGGCTCCCATATTGTACCCTCAACTAGGTGATTCTTCCATAGCACCTTTAGGGAAGCCACCTCTTTGTTTCTTAGCTTCTTTACTTGCATATCAAGGATTTCAATCGGAACCTCCTCATAAAAGAGGTTATCTTTTACACCTATACTCTCAATAGGAAGAATATAATTGGGATCACCGATACACTTCTTAAGCATAGAAATATGGAAAACTGGATGAACCGAAGCCAATTCACTAGGCAACCTTAACTCATAGGCAACCTTACCAACTTTTTGCAAGATTTCATAGGGACCCACATAACGAGGACTCAACTTACCTTTCTTTCCATATCTAACTACCCCTTTCATAGGAGAAATTTTCAAATGCACTTTATCACCTTCTTCAAACTTTGATTCCCTTCTCCTATTGTCGGCATAAGACTTTTACCGGCTATAGGTTGTTTGCGACTGCTTTCTTATGATATGAACCTTATCTTAGGTTATAAACAAAATTGGAACCAAAAGTGAAGACTCACCCACTTCAAACTATCCAATAGGATATCTACATCTCCTACCATACAAGGCTTCATAAGAAACCATATATATAGAAGAATGGTAGCTATTATTGTAAGCAAACTCCACCAAAGGCAAATGCTTATCCCAATTTCCCTTGAAATCAATAATACAAGCCCTAAGAATATACTCAAGGGTTTGAATAGTACGCTCGGCTTGACTATCCGTTTGGGGATGAAAAAGTGGTGCTTAACTTCACCTTGGTACCTAACCCTTCTTTGAATGACCTCCAAAACCTAGATGTGATTTGTGCACCCCTATCCGATATGATGGATAACGGAATACCATGGCGACATACAATCTCATCTATAAATATTCTTGCATAATCTTCCAGCGAATAAGTAGACTTGACGGGAATGAAATGAGCGGATTTGGTCAACCTATCCACAACCACCCATATAGAGTCATATTGCTTTTGTGTACGAGGCAAACCTACCACAAAATACATATTTATGTCTTCCCACTTCCAAGTAGGAACTTGGATTTCTTCTAGTAAACCACCGGGTTTTTGGTGTTTGACTTTCACTTGTTGGAAATTTGGACACTTAGCAACAAACTTTGTTGTGTCCTTTTCCAAATCTTTCCACCAAAACACTTCCATAAAGTCATGGTACATCTTTGTCGAGCCCGAATGAAGTGAGTTAGGAGACCCATGAGCTCCCTTGAGGATCCGGTTCCTCAAACCATCTACATTGGGAACACATAACCTTCATCGATATCTCAAGACACCATTCCCTTTAAGGAGAATGACTCATTAAGCTTACCAAGAACCGATTTATTCAACTCCATCAATTGTTGACTAAGGTGTTGTTTGGACTTCACCTCAACTACCAAAGATAACTCGGAGTTATGATGGACCATAAAACCACCAGTCAAAGAATCTTCCAACCTCACACCCAATCTAGCCAACCTATGAACATCTTTCACTAGATCTCTTGGATTCCTCTATATGAGACACACTACCATGGCCATACGACTTAGAGCATCCTCAATAACATTGTCCTTGCCGGGGTGATAGAAAACACTCATGTCATAATGTTTCAACAATTCCAACCACCTTTTTTTGTAGGAGATTCAACTTTTTTTAAGTAAACACATATTGGAGAATCTTGTGGTCGGTATATACATCAACATGATCACCATACAAGTAATGCCTCCATATTTTCAAGAAAAATACCACGGCCGATAACTCAAGATTATGAGTTGGATAGTTTCTATCATGCACCTTAAGTTGTCTAGAATCATATGCAACCACTTTCCCATGTTGCATAAGCACACACCCTAAACCCACTCAGGATGCATCACAATACACAACGAAGCCCTTTGTACCCTCCGGAAAAGTCAACACCAAAGAAAAGGTAAGCATATCTTTTAAGATATAGAAGATTCTCTCACATACCTCTGACCACTCAAATTTCTTAATCTTTCGGGTCAAAGTAGTCAAGGGAGATGTAATTCTTAACCCGCTAGATCCAAGAAACTTCTAATGTCGGTTGGAGTCAATGGTCTAGGCCAATTCTTAACCGCCTCGGTTTTCCTTGGATCAACCTTAACTCCCTCACTAGAGATGATATGACAAAGAAATGACACAAATCTCAACCAGAAATAACATTTGCTATACTTGGAAAATAATTGGTTCTCCTTAAGAACTTGTAACACCACCCTCAAATGGTTCCTATGATCACCCTCATTTTTTGAAAATACCAAGATGTCGTCAATGAAGACAATGACAAATAAATCCAGGTAACTTTGAAACACCCTATTCATGAGTTCCAGAAATGCCACCGGGGCATTAGTGAGACCAAAGGATATTACTAAGAACTCATATTTACCATATCTAGTCTGAAATGCCATTTTTGGTATATCCTCACCCCTCACCCTAAGTTGGTGATATCCCGATCTCAAGTCAATCTTAAAAAAGTAGCTTGCCCTTGAAGTTGATCAAACAAGTTGTCAATCCGAGGGAGAGGATGCTTGTTCTTAATAGTGACCTTATTGAGTTGGCAATAATCAATGCACATTCTAAGCGACCCATCCTTCTTCTTCACAAAAAATACCAGAGCACTCCATGGAGAAATACTAGATCTAATGAAGCCTTTGTCTAGTATATTTGAGATTATCCTTCAACTCTTTCAATTTGGACTGAGCCATCCGATATAGGAGGAACTGAAATGGAATTTTTTATCCGGTAACAAGTCAATACCAAAATCAATTTCCCGTTCTAGAGGAATACCAAGAAGATCATCAGGAAAGACCTCCAGAAATTCCCTCACAACGGGGACCGACTCTATGGGAGGAATTTCGGAGTCTAAATCTTGGACTCTTACTATATGGTATAAAAACCCTTTAGAGATAATTTTACAAACTTTCAAACAAGAGATGATACGACCTCTAGAAATAAAATTTCCCCCCGTCCAATCATTTGAAAGTTAATTTTCACCACCCTTGTTCTACAATCTATAGAGGCAAAGCAAGCATGCAACCAATCCATACCCAATATGACATCAAAATCAAACATATCAAATTCTACTAGTTCAACATAAGTAACTCTATTGGGCAACATTATAGGACAATTTCTATGCACCCTTTTGAAAACAACCGACTCACCCACCGGGGTAGACACCATAAAAGGTTCATTTAGAATGTCCAAATTTTTTAGCTATCAAGGCAATAAAAAAAATATAATGTAGCACCTGGATCAAGTAAAACATATACATCAATGGAAAAGACTTTCAACATACTGGTCACCACGTCGGGAGAAGTCTCTTTCTCACCCCTAGAGTGGAGGGAAAAATGATTCTACTCCGAATCATTATCAGATACACTTGCTTGTCCAGTCTCCTAGTCTTGCACCCTCACATTTGGGAAATCTCGAACCTTGTGCACACTTTTTCCACAACCAAAATAATTGTCCGTTCCCTTATGACAATCACCATAATTCTTTTTGCCACACTATCCACAAGTTGGCTTCTTCATTCGTGAACTAGAATACCTTCCCCTTTTAGGCTTAGGGTTAGACACCCCCTAGCCTTAGGTCACTTGGAAGGAACTTGATTAGAAATCCTCTTCTTAAACCTAGGCTTGTCTTGAATCTCAAGCCTATCCTTGGAAGAACCACCATCAAAAGATCTTGCCCTTTTGGCATCTTTACTCTTCCTCTTAGCCCTTGCCTTTTTAATTTGTTGAGCATGAACCATGAGACGAGAAATGTTCATATTATCATGTAGCATAGCCGAATTACATTCCTCTTTCAAGTCATTCGACACCCCCATCACAAAGCGGTTCCTTTCATCTCTAGGATTGGAAACCAAAGAAGGAGCATATTTTAACAATTGAGGTAATTTCAAGGAGTATTCAAGCAAACTCATACCTCTTTGACGAAGGTTGATGAAGTCCACCACTTTAGCTTCTCGAATATCCCTAGGAAAGAATATATCAAGAAAATCCTTCTTGAACACCTCTCATGTCACCAGTCCACCCCTTAACGACCTATTGTATCTCCATTGGACATACCAAGTTTGGGACATACCTTTGAGTTGGTAAATGGCTAACTCGGCCTTCTCACTAGTAGTCAACCCCATAGCATAGAGGAAATTTTAGATTTTTGATAAAACTCATGAGGGTCTTCTTCAATCTTGGACCTGTAAAAGTATGGGTATTCATCTTAGTGAAATCCCTTAGATGAGAGGCCATGGTAGCAACTTGTTGGTTTGCTCGGGGTACAACCTCCCGATTATGTTGGACCGTCATGGCTTGAGATTAAGTAGTGGCGGCTTGTGCTTAGGTAGTAATGGCTTGGTCCAATTGGAAAAAAGCAGCCCTTATGGCACCATCCATCAAAGGAGGATCGACCGGAGCTTGGTCATCATTAACCTTTTCCTCAAGACGAGGAACTTGATCACCACAGGGAGGAACTCCCTCATTGGCAATCTCTTTTTCAAGTCTTTGTGTCGCGTTCCTTCGAGTATTCATTGCCTATAAACACAATAAAAGGATTAGATGCAAAATCACATAGAGCTAACACTCTAGAGGCAGGACAGTGGACTTCCAAGGAAGTGAGAGTTTCCTAATCATCATATAGATTCCTATCCATAAGTGTGGCGCACTTCACAATTATGAGTACGAATCTACATAGACGTGGTTGAAAGAGACATAGACTCAAAGATATTCAACCTCATGCTCTGATACCAAGTTTTTCACATCTGGGAATACTCTCTAGACGTAACCGATATCATCGTCCTCTTTGAGAACTCAGACTAACATCTGAGCTTACATTATTACATACATAGGTCAAAATTAGCAGTAATCTAAAACTTTTTACTAGTTCTACATTATGGTTTACATAGACCTCTACATACACATAATAGATATATATCGAGTACACATATATATATAAAGCTTACTTAATCTTCTACTTTTATTGCACATAGATATATAGAATATAACAGTCTCAAAAACATGTCTCATCTCATAACTATCTAACAGGAGTATACAATTTGGGACTAGTCCATATAGCAATGAGACAAGACCACATATAGGTCATACAATGTTTAATTATCACGATTGAGATCTACTTCCTAGCCAAAACTGACATCGTTGACCTCTTGGAGGTCGCAGACAAGCCTACATACGTCACCATTACATCGTATAGGTTAATTTTAGCGGAAAATCCAAAAATTTTGTTTGCTTCGAAGTATACATTAACTTTATAGTGAGAATTGCATCATATCATGTAAGTTCACAACAACCATCTAAAAATGAGATATTCAAATGAAGGAAATAGTTCATAACTACATAAATATAAAGTTTCCAAAATGGCACCAATACAACGTCTGAAATAAGTAAAAAAAGAAATGCTAGTGGAACATCCTCCACTAGATCATGCCTACATCTAAGCTAGAATATAAAAGATAAGCATCCTCGAAAGCATGAGGGCCTACCAAGTACAGATGAATGCTCCACGCCTGGATAGGGTTAACGTAGTCTCGTAAGCTCTAGCGAGTATACAATTTGGGCCTAGTCCATATAGCAATGAGACAAGACCACATATAGGTCATACAATGTTTAATTATCACGACCGAGATCTACTTCCTAGCCAAAACTGACATCATTGACCTCTTGGAGGTCGCAGACAAGCCTACATACGTCACCATTACATCGTATAGGTTAATTTTAGCGGAAAATTCAAAAATTTTGTTTGCTTCGAAGTATACAATAACTTTATAGTGAGAATTGCATCATATCATGTAAGTTCACAACAACCATCTAATAATGAGATATTCAAATGAAGGAAATAGTTCATAACTACATAAATATAAAGTTTCCAAAATGGCACCAATACAACGTCTGAAATAAGTAAAAAAGAAACGCTAGTGGAACATCCTCCACTAGATCATTCCTACATCTAAGCTAGGATATAAAACATAAGCATCCTCGAAAGCATGAGGGCCTACCAAGTCCAGATGAATGCTCCACGCCTGGATAGTGTTAATGTAGTCTCGTAAGCTCTAGCGTCCACCTGCACCTACACCTAAAAGTAGAGGATTGCATGGGATTAGTACACACTTGTACTAAGCATGGGTGTGTGCAAGTAAACTCCAAGGACATGCATGATTAAGAATAGCTCTCTCCTAACGAAATGAATTATGGAAAACCAAGTCAGTTGAACTTGCCAAATCAGATTAGGAAAGTCATGCTATGAGAGTAACATGCATTATCATTCTTTTCATAATACACACAACACATAACATATTTCATATAGAACACACATATATCACATATCATCCATTCTATACCATCAGACTTGGGAATAACGGTCTTAGCATTAGGAATTACCAACTGAGGGATCAACATATAGGACCTCAACTTAGGAGCCTTCTTTATCAAACACAGAGTCTGCTTCATTCATTCAAACATACTTCATTTCCATTCATTCATATACCTAGGATTTTGTTTAAGACTTTCACCGGGTTCACTGTACTATGACCAAGAATGACCTAGTGTCATTACTTGAGTCTAGTTCACCTCTTGATTATCTTATCCAAACACCTTTGGTATCATTCATTTTATTGTGCAAATTACTGCAGATTGGCCTCATTCTTTGTTTAGTAACTTTACTTTTAACCGACATAGATCATGTGAGTTCCATGAAATCCAATGTCTACCTTACACCGAAAAGAGGTGGAATCATTGGCCAAAGTGAAACCAAAACGTGCTAGCATGTATAGGGAAATGAGCCTTGCTAGAACATTATGTTAGATGCATAGGTTCAAAGACTAGGAGATATAAGGAGACCCATACCCGCCTAAATGGACAGTCTCATCTCGTGATATTTACACGAACCTCTGCCTTCCTGAAAGAAGGCATCGCGATTCATAGCTAGCTTATCGCTGCTCTGTGTAAAGTTCCATTACATTCATCTCACACATCATAGAAGCTGGATTCTAGCATGAGGAAATCATTGCTCATTAGATGATTTCTCATCTCATCATTAGTATAAAGCGTGCATTAATCTCAATACTTTCATTAGAGTGTTTCTTAGAGACTGGTCTCTTTATTAATCTTACACTCTCATAGGTGAGTATGGTTTTTGGTAACATTTATTTAGGCTCATTTGAGATTGATCTCGTCTTTCATATTTTCCTCTTATCATACTGTCACCACATTCATTAACTTTAGCATATTAGCTTTTCCTAATTACTCACCCTTTTACGTGAATGTTCATTTCGTCATATGCCAATGCACTTGGCCTTTTAGTGTGTTTCACACTCATACTTAACCCTCCTGGGGCCACATCATTTCATCACATACATCTTAGGTTCAAATATTTTTAAATGTATGCTGGGATTATTAACACATACGTTCAAGCTGTGAGGATTCTTTTATATTTCATCTAAGTGACTCATATTTACCCAAGATTATGCGGTACAAGACTTATGCATCTTGTAAGTATGCCAAGGTCTCGAGTTCGATTCCTATAGGCAACATTCATTAAATATTTAGTCACCTAAGACTTATGTATCAATACAGAGTTGGGCAAGGGAACTCGATTTCAAATCCCTTGGGCAACATCTAGTCTTGTACTAATTTTTTATTTAAAATTTTGGGCTTGGGGATCCGAGGTCGAGCCCCAACGCCCACACTTATTTTTTTTCTTTTCTTTCCCTTTTCGTTTTAGGCCAAGAGTTTATTGGATCGATCCCCCACAACCTCATTTTATTTTTCTTTAATTTTTCTCCAAACTTTCTCACCTATGCGAGAGGTTGTGGGTTCAATCCCCACTCGCCTCAATTTTTAATTCTTTCCCTCTTTCATTCTTTCACTTTAGCCTTACCCCATTTCGAATCCCCCTTACAACATTTTTATCATTGAAATTTTTAGTAGCTTGCATATGATGAGGTCTTGGGTTCAATTCAATCCCTAATGACCTCACCTCTTAAAAGAAAGTTTAAAAATCAAACTCCTCCACAACATGTATACGATGGATTTTTATGGAAAATTCTTTAGTCATTTCATACATTATTATATGCATTATTTCCAAGTAATTTTATACATAAAACACAAGGCTTTAACATGCCATTTTCATGCTCCAAACCATGTCCAAGAACACGGCTGCACACACATTTTGCACACGTTTATCATCACATAATTCCGAACATACATACATGAACATAATCATCACGAAACAATTTACATTCCTAAATTCTACCATCAATCATACCCAACCTACAAAAATCGAATGGAGCCAATGACAGGGACATGCAAAGGGGAACATTCCTAGTTTTCGCATTAGAATTTGACTGAATCTTAGGGGTCTCTTGGGAAAGGGACCAAGAGGAAGATAACCCATACCTTTTTCGTCGTTTAACACCTTTCAAACCTGATCTCAAGTTCTTCCAAATCCCACAAAAAAAATGCTTCTCCAATAAAAACTCACGCGCATACCGTTTGAAAAAAGATTTCGCTTTTCGTTTTTAGTTTAGTTTTTCTTTTGAGTTTTAGTGTACAAGTTCATCAAGAGTGATGAACTTTAATTTTTGTTATTTTTGCTAATGATGAGAGTGAAAAAGAGTATGTAGACACGTGATAATGAGAGTGGAGAGAGATGGGAGTAAGTGTAGGAGTAGGAGTTTTAGTTGAAGACCTAATCAAACTAGGACTCCTTGCCCTTTATTATTAAAAATTTTAATTTTTTTAAGGCTTAGTTGACATGACTAATCATGCCCTTACTTAAATCAGATAACTAATATAAATTTACTAGATTTAACATTGCTTCCACCCAGGATTGAATTAGGATGAAGCTTAACTCGCAAAAAGGGTCAAATTTGTGTGAACCCTACCCAAATTTTCTATTACTCACATTAATTAATTAATCAATTAAATCTCTATGTTAATTAAGATACTACCCTTAGCTTGAAAAAGACCATTTTACCCCTAGACCCTCCAAACTTAAGATTACCCCTTTCGAGTCCGGTTAAGACCCATTCGGGTGGATCTTAATATTCGGGTGCCATATATGGCTGGATCCAACCTTGCCTAGCTCAACTAACTCACCAAGTTGGTCGGCTTGGCTGGTGCATAGGTTCAGAGGTATGGTTCCATGCGCATCAACAAGTGTCAACCCGGTATACTAGGTATGTTAGACATTATTTAGCATGATCTTTTTTTAGGTTGTTACATTAATATCCTAATGAAAAGGAAAGAACATAAGAGTATTAAAAACTAAAGAAACATCATAGGCTTAATAGTGGCATTGCCCTCGGAAAGTGAGGACATACCCAACTTGGATGATTAAGAATTCCAAGTCTTCTCCAAAAGTTCTTCAATGACCGTAACCTAAAATGTTGGGGAAAAACGAAGAAATGGGGTCATTACACCATTTGTACTAAGTATAAGACCATATGCACACATATCATGAAAAAAATGCTAAAAGGGACATTTCATTAAATATGCAATTTACTTTGGAAAACCTTTATGCACATTCAACAAGACAATATCAATCAATAAGACATATTCATTAAGTCATTGACATGCATATTACAAGACCAATAACATCAAGTCTAGTCAAGTCAACATACATATCATATGATTGAATAAATAGCCAAGTAACTCTAACATCATGTCATAATAACTACAAGCATGAATAAGAGTTCATTATAACATAACTAAAGCAAGAAAATTGCCCACAACCCCTATCAAATCAACAAGTGCAATAACCAAGCAAAGCCCCATAACCTTATTCAATCAAGTAACCCAACAAGAATCATAACCAACATCCCACTTCACATAACATGACATTTACAAGTACATATCATCATACTTTAACAATGTAGACCAACACCATATTCATAAGTGAAACTAATCAACATATAGTATCAATAACGTGCAAGTTCATCATATACATATCATGTACCATTATAAATATATTCATGCATAAGAACATCCTCCAAAGACTTTTCTTAAGGCTAACTAGTGCAGTGTTTAGGTAGAGTCTCTTACCCCTACCTAGACCAATTTAAACCCTTAAGTTATCTTAGTTAGAGCTCATTCTTTTAATTCATTTTACCTTTTGCGAACATCTTGCCTTAACTGACATGGACCACATGAGCTAATGTGGAATCCGGTGTCATAGAACCTTACACCGAAGAAAGCAGGACTACTTGGCAAGGTAGTACGAAAACATGAATATAGCAACTACGTGGATCCACTAGCTATAGTATTCCTATGGGGAAGCATAGTTAAAGAACTAAAAGATATAGTTGGGACCCTCTTTATGCTACATGAATTATAGTATCCAATCTCAATAGTACATTAGTGATCCTACCTTCCTCTAGTTCACTCGGTGCTAAGCTAGAGTCCCTTTATGAAATATCTTTAATGTCTTTATTAATCATCATAATTTAATGTATATCATAGGGTCTAACCGTTGTATAAGAATCATTATTATCATTGCTCAATAACAATTGCATGAGTATAATCTTTAAATACAATTCATATAAGTGAGGTTAGCATATTTATATATCACTTTATAATAATGCACATTGGTAAATCATTCACCATCCGTATACCATTTAGATCTTAGCAAACACCTCACAAACCTTAGTCAATACATTTGAATTCAACATCATACCACCCTATAAATCCTAATACAAGGCTTACTCCAATACAACATCATGACTTAGTCACAATCTACCATAATTGAAGTAAATAATAGGGATCACTAGACTTACCAAGTCTCCTTTATAATCGATCATCAAATTCTAACCATCAACCCTTAATTCAAACCAATTAGGGTGTAGTATCATCATATAACCATAACCAAAATGACAACAAAGCCAATTGAATCATAATATCACAATTCATCACTAGTTCATAGCTTAATATACGATACTTAGGTCAATTCACGACATACTTCATAACCTAGATCAACTTTTCAAGATATATCATGATAGGACTATAGCACATCCTAATTTAGTCATTATTGATACAACAACATCATCTAATATTAATTCAACCATTAACCAATTGAGCAAATAGAATACAATTCCTATCAATATCGCAACCTAGGGTTAAAGGGAATAGATCATCTTCTACAAACTAGACCAATTCATCAATATATAACATGATTGAGTTAAAATACATGTTAATATATTCATAATATCCAAAATAAATCATAAAAAAATCAATTCACAATATCAAATTTGTATTGGATGAATACCCACTTGAAACCCAACTTTTGAAATCAATTTGATGGAACCCTTTGAGAAAAGAGGTCTCAAAGGTTAAAGAGATAACATACCTTACTAATTTATGAAGTTTGATGGAGGAGATTTACCCTTTGGATCCCTTGCACCCTCCTCTATCTTGGTCTTCAATGGGGTACCTTTGGGAGAGAGAAAAAAGAGAGAAGGAAAAGAGTTTTTGGGTTTGGCTAATTAGGTTAGGAATTTTTATAGGGGTTTAACTAACTTAATTAGATCTCCATTAACCCATAATTAACTTCCTAACTAATACAAATAGTTAAATTAAATAAGTCAAAACGTGTAGCAAAACACAGGCCTCACAAACAACACTACGATCGACATATCGTGGGTCAATCGACGACCACTACTCCCTCCGTGCTGCACATCCACTGCTCAGTTCAAAGAGTTGTCAAAACGACCATTTGTACAAATTTACTAAGTGTCCATCGGTGGTGTCCATCGACGCCCTGTCGATGGCACTCGTATGTGCACACTACCTTGGGCAGTCCTTTGACCCCAAAATGCAAGGGTCCTCCTCAAGGGACCTTGGTTGGCCTTAGGGAGTCGTGCCTGGAATTTTCGAATATGAATTAACTCTAATACATGTTACACACTCTTCCACCAATTTTCATCATTTTTCGACTCCTAAAAGCAAGTCAAATAGGCTAAGACACGCTAGTACTTCATTAAACTAGTTTCCTGACGTCATGGACATTCTTGAACATTTTGGTTTCTAGACTTCCTAAATGACTTATATTTATTAAAATAGACCTTAAAAAGTGTCTAAAACTTATGACACTCATGTTAGTCTCTAGAACAAGTCTTGGATTTTCGAAGTGTTACAGGAAGATCATGCTAGCCATCTCAAAATAGTTTTTCAGACTTTGAAAGATTAATATTTATATGCTAAGTTCTCGAAATGTGAGTTTTGTCTTGAGTCTGTGTCATTCTTGGGTCACATAAATTTCGTTGATGGAATTAAAATTGATATTCAGAAAATAAAGGCAATGCAAAATAGTTCTAGAGTTTCTTGGGATTGCCTGGATATTATAGAAGGTTCATAGAGGGGTTATCATCCATTTCTTCTCCTTTGACCAAGTTGACTTAGAAAATCGTGAAGTTTCTATGATATAAAGCTTAAAAGCTTTGAGGTATTGAAAAATAAGTTGACTAGTGCGGCACCAGTTTTTACCTTAACCCAAAACGTATATTATGATGTAACTATAGTTGTTTTGGGTTAGGTATTGACGTAAAAAGACAAGGTTATAGCTTATGCCTCTAGACAATTGTAATTTCATGAGATGAATTACTCAACCCATGACTTAGAGTTGGATGTTATGGTTTTTTATTTGAAGATATGACA
Organism: Solanum neorickii; assembly: GCA_027704865.1. Lineage (NCBI taxonomy): Eukaryota > Viridiplantae > Streptophyta > Magnoliopsida > Solanales > Solanaceae > Solanum > Solanum neorickii. The sequence goes on from JAKWJC010000238.1 coordinate 107,828, forward strand.
TTATTATTTATATGGTTTTCATGTTAATGTGTTCAGTGATCATATGGATCTTCAGTATGTGTTCACTCAGAAAGAGCTTAATCTTAGACAAAGGAGGTTGTGAGAATTACTCAAGGATTATGACATGAGTATTTTTTACCACCCAAGTAAGGCTAATGTTGTTGTTTATGACTTGAGTAGGTTGTCTATGGGTAGTACCACACACTTTGATGAAGATAAGAAAGAACTAGCAAATGATATGCACAAACTTAAACGCTTGGGAGTTCGCTTGATGGATTCGATAGAAGGAAGAGTAGTGGTGGTGAATGGGAATGAATCATCATTATGTTACAAGTAAAATGGGATAAAGATCAAGACCTAATTTTGCTTGAGTTTAATGCAAATGTTCATAACCAAAAAGTAATGGATTTTGAATAGGGGAGATGGCGTATCATGGTAGATTATGTGTACCAAGGGTGGATGAAATCCAAGAGAGTACCATAGAGGAAGCTCATAGCTCCAGATAATTTCATTCATACATGTTCCACAAAGATGTATCATGACTTTAGAGAGGTGTATTGGTGGAGTAGTATGAAGAAGGGCATCGCAGAATTCGTAGCCAAGTGTCCGAATTGCTAATAAGTTAAAGTAGAGCACTAAAGACCCGGTGGTTTGAGTCAGAATAAAGAAATTTTAGAATGTAAATAAGGGATGATTAATATGGATTTGTCCACAAGATTACCAAAGTCTCATAGGTATCATGATTCTCTTTGGGTGATTATCGATAGAATGACAAACTCAACCCACTTATTGCCTGTTAAGACTACTCATTCAGGAGAGGAAAATTCCATGTTATACATTCAAGAATTAGTAAGATTTCATGGAGTCCATGTTTTGTTTATATAAGATAGAGGTGCACAATTTACTACACAAGTCATTCCAAAAAGGCTTGGGTTTAAAGTTGAACTTAATTACTACCTTTCATTCTCTAACGGATGGGCAAGTCGAGTGCACTATTCACACCTTACATGATATGTTGATGGCTTGTGTGATTGATTTCAAAGGTAATTGGGATTATCACTACCTTTCATCGAGTTTTCTAACAACAATAATTACCACTATAGTATCCAAATGACTCTTTATGAAACTCTTTATGGGAGAAGATGCATATCTTCTATCAAGTGGTATTAAGTTGGTGAAGCAGGGTTGATTGGACAAGATTCATCAAGATATACAGAAAGTGAAAGTCATTCAAGAGAGGTTGAAAATAGCCTGGAGTCATCAAAAATCCTACATTGAGTTGGAGTTTGAAGTATATGATTGGGTCTACTTACAAGTTTCACCCATGAAAGGTGCTATGATAAGTAAAAGTTTAGTCCCCAGTGTATAGGCCCTTACAGAATATATAAAAGGGTAGGTAATGTAGCTTATGAGTTGGATTTACCACAAGAGTTAGCCGCAGTTCATTCGGTGTTTCACATCTCTATGTTGAAGAAGTGAATATGCAATTCTTCATTGATCATACCAACTGAAATATTAGGATCAAGGATAGCTTATCTTTTGAAATGATTCGAGATTCTAGATCGCCAAATTCGCAGTTGAGGACTGAGGAAGTAGCATCAATTGAAGTCTTTGAAGAACCAATTTGTTGAAGTAGCTATTTGAGAACCTGAAGAGGATATGAATAAAAGATATCTACATCTCTTCGGATCCGGAGAAGTTCCAAATTAAGATATTAATCCTTTTCTTGGCATTTTATTATAAGTTAGCATGTCGTTAGTACATTACCTGTTAGGTTTTTGCACTAAATGTTACATATTACACCCTTAGCCTACTAAGAGTAACCTCATTCGAGGATGAATGTTCCGAAGGGGGAGATATTATAAAATCTCGCAAATTGAAATAACTAGGTAGAAGTTAAGAATTGGAATTAGTGATTTTTTGGAAATAATAAAAATCTAGAAATTTTCTTATGTAAAGTTAAGAATGATTTTTGGTCAACGCCGCCGACTTTATGCGATTTCGAGTTCGTATGAGTGATATATACCCTTTTGAAGATAGGCTGTTAAAAAATGGAAAGTCCAATCTTGATTTTTGAAGGGTAGTTTGGTATTTTTCTTATCGTATTATTTTAATTTTCTTTTTGTTAATTACCTGAGGATCTAAATTGAAATTGGCAAGTTTGCGCTTTTAAAATTAGAGTTAGGGTTTTTGGAAAAAGAACGCAAGAGGAGAAAAAAAGAGAAAGGAGCCAAGATTGTCTTTCGTAAGGATTTAACTTGTGGATTACGTCAAGGGGTGTCCCTAAGAGGTACTTGAGATAACACATCGTTGGGTTAGTTCACGCACGCGCCATTCATGATTCAAATCAGCAAAGAACATTAGATTTAAAAGTAAATCCTATGAGATCCATAATTCAATTGAAATCTTGTGGGTTCTTGTTGTTGAAGTTTCTTGAGTTTGATTCATTATTTAAGTTGTGATTTCAAGTAGAATCTGATCTATTTTTATGGTCCAGTCGTTTCTAAATATTTGGGGAAAGAACATTGGAGCTTAAAGGTTTTAGAGTTGAAAAACGAGCAAGAAAAGTTGTCAAATACATGGGCAAGGGGTGACACATTGCGCCTAGTACCCCCTAAAAGGGTCTCTAAATTTTCACCCTTGGGGCGCCGCACCAAAAAACCGCGCCCCTGACCAGAGGGTTGGCTCCTCGCGACTCTCTGAGCGCCAAGGATGCCATTTCTCCCCATTCGTCCCTCATCATTTAATAGTAGTTCCTTAGCAACGTACGTATGTTTCCTAGTTGATTCCAGCACTCTTAGTTACATATAAATATCATGAAATCATCCATCAACACGAGATCATGAAGTTTTAATCCTTACTTCAATTTAACGAAAGTTAAGAGTCAAGTCTCGAAGTTAAGAAGCAAGTCAAGAGAAGTTTATAAAGTTTTCATAAGTCCTTCACAAACGTTTTAACTTTGTTTTATGACTTAAAATCAAGTTAAGTAAAGATTAAAGAGTTGAGTTTATTTCTCCAAAAGTTATAAGGAAGTACGTATTTCCAAGAATTATAAGGAAGAGATTTATTTTAAAACATTTGATCTAATTATATTTTTGGAGTAGTATTGAACACCCATATGGGGATTGGAGTTCATATTAACTCAAGTCTCCATAAACTATGTAGCCATTATAGATAACAAAGGATCATACTTTTCAGATGACTCCTTATGTTGCTTTTTAGCATTGATTAGTGAATCCACTTAGATAAGGCGTCCTATATGAAGGAAAAGTATATGACTGTTCTGGCAATATGGGGAACTGTTGTATCACCACTTTGTCTCATGTGGTGGTTTTGGGTTAGAAATCTCTCACAGAAACAATGTTACTTTATTATATGAGTGAAGTTGAGTTTTTTTATTGCACTTTCTGTAATTAATTAAATTATTTTCCACTGTTTTTATAGGTTTTTTATATATTGCATATGTTTTATTGCTTTATATTGAGTTTAGTAATTATGGAGTTGAGTAAAGCCAAGTAAGTAATGGTTTCAGGTTCTTTCAAGCCTATGTTGTTTTTAGTATTCAAACTCACATATTCATATGTTCATTATACTGATGTCAGTTAGCCTACATCCTCTTATGATGCAGGTACAGGTTAGCAGGATCATCATCTAGCGCCTCGTTGATTAGGTTGAGCACTCAGAGTCAGCTGGTGAGCCTTCTTGCTTTTTGGAGGGTCCTTTCCATTATTATTTAGCTTTTTAGTTGTTAGGATGATTACGAATCATGTCCCAACATCCCTCTTTGTTTTATAGGCTTCATAGACAGTTAATAATCAGTTGTGTTTACATTATTCTCTCATATATTAAGACTTGAGTTGCCATTTTGGCCAAGTTGAATGTTTGACTTTTAAACATTCTAAGTATATTTTTAAGTAATTGAGTTGAGATGCATTTAATCTTTGTATTTATGCTTCTAAGTCTTCCAATGAGTAAGTAAAGCAGGTCAAGGGTTCGCTTGGGATCATCAATGATTCTCGAGTGCCAGCAATGCCCAGGTTAAGGCTTGGGGCGTGATAGTAATTGTACCTTATTCATAAATGTTGATAATATTTATATATTCAATATATGCATGTGATTATATTGTTGTAATGAATTTTAAATATTGCACTTAGTGAGATAACCACATGATCATACCAGTACATTGTGGTTGTGTATGAATACTGCACTTTCTCTTTCTTTGTTGAGTACAAGACATTTTCTAGCGGCTATTAAAAGACCTCGTTAGAAGATCAGTGATCGCTTCGAATTCAAGGGTGAGACATTTATTCCAGGATGCCATGAGTTCTCTATCATCTATGTACACATTTCAGACTTAGGCTTTTCTAGTAGTTAACAAGTTCATTAGTTTGAGGTTGCATCTCTTCTTGTATAGATTTTGGTTCATGTTTCGATACATTGAATTACAGGTTCTAGGCGTATTTTCCGCATTATTTAGTTTTTAGATCTTTTCAAAGTTTATGGGAACTTGAGTCTTTAGCTATTTAACTTGCTTATGTAACTTAAATGCTTTATTATTTTATTTAGTTGCTTTGATTGGATTGTAGTAGTGGTTCTCCCACCAGAGGGTTGGTGTGGTATCAATCACAATTGTCTGGGTAGTGATTTTAGCAGAAATATTATGCCTCCAATGATAGCTAAATCATGGATATGAAAACAAAATTTTCAAATAAGATATTATATGAGATGAGTTTATTTAACATGTAGCAACACATGTACTCACCAAGATAAAAACAATATCCTATTGGTTTGGAGTGGGGAACCAAATAAATTTTATGTAAAGTTTTAATGTGCGGTATCTGATTTTGTTGCTCCACCACGCACAAGATGGATATCCAAATGAGGTTGAGGCTAATGTTAGTTTTTCTAACATATGGGAGAGAGATGGTGGACAACTGAAAATTATGAGATGAATTATCTAATCTCCATTTAAAAACGTGAAGTTCAAGAGACAATTCATTTGCATAATGTTGCAAATTGATCGCCAAATGAATTTGTTGGCCCTATGTTATAATTCAGATGCAAATGTTCCAATTCCATCCTCAAAGTACAATGTTATGGTACGCTTGAAGCGGGATAGACAATCGATTTCAAATTAAAACTTCTTAAGGAAGGAGAGGAGAAAATGATTAAGACAGTCATGATAATGAGCCAAGTGATTTAAAAGGATCATGATGGCGTAATATTTCATAAAATCTTGGAAAAGGCTCAAGCACATGAAATCAAGTCAAAAGACCATCAGCGGTATCATTTTGTAACACCCCATATAAAAACAAATATACCAGATTTCACCTTTTAAGAAATTGCAGGAGAAATCTACGATCGCCACCTACGGACCTTAGTTTAACCAACGGCCCATACTGTGGGTCTGCGGTCCACCACTGTAGCCCCTCACCAAAACCTAGCTCAGAAAATCAGCTAGGTCTCAATCCACGATCAAACCTACCATTCGTAAGTCAAACCATGGTCGATGGTTATCACACCCTATTTTCGAATCAGTCGAAAACAGTGCACAACATAATATGGTTGACACTCTGATTTTTTAGAAAAAATGTTTTTGTTTTAGAGTCGCCACCTAAATTTTAAGAAAAATATTAGGAAACCATTTTTTAAATATGTAAATGCAAACTCTATTTTGATTTTTGCAAAACCAGTGAGATTCTAAGTGTTATGGTTACCCGAGGAGAAGATGTTAAGAACCCCTTAGAGCGTATCCAAATATAGTCTTTAAACTCAATTTAGGAAAATATGATTTTAAAAAGTTGTTTATTTATTTACTTATTATTTGTTAAGATTAACGTCCAAGAATATAACTTTATTTAACTTAAAGAAAAGAAATAAACAAGGTACATGAGACATATGTTTAAAATATTTAAAAAGTAATGAGTTATATGTTTATGGACATCTAATTTCAAAATACGTAAAACATTACTAGTAACATTTTTTTATTTTTTTCTTGATAAAAATGTATGCAAGTATTAAAATATATATGAAAGTTTTAAGCTCTTACATGACATTATGCTTATTAAGTAAATAAGAATGTTGAAAGTGGGTGAGATTTAGATAGCCTATTTTATATAAAATGAAAATAGACATATGTATAGTAGTAGTAAATGTGTGAAATTATATTCATTTCTATGCAACTCTATGTAACTCCTATATAAATAAAATAAATAAGAGTGAATATGCTTAAAGTAATGTGTACGTATGATTAAAATTGGAAAAGAAGGGAGAAGTAAATAAAGTATAAATATCTTCTGATAGTAACAGACATCAATAAATATACATTGTGTTTTCAAATCTCTGCAATCTAAAATATAAAAATTAGAATGATGAATTACAAAAAAAAAAAATTAAAATAAAATTGTCATACTAAGTTAAATAAGAGATGGGATTTAATAGGTGAGAGTCACTTGCAACATATCTTAGTTTAGTATTAACCAACCCCCCCCCCCCAAAAAAAAAAAAATAAATAATAAATTCCAATTAAGATGACCAAAACCAAGGCTCTAGCCATTTTGAATTAATTCCAAAAGAGTGATTGTAGCTATACGTATATTTTAAATTTATACTTACATCAAATTTAGTCTTTTTTCCTATTTTTTAAAAAAAGGATTTATTTTATGAGTATCAATAAATAGTTAAATAATGTTTCATTATTTATATCTATAAGTGTTAGATGAACTAGGGATCGACCGACTGAAATGAACTCAAACTTATTTTAAACCAAATAAATATATCAATTTATTATTAAAGCTACACAAAACACATATTTGGGGTAGTACAAAGTTAGTTAAATAAATGCCAAAAGAAAATAATGAGGAATGTAAGGAGCTAGATATTATAAGTTCCTATTGGAGGAACAAGCTTCGATGATTTAGACCTTGAGCACTATGATAGTCCTAATGGCTGTCACCCAATATTTTGGATCAATAACGAATTCAACATAGAACTCCAGCTCCCGAGTGTACACGGAATAAAAGAAATAAAAGATTAGATTGTAATTCAAGTGATCCAATATTGTCTAAAGCAGTTAGCAAATTCAACAAATAAATCACTGGAAGTATATATTTTTCATAAACAAATTGTGCTCATTTAACATAGAAATTTCTTGCACATTAGGATTCTTTTTAATACAATCTGCATCACACTTTAATAAACAAAAGGGATACAGACTTCGGAGATTAGAGGGTGCAACTAGTCCTAAATTATATATAGTCTGAATAGACGAGCAAACAATGTTCATGACGTTTAGCTAAAACCGTATCTTGAACCATGAACTCTTAGTTAAAGACATATATCAAATCTTAAGTTTAAATTTCTATCATATTGCTGAAATTGTTTTCTTAAGAAAAGTTTAAGGTTGCATAATCACGTATCAAAAGAGGAACTAAGAAGAGGGTCATTTAAAGAAAGAATCTAGCAATGAGTGTTCAAAGTAGTCTAACAAGAAAGAAATGTTCAGGTTACTACCTCCATATGTACATAATAAAGCAAACGAACTGAATAGTGAACCTCAAACAAGCAACTAATTATATTTAAAGCCTTCAAGACAAAATTACAACAACTGTGTGATAAACAACCAAGTTCGCACAAAGTTTAAGACCTTTCAGTGCGTCATCGTATTAAATTAGAGGCAGCAAACACTTGTGAAGAGATGATCAGGCGCAACAATAGTTAGGAAAGTAACAACAGTGTGCCAAAATCATAATCGAGTATTGCCATAGTAACCACATGATTATACTTTCAGTTGTGAGGGTTGCTTGCATCTGATAAACAAAAAACTCAAAAAAAACTGAGCCTGAAATAGCTAAACAGTCACTGCGACGTTAGAACATCCCAAGAGACAGCACAAAAAAATGGCAGCCACCCATACTTAAAACCTCACAACTTTATAGAGCTTAACTCAACTTAAATTGCAAGTCAGAAACTATTTTACGCAAACTTAATGTGAATGAACCAAGGAACTCGAAATAGTTCTCGCTTTGAATATTTTCAGGACAACTTAAAATAGAACAACTCCCAGACTCAACTATAAAAGATTATATCTCATACTTAGACGAATATGTGATAATTTAGAGATACATAGATGCTGCCAGCTCGAGCTTACGACTACAAATGTTATGATTTTACCAACAAAAGAAGAGTAGTAGGTTGAAAATTACCTTGTGAAAAAATAAATAAAAAAGAGATACGATTAGAACAATTATTGTATTCTAAAAGAACACGTTGATACACCTGCAACAACTATGCACAGAGGGCAACCATGATTTTGAGACTTTGTTAATGTATAGTCTCCATACTTAAAACATCAAACACTCAACATATATTTTTTTAATTTTTTTTAACTCACATGCTGCAAGCTAATAAAACACAATACAATATGGCAATCGCAAAAGGATTGGGATCGTATTTACTTCGCATTTTTTGCATCTATTAGTGACTTACACATCCAATCCCTAAACTATACACACAACTAACAATTAATGGAATCAAACTTAATGTAACTAAGACGAGATAAGATTTAACTTGTGTAGGGCAGCGATTGAGCTGGTCAAATGTCGAGTTCCAAGCTAACAACTCCGACTCCAACGTCTTCGGCTTATGATATTCCGAGAAGATCAGAAAAAAATAAAAATTGACTAAAGCAGATGAAGTAGGAATTAAAAGGAGCAACGGAATGTTAAATCTTTCACCTCTATCTCCTTCTTTTTTGAATGGGGAACCTAAGAGTCCCTTTTATAGCCTATTTTGAGGCTCATATGGTTCACAAAAAGATCTTTTAAGATTCAAAATTTGAATTTTTGATAATCCACATTCACCTTTTCAGATTGATACGATGGGGACAGAAACGTTGGGGGCTAAAACCCAAGGGTGTAAGCTTCGATCTGGTGGTTATTGAGTTTTCTCCTCTTTTCCCAGGCAAAAAGTAAAGGAGAAGCTTTTCAGGGATATTCAGATTCATGGGAAAGGGAAAAAGGCGACGTAGATGTGATTGAGACGGTGACATCGTCGCTGAACCGTTGGTCCAAAGAAAAATTTGGCGAACTTCATCAAGTTCTCTAATTTGTCGTTAATGAGACAAAAAAGACATAGGATGTGCTGGTTATATAAATTGATTAAAATAATATTTGTTTATAAAGTATTGTTAATGATATAAAATTATCATTCATCTATCTATTGGCTCTAAAATATCTTTCTCACTCACCTATTGGCTCTAAAATATCTTTCTCACTCACCTATTGACTCCAAAATATCCTTGAACCTAAAGGTTGATGAGAAGAGTATTTTGGAGCCAGTAGGTAGATGAGAAGGACATGGACATTTTGTAGCCAATAGGTGGATAAAGGGTAATTTTATACCATTTTCAATACTTCAAGATTATTTTAGGTCCTTTTCCGTTTAATTAATTTAACAATCTTTTTGTATCTTGATTAAATTTCTAAAAATGTGCATATACAGATATTACATATGTTATAAGTTGCTTGTTGAAATAGTCCACTACTAAACGACAGAGAAACTTCAAATAATGGCGTAGTAAAAAATATTTGGATTTCGAAAGAAAAATTAATATGCTAACATTTTATTAGAACGAATAGTAGAAGAAAATATTTATGCAACTTTTATATTTTTTATATGTGTTATTATATATCCCACAACTATAACTTAAAACGTAGGAAAGATTGATTAGAGTTGTAAGTTAGTAGAGATTCGTATATTAATATTATGAAGTATTATTTAATAATTTGAGCATATATGTATTTTTTAATTAGAGATATAAAAAATGTCTTCAAAACTATTTTTAATTAGGGATATAAAAAATGTCTTCAAAACTATCTCTCATGTAAAATTTATATGTACATATGAAACCTAAAAAAATAGCCAAGACTAGAAACCATTAAGAAATTAAATTTATGAAAAAGGGAGAGTCACAATTGAGTTTCAACAGTTGCCCCTGTTTGAACAGAGATGATATAAGAGTCTCGGGACAAACAAGTTGACGTAGAGGCTTATTTTGTCTCAATCGGAGGAAATATGTTTGTAAGGTTATGGAAAGGATGCACTTAAAAGAAGTGACCTTGTCCAAGAATTGGTTTGCAGGAGTGTGATTATAAATTCAATCGAACTCTGGTTTCGGAGTTGCCTACATATCTTGGGTTTCATGAGAATCAAGCCGATGTAGTTTGAAGTGGCATTACAATAAAATTTTGAGAGATCCTCAAAATTTGCCCAGCATAAGATCTACGAAGACATTGGTGTCTCTAAAGGTTTAAAAAGAAAAAGATAATTTCATATGGCCGTGCTCAAAATTGAGTTACCTAGAAGAAACTGTAAATAAGGCTGATTGTAGTCCTAGACTAAGGATTAAGATAAATTTTAGAAGGTTATCAAAATTTTCCTGGTGTCTAATTTATGGTTGACACTAGTATTTGGATGAATTTTGATAAGGATAATGTAAAATGTTTGAAATACGCCCACTTTGTAGCCTTGTGATTATAAATGTAGTGCACAACACATTCACAAACATGATTCTATGAAATGTGTCTCGTATCCCTTAAAGATTGTATCATTTTTTTTGGTAGGTGCCAATTTGACATGTGAGAGATAGATAAGAAAGAGTTTTGAAACTCTACAAATAAGATGTTCTTGAATTAGAAGTAATGATGGTGGTGGGTCGGAGTCGGAGTGCTAGTCTTGAATCTGGCTTGTGAGTTTGGTATTCCTCGTCAAGCAATACCTTAATCGCTGATTAGAAATAATTCCACTTTGCAGCGCACTGTCCTGCAAAACATATAAAAGGGTGAAAATTACATGTTGCGTTTTAAAAATTCTAAATTGAAATAGCAATGTAAACAGTAGGGGGTACATATTCAAATGATTGTTGATGTCTTTTGCGTTATAGGTAAAGAAACTTGAAATGTAGAGGTACTCGGCTTGTGGGGCTATTGTAATGTAATGACCACATCTGACTACGTAAAATAACTTGAAATGTAGAGTCCCTCGAATGGTGGGGCTATTATAATGTAAAGGTTGTACCAGACTGTGTAAATAACTTCTAATTAGAGGCCCTCGACTGGCGGGGTTGTTGTAATGTAAAGGCTGAATCTAATTGCGTAAAATAATATAAAATGTAGACGCTCTCAACTGGAGGGGCTGTTGTAATATAAAGGTCGCATATGACTATGTAAAATAACTTGTAATGTAGAGACCCACGACTGGCGGGGCTGTTGTAATGTACAGGTTGCATCTAACTGCATAAAACTTAAGAACTATCACTTGATTGTTGGCATATGACAGCGTCGATACGCTTGTATGCCCCCAATTGGTGGAGCTTTGGTGACGTCGTACAATGTTAGTCTCAATTGGTAAAGTTGGATGAAGTTTTTTATATACAGCCCCCGGTCGCTGGAGCTTCGGTGGCATTGCTATATACAACCCCCTAATGTATCTTCACGAAATTTTATATATACAACCTCCAATCGGTGGAGTTTGAGTTACATTTTTTATGTAAAACCCCAGGCTTGTGGAGTTTGGCGCTGTTAGACAGTGGTCTCCAGTTGGCGGAGTTGTTGATGAGGTTAGTTTACAAGCTCCAATTGGTAGATTCATTTTGACAGAAAGCTAACTATCCTATTTTGCTACGATGAAGTCATGCCCCGAGACTTCATGTAATTTTCCTTGATCCCTGTATTCCCGCACTCAAAGAAAATTTTAGTTTGGGAACGGGTATTGATATATATCGACTCACGGACCGCAGTCTCGTCACTAGAATCCTTCGACACCGTTTCAATCCAGCACGTTGTTTCCTAAAATAGAGACTTAGTAGGTGGATGGGTAGCAAAATATTCTTTTAAAAAAACGTTTATTCATTTTTCTAGAAAAATAAGTACACTATGTAAATATATATATAAATAGTAATCATCCAGTGTTTTAGATTATGACATGTGCCGAAGTCCATCAAGCTTTCCATTTTGTTGACTATATCCAACATAGTCCTATAGTAACTTTTAATAGCTCTTTTGTATACACTACGATGATTGAGTTTCTTATTTCCTAATGGTAAGAAGAAAAATAGTAATTATGCAATGGATTGATCGATCCTGACTCAGACTACCTACATATCCCCAAAATAGGAATCAGATCGTAATGTAGTTCGAGTACAAGTGACAGAAATAGATGTATGCAATACAATGACCAAGCTTGACTCAAGTTGCCTATGTATCCAAGTGGAATCAGGTCGTAACGTAGTTTGATTACAATAAGAAGGTGAAAAATATGCAAGGGAAAGGTAAGAATATGTAATGCAATGAAAGGACCTGACTTAGGCTGCCTATGTATCTAAGTGGAATCAGGTCAGGACGTAGTTCAAATACAAAAGGGGAGAGTAAAAAACACAGAATGCAATGACCGGTCCTGACTATGACTGACTACGTATCTAAGCGGAATCAGTTCAGGACGTAGTTCCGATACGAAAAGAAAGGGAAAAGTATGAAATGCAAGGGACCGAATCCGACAAGGATTTGTACGTATCCCACCGAAGGAATTCAGGTCAAGCGTAAATATAAGTACATGGAAATGATGTTTTGGGGTTTTCTAATGGACACCAAATCTGATGTGGGTTGCCTATGTATCCCACCATGGGTAGTCAGGTGTAGAAGTAGTTCTGTTATATCAAAATGTAAAAGTACAAAAATAAACACTGATCTAGAGCTCTTCAGATGTAGTATTTCTTGATGGCATCTGAACTGATCGGCTTTTTTCTGTTGTTATCCATTTCTACTAAGATTACTGCTCCTCCAGAGTGTACCCTATGAACCTTGTAAGGTCCTTGCCAATTTGGTGCAAATTTCCCTTTGGCTTCTTCTTGGTGAGGAAAGATCTTCTTCAATACTAATTTCCCCAGTGTAAATTGTCGAGGTTTAACTTTCTTGTTGAATGCTTTGGTCAATCTGTTCTAATAGAGTTGGTCATGACAAACTGCATTTGTCCTCTTTTCATCGATGAGCGTCAATTATTCATGCCTTGTACGTATCCATTCAGCATCTTCCAGACCAACCTCTTGGATAATCCTTAAAGATGGTATTTCTATCTCAGTAGGTATTACTTCTTCCAAACCATAAACCAACATATACGGAGTCGCCCCAGATCGTGGTACAATAACCGAGTAAAGCATACAGTAGTTTCTCATCCCATCATTTGTGACTATCTACTATTTTCCATAAAATCTTCTTGATACTCTTATTTGCAGCCTTCACTGCTCCATTCATCTGCGGCTGATAAACTGTGGAATTTTGATGAGAAATCTTGAACCTTTCAAAAGTTTTCTTCATAAGATCGCTCTTGAGGTTGGCCGCGTTATCTGTTATGATTGATTCAGGAATTCCAAACCGACAAACTATGCTATTGCCAACAAAGTCTACCACTGCCTTCTTAGTCACTGCCTTGAATGTCAAAGCTTCGACCCATTTTTGAAATAATCGATAGCCACCAGGATGAAACGATGTCATTTGATGCAGGAGGATCTATGGGTCTGATGACATCCATGCCCCAAGCGGCAAACGAACAAGGTGAACCCATCACGTTAAGCTCATTCGGTGGAACCCGTATAAAATCTCCATGCACTTGACATTGATGACAATTTTGCACACATCGGATGTTATATCTCGCCATGGTCATCAAAAAATATCCGTCTCTCAAAATCTTCTTTGGCAAAGTGAACCCGTTCATGTGAGGTCTACATGTTCCTACATGTATTTCTTCCAAAAGCCTTGTCGCTTTTTTGGCATCGACACACCACAAAAATTCTAAATCTGAAGTTCTCCAACATAGGATTTCTCTACTTAGGAAGAAATTATTAGCCATCCTCCTCAGATTCCATTTCTATTTGCTTATAGCATTTTCAGGATATTCTTACGCTTCTATCAATCTTTTGATATCATAGTACTAGGGTTTTCCATCTGGTTTCTCATCTACATAAAAATAATATTCATGTTGATCATGTATCTTTATATTGATAGGATCGATGTAATTCTTGTCTGGATGTTGGATCATCGAGGACAATGTTGCCAAGGTGTCGACAAACTCATTTTGAGGTCAAGAGACATGCTTGAATTCAATTCTTGTGAATCTTCTATTCAACTCCTTTATGTAATGCAAATAAGTAGGGATCTTCACATTCTTAATGGTCCATTCTCCTTGCACTTGATGAACCAACAAGTCGGAATCTTCTATCACCAGGAGTTCTTTGATGTTCATGTCTGTGGCCATCTTGACTCCGAGAATACAAGCTTCACATTCCGCCATGTTTTTGGTATAGTAGAACCTAATTTTGGCTAAGATTGGATAATACTGACCTATTTCAGAAACTAAGACTGCTCCTACTCTAACTCTAATAGAGTTTGACGATCCATCAAAGAAAATCTTATATCCATCATACGATTCTGATGTGTCTTCTCTTACAGACAAAACCTCTTCATCGGGAAAGTATGTTGTGAGTGCTTGTAATCCTGGTCCACCGGGTTGTCGGCGAGGTGATCAGCCAACGTTTGTCCTTTGAGGGCCTTTTTTTGTCACGTACAGGATATCAAGCTCGCTCAACAAAATTTTCCACTTTTCCAGTTTACCTGTAAGCATTGGTTTCTGGAAGATGTACTTCAGTGGATCCATTCTTGAGATCAAGTATGTGGTGTCTACAAATAGGTAATGCCTAAATTTCTGTGCAATCCAAGTCAAAGCGCAACATGTTCGTTCCAACAAGGTGTATCTCTCCTTGTATGGTGTGAACTTCTCATTCAGATAGTAAATGGATTGCTCTCATCTACCTGTCTCATCATGCTGCCCCAATAAACATCCAAATGTGTTATCATGACTGATATATACAATAAAAAAAGGCTTTTCAGGCTCTGATGGGTCCAACACTGGTGGGTTGGACAAGTACTCTTTGATTCTATTGAAAGCCTTTTGACATTCCTCTATCCATTTCGTGGCAACATTTTTCTTTAATAATTTTAATATGGGTTCACATATCACTGTGAATTGAGCTATGAACCGACTGATGTAATTCAGTCTTCCCAAGAAGCTCGTCGCGTCCTTCCTGGTCTTGGATGGAGGTAGCTCTTGGATTGACTTTATCTTCGATGGATCCAACTCTATGCCTTTTCTACTAATGATGAATGCCAGTATCTTTCTTGTGGGTACTCCAAATATGCATTTTACTGGATTCAACATTAGATTATACTTCCGCAAACTTTCAAAGAACCTCTGTAAGTCATCCAATTGACCTGAACTCTTTTTGGATTTGATGACAACATTATCAACATACAGTTCAATTTCCTTGTGGATCATGTCGTGAAAAAAGGTAGTCATGGACCTTATGTAGGTTGCACTGGCCTTTTTTAGGCCAAATGACATTGCTCTATAACAACTTATTCCCCAAAGAGTGATAAATACTGTCTTTTCTGCATATTTTTCATCCATCAAAATTTGGTGATATCCTGCAAAGCAATCGACAAATGACTGCACCTCATGTTCCGCACAATTATCAATGAGTATATGAATATTTGGAAGAGGAAAATCACCCTAGGGACTGACCCTATTGAGGTCTCGATAGTACACATATATTTTGATCTTTCCATCCTTTTTTGGAACCGACACAATATTGGCTAACCACATGGGGTAATTTGTAACCCTCACAATCTTTGCCTCAATCTGCGTAGTTACCTCCTTCTTGATCCTTAAACTCAAATCCAACTTGAATTTTCTTGTCTTTTTCTTAATGGGTAGACAAGTGAGATCAATAGATAATTTGTGCGAGATAATATTAGTACTTAATCCTGGCATGTGATCATAAGACCAATCAAATATGACAACATACTGCTTAAGCAACTCTATTGATTCTTGCGTTCTTTCAGCCTTCAAATGTATGTTGACTCGAGTTTCCTTCACGTTTTCCTCATTTTCTAAGTTGATAACCTCTATTTCATCCATTTGGGATTCTTTTGACTTTCAACTTGCTCAATCTCATGTGGTAGATTTTCAGGCATCATGCTTTCATCATACTTTTTGTGATCTTGTTCATTAATTTCCCCTTGCTTGATGGATTTGTTATATGTCACAACCGTTAAACGAGGATTTTTATTAATATAAGTGCTGAAAAGTGCAAAAGGTAAGTAAACATAAATAGATATTTAGAATAGCGTGAAAATTTAACAAAAACAAAAAAAATATTTTAAAGCATTCTAGCTTTTAGAAGAGGCAAGCAACAAAAGGTTAGGCATGATTCAAGTCTCAATTTTATCATGCAAGTTTTTCAAATTAAAACTAATTTTCCACACTACCAGGCCTCTGGTTGAAACAGGTACTAGTTTATGGTCTAGTTCTGCAAGATTTCTCCATGTTTGGCATCACGAATGGTCAGTTTAATGAGATTTATATCTTCCTCTTCTCCATTCATGGCCACAAAGAGATTGCCTATTGCTTCTACATTGTTATCAATGCCAGCTTGATTTTGAATCAAAGTTTGTTTCTCTTTCCCTAGTGGTCTCCTCCCGAGGCAGGCTCATATCCGAGTCCATTGGTGCCTTTCTGATGCTTCAACTCGATCCGCTCCACTATCCCATTAGACTGGGGTCCAAGTCTACTCTTCAGCTGATAACCATACTTCAACATCTCTGACGCAAACATTTTTGCTGCACTTGAAAATTTTGCGTCAGTTGACTCTGCTTCCTCTATGACCCTTATGGCTTGCATGATCCAATGTATGGAAAGTGTCTACTTGTAACTCATTGGTGATTGGGGTATAATTAACATAATGAATGGGATGACTGAGCTCTCCATGGATGGTAACTTCTGTGAGACCCCATTCAAACTTCACACATTGATGAAGAGTGGAAGGAATATCTCTTGACATATGAACCTATGGTCTTCCCAAAAACATGTTGTAGTTGGATGATACATCCATCAATGAAAATAGAATGGGAGTTCGGCTGGCCCTACTTGCAATGTGAGATTGATCTCTCTAATGAAACTTCTTTACGCTCCATCAAAAGCTCTAATTTTCACACGACTTTCCCTCATTTCTCCCATACTAACACCTAAATCTCTTAGAGTAGTGAAAGCACATATGTTGCATCTAGAACCACCATCAATTAAGACTCAAGGCAAAATCTTATCACAAAATTTGACTACAATATGAAGCGATTTGTTGTGACCAGCCCCTTCTGCAGGCAACTCATCATCGTGGAAAGAGATCTTTTTAGCTTCCACTATTCTTCATATCGATGTAGCTAAGGTTTCACTTGTGGTATCTTTTGGAATGATTACTGCGCTTAACACATCCATAAATCACTCCTATGGGATTCAGAACTCATAAGCAGAGACCACATGGATATGTAGGCTAGCATCTTCTTCATGTTCTTTGACCGAATAATCTTTAGAATTCATATTCTTCAAAAACTCTGTGGCTTCGGTATTAGTAACATTCTTTTTTGGATTTTGTTATTTTCATAGAAATCTTTGATTTACATCCTCTGGGGTATAACACCTCGCTGACCTAGTCATTCCTTAATCCACGATAGTGTTGATCAACTTGACTTTGATGCCTATTTAATAGTCCCAAGGGACTACTTTTGTGTCATACTTATCCTTTCTAGCAATCAAAGTAGTCACTACAACTCTCAAAAGATATGTTTGGAGAGTCAGAGGTTCCCTTAGTTGAACAGTGATAACAGGTTGCACCGTAGATGTCATGGTGTCTACTCTAACAACGTCTGCATAGTTAGGGCCCTCGTATTCTTCCTCCAGAATAATTACGTTGACTTCACAATTTTCATTGTTTGACAAGGGATTGTTGTTCAGATTTGGAGGTGCTGGAGTGCTTTTAATTACTCATCTCCTGATCAAAGAATCGATCTGATTCTTCAAACCATAACAATCTTTTGTGTCGTGCCCTTGGACTCCCAAATGGTAAGCACATAGTTTGTTACCATCAAAATTATGAAGGATTGGATCAGGAAGCTTCCCTTCAACTGGTTGCAGCACTCATGCTGTCCTCATCCTCTCAAATGATTAGGCATACGATACGGCAATGGGTGTGTAAGCATGAACATTTCTAGTTTTGAGATTTTGACGTGGTCTTGGTGCATATGCTAGTTTGTTTTGGTGGATTGGTGCTTGGACAGGCACATATGGTCTTAGAGGATTTTGGTATGCTGGTGCTCGGGGTGAATTATAATGTGGTTGGGTATTATATACTGGGTGTGGGGCATAATAAGTTTGTGCAATAAAATGAGGATTGTTAGGGTACTGATTAGATGGTCCACCTTATTGGTACTGAAACATCCTCCTTTTTCTTCTTGACACCACTAATGGTGGCCGACTGTATGACTCTAATAACAGCCTGCAATGCCACCATAGATTGAATCTTCCTAGATTTAACACCCTCTTCTGTAAAGTCCCTTATCTTGGCTAGCTTTGCAAAACTTCTAGCCCATCATTGACATCATTTTTTCAAAGTAGACACCTTGTTCAACTCAAAAAAGTACTTTGAGAGCTCACTCTCATCCAGCGGCGGTTGCACCCTTGCGGTCTCATTTCTCCAATGTCGTTTATATTCCTGGAAATTCTTAGATGACTTCTTCTGTATATTAGCCAATGAGAATCTTTCTGCAGTAATTTTAATATTGAATTTGAAACCCGTCATGAAGTTCTTGGCCATTTTGCTGCTAGTCACGCCACTTGAGAGGGTCTTGGCGGGTATACCATGTCAAAGTTACTCTAGACATGCTCCGGATGAACAACTTGATCCTCAGCTTCTCATTTCTTTCCATACCGACTAACTTGTCATATTATGCCTTTAAATGTGCGTGAGGGTCACCTTTTCCATCAAACATGTCAAACTTTGGTGGTTTATACCCTACCAACATGTCAATGTCTTGGTGGATGCACAAGTCATCATAATCCAAACTCTCCGTTCCTCTAGTAACTTGCAAGTTTTTCAATGCCTTTCTTAGACCCTGAAGTTGGGCATGATTGACGCATCTTCTTTTAGCTGGGTATATATCTCCATTTCTGCATATTGATCGATCTCAAAAGGGACTTTAACAACTGCTGGAATTATGAAGGTAGGAGCTCGAGTGGCATATACTGGTGAAACATGTGGCTCATAGGGAGCGGCGACATGTGCCCTAAGTATCTGATGCATTGTAGGTTTGGTAGGGTCGCGATTAGAAAGATCAGGAACGGTTCTGACCCTAGTTGGAAAAGATGGCAAAACTCAATCATGAACAGGAGCATTTTGAGTTGGTTTTGGCTGATCTGGTAAGTTGGTAGAAGGCAAGTCAGTCATTGGGAAGTAGATAGGTGTCTTGAAAGTAGGGAAAGTGCTCGTTGATAGGCTGGCTAAGTCTCGCACTTGACGTAATTCTTTCCTCAAGATCTCGAGTTCTTGTTCCATGTGAGCCACTTTTTTTTTCATTTTGTGTGTTAGTTACACTTTGAGAACTTTCGGGGTTATCAAGAGGTACTAATATATTTGCGGCAGCATTGACCTCGCCTTTGTTAGTCATTTTTCCTTTTGACCAAAGGTTGTATCGTGAGTCAGATAGTTTGCAAGTGGACACAATCAACATTCTTTTGAGGATAAATAATGAAAAGAAAACAAAAAAAGGAAACTTTGGTAGTTTGGGAAATATTGAAAGATGTAACAAACAAGCAAATGTAACATATATACGCCAAATCAGCGACATTCAGAAAGCGTCCTAATGTAGATTTTCTCTTTGCATGAGGTAGGCCTACGTCGCAATGAATTTGATAATAAATTGTCCAATTTAATACATTTTAGATTTTGTAGCAAACCTAACCTCATTGATTAAGGTAGTCTTGGATATTACATCGAGATAGGAAATCAAAAACCTAAGAAATGAAAGTACGGGGGGGGGGGGGCATAAGACATACAAGAGGAATAGACCACATGGCACTTTGAAGAGCTTATGAAGAATGTTCAAAGAAGAAACATAAATCTATGGACAGGTTAGAAAATCATCATCGTCATCATAATATGGCCTTGGGTTGTACTTTGGAGACTCGTCGGGCAACCTCTCAAATGATATGTCTATAACATCTCCATATATTGGGTCATATATGTTAACCTTTGCCTCAGACCTCCATGTGACTTCCCACACTTCTTATTCTAGGTCATCGTTAGGTACCTATTCTAGATCCTCTTCAAGGTCTTCTTCTATGTTTTCTTCCGGATCCTCCTCAGAGTCCTCCTTAGGGTCCTTTCAGGCAGGGTCCTCTTCTGTCTATTCTTCTTGGATCAAATAACTGACAGATTCTGAGACTATCTGGTTGATTATGGTGTAGTGAACGCCACTCAATTCCCGTGTAGACTTCGATGAGTCATATAACTCAAAGGATTTGTCCAAGCGAATCTGGCACACACGAGCTTTCTTCTCCTATTTCCAAATCAATTGTATATTTCCACCTGGCTCATAGATTTCCTATTTGATCCAGCGAGACTGAAGTGAATGTATCTTCACTTAACCTCATCATTGTCCATTGTGGAATTTTTTGGATAACTCCAAATTGTCGCATACCGGAGAGGTACATATGGTTAAATACCCCTAAGCCCAATCTACTCGATAAAGAAAATGTGTCGAGTCCTTGCATACGCCAATCTTGTTAACCAAGAGAATTTTCAATGGATGGCGTCTCCCATAAGGTTGTTTAAAAATGTGTGCCATTCTTCCTCTCCTGCCGGCGCACCCTCCCAATTTTGGAGACGATCGTCGTGGCTTTCAATCTTGTTCGTGTGGATTACATCCACAAACATGTTCCCTAGCCCAAATTTGCAACAATATACTGCATCTCCGAAGATATTATGTCCCCTGATGCAGGATGTCATTGAACAGAGAATTTCGACGAGGAACATAGACTCCAAGTAAATCTTTGTGGGTTATTAAAGATGCTTATAACCATAGGCAATATGTTAATGTCGACAAAATTAGACTTTATCGGGAACACCATAACTCCCAAAAAATTCATGATGAATACTTTTGGCCTCACGTGATCCCATGCTTCGCGAGTACAATAAAATTTCCTTTGATACTCATAGTAACCTTCTAAGCGCCCAAACCTCTGAATGAGATAGTCTAACTCAACGTGTCCGTTGTCCACATTCTTGATGACCGAAATATGTGCAGATACATGAGGCTCAAAAAATCACCTATACAAATAGATGCCAGGATCACCGGCAGTCTCCCTCTAATTGGTAGTTCAGTAAGACTACTAAACTCTTCTAGTGTGGTGGTGATCTCAAAATCCAGAAATTTGAAAGTAACGGTACTCGATTTCCAAAACCCCATCAGTTGAATGACAAAGACCTTATCGCATTATTCCTCCAAAAGAGACAATAATGCTCCTAAGTGCCCTTGTAGCTCAATGTCGTGTATCCTTCAGAAATCTTGCCACCAATCTTGTAGAATGTGGGGTGCTGATACGAAGTTAAAGGGTGTATTGAGTTTATTTGCTCCAAATCGGTTAAGTGTTTAAGTTTAGATAATTAATATCAATTTAACATAAAGTTTAAGTCGTCAAGTTTTGAAGAAGAAACTCTTAAACATTTGGGTGATTTCCTAAATGCAACGATAATACCGTATATTGTCTTGCCTAAGGCTATGCAACATGACCCATTCTACGAGTATGATTATTTTTCCTAAATGATTGAGAGTGGGACTGAGTAATTGCGAGAAGATGCACTCACTATCTTAATTACACCAACTCTGAAACTAAGAAATCCAAAGAGAGTTTCGGAGGAGTGCGGGAACACCCCTCTCTTGTACAATGTGTGTGTGTACGGCCAATACAAGTAGTTTTTAAAACAAATAAGGAACGCAATTTTGGATTTCACTTGCGACCTTTCAATCAAAGCAATATCAATTAATAAGCTTAAAATAAACACGTTGTCATAAAATTTATTCCTAAAATGAGTTTTTATAAGGTAAGAACCTAGGTCAGTTCTCCAGCGGAGTCGCCAAACTATCGCACCTTATTTTCGAACTGGCCAAAAACAGTTCACAACATAATATGACGGACACTCTGATTTTTTAGAAAAAAATGTTATGTTTTAGAGTCACCATCTAATTTTTAAGGACAATATTGGGAAAACCATTTTTTAAATATGTAAATGTAAACTGTGTTTTGATTTTTGCGAAACCGGTGAGATTCTGATTAAGGGTTTTGGTTAATTGAGGGGAAAGTGTTAAGCACCACTCAGAGCCTATCCAAAGATAGTCCTTAAACTCAATTTAGGAAAATATGATTTGAAAACTTGTTAATTTATTTACGTATTATTTGTTAAGATTAACGTCCAAGAAAATAACTTTATTTAAATTTTAGAAAAGAAATACACAAGGTACATGAGACATATGTTTAAAATATTCAAAATGTAATGTGTTATATATTTATGGAAATCTATTTTAAAAATATGTAAAGCATTACTAGTAACATTTTTTATTTTATACTTGATAAAAATGTATGTAAGTATTAAAATATATATGAAAGTTTTGAGCTCTCACATGACATTATGATATCAAGTAAAAAAGATTATTGAGAGTGACTAAAATTTAATTAACCTATTTAATATAAAGTAAAAATAGACATATGTATAATAACAGTAGTAAATGTGTGAAATTTTATTCATTTTTCTGTAACTCTATGTAACTCATAGATAAATAAAATAAATGAGAAAGTCAATATGGTAAAAATAATGTGTACGTATGATTAAAATTAGAAAAGAAGGGAGAAATAAATAAAGTATAAATATCTTATGATAGTAACATACAAACAATAAATATAAAAAGTAGAAAGATGTAGTAAAAAAAAAAATTCATATTCAGTCAAATAAAAGATGGGATTTAATGGGTGAGTTGCTTGCGACATTTTCTTGTTTAGGGTTATTACCGCTAAAAAAAATCCAATTATGATGACAAAAACCAAGGCTATAGCTAGCCATTTTGAATTAATTCAAAAAGAGTGTTTGTACCTATACGTATATTTTAAACTTATACTTATTTTCTATTTTTTAAAAAAAGGGGTTTACTTTAAGAGCATAAATAAATGGTTAACACTATGTCATTAGTTATATCTACAAGTATTAGATGAACTAGGGATCGGCCGAATGAAATGAAATCTAGATTATTTTAAACCAAATAAATATATCAATTTCTTATCAAAGCTACAAAAAAAACATATTTGGTGTAGTGCAAATGTAGTTAAATAAATGCGAATAAGAAATAATGAGGAAGGTAAGGAGCTAGATACTATAAGTTCCTATTGGAGGAACAAGCTTCCGATGATTTAGACCCTGAGCGCTATGATAGTCCTAATGGTTGTTGACCCAATATTTTGGGTCAATAACGAGTTCCAACATAGAACTCCCGCTCCCGAATGTATATGGAATAAAAGAGATAAAAGATTAGATTATAATTTAAGTGATCAAATATTGTCTAAAGCAGTGAAAAAATTCACAAATAAAATAACTTGAAATATTTATTTTTCATAAAGTAATTTTGATCAAATATAACATAGAAATTCCTTGCACGTTAGGATTCTTTTTAACACAATCAACATCACACTTTGATAAACAAAAGAGGTACAAACTTGGGAGATCAGATGTTAACACTAGTCCTTAATTATATATGGTTTGAATAGACGATCAAACAATATTCATAATGTTTAGCAAAAACCATATCTTGAACCATGAACTCATAGTTAAACACATATCTCAAATCTAAAGTTTAACTTTCTACCTTGTTGCTGCAAATTGTTTTTTTAAGAAAAGTTTAAGGTCGCATAATCATGTATCAAAAGAGTAACTAAGAAGAGGGTCATTTAAAGAAAGAATACAACAAACATAGTGTGCTACCCATTTATTGATATGCAAACATGAATACCCGTCGTCTCGATTTTTTTTTTTTTAAAAAAGGTCTAAAAATCAAAGAGATGGTAACATATTTTCAAGTAGGAGTAGATCCTTTGAACAATGGGCAAGATGTAAAGATAAATTATATTCATAAGCTAATTACTAAATCCTTTATCTTGAAATTAAGGCTGGAACATTTTCACCTTAATTTTAGATCTCAAAATAGTATACACTTAGTGGATAAAAGTTGATAGCATTTATTCGGGAAGTTATTACGCTAGCAGTGAGTGTTCAAACTAATCAAACAAGAATGAAATATTCAGGTTATTACCTCCATATGTACATAATAAAATAACGAACTGAATAGTGAACCTCAAACAAGTAGCTAATTATATCTTAAACCTTCAAGACAAAATTACAACAATTGTGTGATAAACAATCAAGTCTGCACAAAGTTTAGGACCTTCCAGTGTGTCCTCGTATTAAATTAAAGGCTGCAAACACTTGTAAACAGATGATCAGGCGCAATAAATAGTTAGGAAAGTAATTACAGTGTGCCAAGATCCTAATCGGATATTACAATAGTAACCAGATGATTATATTTTCGGAAGTGAGAGTTGCTTGCATCTGATAAAAAAAACACACACAAAAAAAATAGAGTCTGAAATAGCTAAACAAGCATTGCGATGTCAGAACATCCAAGACACAACACAAAAAAATGGTAGCCACCCATACTTAAAAACCTCAAAACTTTATAGAGTTTAAGTCAACTTAAATCGCAAGTCAGAAACACTTTTACGCAAACTTAATGTGAATGAACAAAGAAAATCAAATTTGATCTCGCTTTGAATATTTTCATGATAATTTAAAACACAACAACTCCCCGACTCAGCTATAAAAGATTATATCTCATACTTAAACGAATATGTGACAATTTAGAGATACATAGATGGTGCCAGCTCGATTTTAAGACTAAAAATGTTATGATACTTATAATCTATGTGTATTTCCTTGGTTTTGTGAACCTTTTTTTAATAAGAATGTATCTATTTATTATGAAACTTAATATGGTGATTTTTGGAATGATTTCTCAACTTATAAATAGGGTTGTTTATTCACCATTGTAAGACACACATGAGAGACAAGAAGACATTTGAATAAAAATGTATCTATTTATTATGATACTTAGTATGGTGACTTTTGGAATGATTTCTTAACCTATAAATAGGGTTGTTCATTCACCATTATAAGACACACATGAGAGACAATAAGTAGGCATTTGGTCATACAATACCATATCACAATATAGTATCATGAGATGAAATCAGCGTTTGGACATGCTATTTTACGCTGATTCCATCTCATGAGGTGTGACATCATATTCTCCAAAAATCATGATATGAAATTACATGGGAATAACATATCATGATTTGAGTTATTTTAATACCAAATTTGATCCACGAATTTATATTTTGTCAAAATAACCCCACATTTATATCTACTAACCATTTATTTCACATGTAAATAAAATTTATAATTACATCATTATTTTTTAAAATTTATTATTCTCACCGACATAAAATTTATTATTCTCATCAACATATAATCACTTTAACTCACACTTCACGATTGTTGAGTAACAAAATCTTGAATAGCCCGTGAAAGGTGTTTCATTTTTACTCAAATACATTGATGAAACAATTACTTAAGTGGAGAACAAAAAACATAATAATAATTTATTATATGATTTTTTATTTATTTGATAATATTGAATAAACAATTGGTGTTATTTTACTAGTTTTAGAACTTATAGAATTTTTATATTTATGAAAACAATACAACACCAAAATTTCATATTGCATGTCCAAACAGAACTTCAATTTCATCCCATGATTTCATATCATAATATCATATCATGATAGCATATCGCATGGCTAAACGGGCTCTAAGACATTTGAATTTGAGTAAGATGAGATCTACATTCTACTCCCATATTTTATCAATATTTTTATAGTATATTGCTTATATTTTATAATATATAAAAAATTCTTAAAGTTTCTTAAGGGCATCTCCGACACTACACTCTATTTTACTCTCCAAATATAGAGTTCTCTATTTTTTCAGACAATCAACTCCAACCCAACTCTCTATTTTACTCTTTAAAAAAGAATCTTTTT
This sequence comes from Solanum neorickii, assembly GCA_027704865.1. Taxonomy (NCBI): domain Eukaryota; kingdom Viridiplantae; phylum Streptophyta; class Magnoliopsida; order Solanales; family Solanaceae; genus Solanum; species Solanum neorickii. The sequence continues at coordinate 133,967 of JAKWJC010000238.1, forward strand.
CTCTCTCCTCGATATTATATATTATTTCTGTTTCATTCTTCTTTTCTTATTTCATGATGTAAATCATTTACTTTTTCCCCATTAATTACTTTATATAATTCTCATGTGGTACGAAAAAAATATTTTTCAATTTTTTTATTTAATTATTTTATTTTATTCAAAAAATTTAAATAGCATAAATTGCACGAGAATATTATAAAACATATAAATTAATGAAAAAATCCAAATAAAATTAAAATATGATTAGATAAACATTATATAATCACTCAAAATTTTAAATTATTACGTTGCTCCCATAAATGTTCTATTAATGCATTATGGAATTCTAAATGATCATTTTTGTCCTTATTTTTATTATGTCTAGTTAAAAATTATTCAAATAAGAGATTTTCACGTAACATCATTTCTGTCGTTGGAGTTGGATCCTCTATGATATCTTGAATTGGTGCATTATGATCACGTTCATCCTCAATTATCAAGTTGCGTACTATAATATATGTAGTCATTATATCATTTAGCACTTTTTTCTCCGAAAACGTGACAGACTTGCAATAATTGCAAAACTCTGAATTTGTATTCATCTTTTTGACATGGTTCTTATTTCATCGCGAATTAATTATTATGTTATTATTGTATTTTTTCTTGTATTTAAATTATTATGTTATGTATTATATTGTTATCTTATATTTAAATTAAACTTTTCATCTTACAGTTTTGATTTTGTGTATTCTTTATAATGAAAAGTAATAATAAATAAATTTTATTTTTGATGAAATTTATAAAAAATATATTAATTTGAAATTAAAGTAGCATATATTAATTCATATATTTTTTAAAATATTATATTACATTTAAAATGACATATGAATATTAGATATTTAATTAATGAAATATATGGAACATAATATGTTAACTGGAAAGTAATGGAAATAATAATAAAATATTTAAAAAGTAAAATAGAGAGTAAGAATAGTAGTTTGGAGAATTACTATTCAACTCTCTAAATTAGGAGAAGAGAGAGTGAATTGGAGGTGAGTTGAGATTTTTTAAAAAAGTGACATAAGGTTTCAAAATAAATGGGTGGTGACCTAAGTCTTAAGTATTGGGTTTAGGTGACCATTATGTGATTAATGATTAAGGATTGTGGAGTTGCTCTCAAGTTTATAAGTTGAGAGTTTGGTCCACTGAATTAAATGAAGGGTAAAAGGGTAATTTTACAATACCTAATTTAGCCAATTTTGGTGGGAATTAAATGAGGGGTAAAATGGTAAATTGACTACATCAAACCTAATTTAACCAATTTTGGTGGGAAATATCGAGCCAAAAGAGAAAATAAAAGCTTTTTTCACCCGCCTCCAGCCGTCGTATTCGTCCTCTTCTTCTGCTTCTGCTCTCGTCTTTCCTTGCTTGCTTTCCTTCTTCCTGCTCTCTTCATCTTCCTCTTCTTCTTCTTCTTCTTCTTCTTCTTCTTCTTCTTCTTCTTCTTCTTCTTCTTCTTCTTCTTCTTCTTCTTCTTCTTCTTCTTATTTTCGTACATTGCGAGCTTTCGCTTGTAGTGCTTGTGCTTTCTTCTTCTTGAATCAGTTTTTTACCTAATCTATAACTGGTGCACCAAATTTCGTTTGTTCAATTGGAATTACTGCACAAGCATTATACAACATTATTTCTGGTAAGTAAAATGAATAGTTATTTAAAATCAATTCATTATCATCTGATCTGGTACCTGCAATTTTTTTAATAATTTGCATTCGCGTTTTCAACATATTGTTATATATGTTGCTACAGTTGACTATATAACATATTATAGTCATTTGTAGCAACATGTGATTTATTTTTCACAACAGAACAGTCATATGTAGCAACATATGACTTACATCTCACAACAGAATAGTCATATGTTGCTACATATGATATAACTAAAAGATATAGCAACATGTGATTTTTTTTCACAACTGAATAGTCATATGTAACAACATATGACTCAAATATCGCCACATAATACTCATATGTTGCTACATATGCTTATTCTTCATAATTAGTAATTGTGTTTTAATTATTTTCTTTAGGTACAATGTCATTATTTATCGGGATTGATTGTCGTGGTGAATGGGTCGAGAAGAAAAATTGATTCATATGGCGTTGGGAGGATAGCAAAAAATGAGGAGCCGGTTCACTAGGGATGTATGTCGAAGGAAACATTTCGTATGATGAGTTCTTCCATTTAGTCGTGCAAAAGTCTGGATACAATTGTAAACCGCAAGATCTTGTCATGAGTTACATCCCCCATTTTTTTCATAATGAGAAGGTTTTACCATTTAGAATAACCGATCAATCTAGTTTGAGTGTTTATTTGGGAGGAACAGAGAAACCGCCAATATTAAGAGTCTACGTGGAAGGAACTCATATCGAGGAGGATCATAATGTAGACCAAGGCCAACAATATATGTTTAATGATGAATTTCATCCTGAGGACATGAATAATCCTGATGATGAAATTGGAATAGGTTAAGGTGAAGGTGAAGGTGAAGGTGTAGGTGAAACTCAAGATGAAGGGCCGGACCTTGAGAGAAAGTTTTCTCCCACATCTATAGCTGGCAGTAACAATCAATGTGATTCTCAAACTTTACGTGTGAATAATGTTAGAGAAGATGAAGTAGGATTTTATAAGGGAATGACATTCAAGAACAATCAAGAACTGGCAAATTCATTGAAAATTGCTTGCTTGAAAAAAGATTTTAGACTGAAAAAGGTGATCAATTCTCGTAATTTGTTTTCCTTTAAATGTTCATATCCGGATTGCAATTAGTGGATGAGGGTTGTGAAATTTACAAGTAGTGACAGGTTTTCCATTAGAATCTATGAAAAGTACCATACGTGTGGTTTAGAGAATCTTACAAGCCATAATCCCCACGCCAAGGAAAAAGTCATAGGTAAGTACTTTGAAAATAGATTTCCCAATAGTAAAAATCCATCCACAAGAGACATGTCAAATCAACTCCGCACAGAATTGGGTTGTAAGGTAAGCTATTGGAAGATTTATAAGGGCATGGAGCATGCTAAGTCTAATATTAGGAGAACACATGAGCACGGGTACGCAGTGCTTAATGCGTACCGATATATGCTTGAAGTTGCGAATTCAGGAAGAAAGACGACATTGTTGCTCGATGAAAATGAGAGTATCCAGTACTTCTTTGTATCATATGCTGCTTGGATAATTGGTTTTAAAGAAATGAGAAAAGTAATAGCCGTTGATGGCACATTTCTAAGGAGAAAGTATGGAGGAGTTTTGCTATTGGCGTGGCACAAGATGTCGAGAATCCTATATTTCCAGTGGCTTTCTGTGTCGTGGACAAGGAATGTGATGACTCATATGAATATTTTTTCAAAATATGAGAAGCTAGCGGGTGGTCCTCTCCTTAGAGTCAAGTGGCTTTCAGCTCCTCTCAAATCCCATTTTTTCATCGACAGGTAGGGTGAATTCTAAGGTTCCTTATTCCGGTTGTAAAGCGGAAGAAGAGGGAGAATGGGCACAGCCCCACTAGCAGCCCGCGTTTCCGACCCGAAAGGAATGGAAAATGAAAGAAGAATCTGTGTGCACTATCTATGGAGTGGTTTAGACCCTTCTGAAAAATCTACATTACATACTCTTTTTCTACGAGATGCTGGGAATCCCGTTGAGTTCTTACGCTTTCATGTTGACAAGTCAATTCATTCGATTACTACAGGGATGAACCCCCATCCGGAATATGAACCATAAAAGAAAATACCTATTAAACCGATTACAAGAATACCAGTTACAGGGGCCTTAGCTGGTGATCCGGGCTCTTTCCCTCTCGACGATGAGGCTTATCCCCCATCGTCTCACTAGACGACCTTGCCCCCCTGTTATTTTGAGGTCATATCTAGTATTCAGAGTTTGCCTCGATTTGGTACCGCTCTCAAGCATGTCTGCACGAGGCAAGAGATCTAGGCATATTTCTGCTGACGAAGGATAAGAGTGCGCCCCTGCCGATCTTTTTCTGAAAAATGAATAGATCTCTTTACTTGTATGACTTAGATGTCTCGTATTTTCTCAAAAAAGTGATTCTATTGATGGGATTTGGTATGAGATCGATGATCTCGAAGAGATTGATATTCCAATCTTTCTTCTTAGAACGTATTGATTTGACCCCATAGCCAATGCCTTAAGACAGACCCTAATAGCATTTGTCGCCTACTTCACTGAGTTGTGGTTCTAAAAAGAAGATTTAGCTTGGTATATTCCATCAAGAGAAATCCATATCTATATATAGAAACAAAAATAGAAATTGTATACAGGTGCTTACACTTTCCTGAGGATTCTAAGACCCGATCACCCGTCAAAGAAATATCCTTAGGTCTTAAGTCTACAGCTCCGTAGCTTGTGTCGCCTACATAGGGTAGAAAAGAATGCTTTGCATGAACATCTCAATGTCCAATATAAAAAGAACGAGGGGAAGAATCGACGAGGCGAGTGTTCTCGAAGAGAAAATCGTGATGGAAAAAGCGTGAGGAGAATTCGAATTGCCAGGAGCAACAAGAGCAAGTTGGTAAGGATTAACGCTTAATTTCTATTAATATGGCCGTGATCTGTCATTACGTGCGACTATCTCCACTATAGAAAGAAAAAAAGAAAAATCTAGTAAAGTAACTACTAGAACCAAATAGGCTTTCTACATATGCATCGTCTAAAACAACGATTTTTATCAGCTGTAGCAAAGAACGAAACTTCATAGAAGTCAAAATAGGAAAAAATAAAAATGCCTAGCAACTTTTTTCTATGGATATAAAGCTTTAATTGAGAGAGATAGAGGAAGCACCGTAAAGATCAATTAGCGAGGTTTTTTGTAGATGATACTGATGAGTTGTGCATTACCTCTGATAGACATCCAATTATTCGAAAGATGGTTTTGAGAATCTACCCTTAATATGCTTAAACTTACTTCTCAAATAAGAAGTAAAGCGGTCGTGTCAAGTAAATAACCCAACTAGTGAGGTTGGGATCGTTCTCACGAGGAAAATAGTTTAGACTTAACTTCAACCTGTTATTACTATTGTTTGGTCAATGACTTCCTTGGAAAGTAAAAAAACAATAAAAGGGCGGTTTCTAATTGTAAATGAATGAAAATAACTAACACAATTGAAAGAGACACTTAACAGCTTTGAATGTTGGATTTTAATCAATTATTCAAAGTAACTAGGGTTTATGTGTTCCCCACAGGTTCATAACTTGATAATTCTAACTATAAGAATTCTTTCCTAGTATCTTGCATGCAAAGTAATAAGTTATGTATTTCTAAATCCTTGGTCCGGCATCTAGAAAATCTCACTCCGCACCTTGGTCCGGCTACGTGTGTTGCTTTCCTAACTCTTATCTTTACCTCATATTAAGCATCGTATTCGATATTTAACTAAGTTATTACCTCGTACCAATCAATACTAGGCATAGTAACTAATAATTGTGTGGCTCTAAGCATGACATAGATTTACACCATTGCATTACCCTAAGTCTCAAATTCAAACTAGGTGTCTGATAATCTGGTATAGTGATGAGATGTCAAGTGAGTGTGAGGAAGATTTGAATAGTCCACTATTGGTACTGAGCTACAACTTGCCTGGTTAGTCCTGCTAAAAGTAAGCTATAATAGACAATTAGGAAAGGATCATAGGCCCTTATTCAATATAGCCCATTTCTAGCCTAAATAAAAGAAACCAAATGAAATTTATCCTTCTTTGATCCAAATGATCTGAGCTTAAATTAGACCTTTCTTTTTCACCCCACGTCCTATGCAATATGGACACCCTCAGTGGTGTCCTCAGCAACAACCGCACCATCAGTAGTGCCTCCTGCTATCTCCACAGTGGGGGAGCTAGACACCCTAGCCGCTAACTCTGATGCTCTCATCTGGTGCGCCTCCTCCTTAGCAAGTGAGGCTCTCCTCACAGCCTCCATCTCTCGGCGCTCCTTCTTCCGTGCTCGCGCCTCGTCCTCTACTCGACCCCTACGCCTCTTGGCATTCTCTCAAGGGGGAGCTGGTGGAATCTCTGAAGTGGCAAATAGGGCCACCAACACTGTGTCTTCAGCAGGCTCGATAGAAAGGGCCTCAGACTCCGGCACCCTAGCCTCTAAGATCGTGTCGATATCTGCACGAAGACTGTCAACTGCAGCCTGAAGAGTTGACACATCCACCGGATGGGCTGGTCGGGCTAACACCCTCAAATCAAAGGCGTCCAAGCGCTGGTGAACATCAGCGATCATCCGCTTTGTATACTGGACTATTTTCCGCTCTAGGAGCTCTTCTGACTCAGTAATCGACTTCTGCATCCACGGCTGGATATGATGCAGAAGTGTAGCAATTTGTGCCTCCAATTTTTGGACCTTAGCAAGCGAGACCAGTGCCGGTAGAGAGCTGTGCGAGAGGAGCTCGGGGCAGTGATACTACCCGGGATAGACTCGACCGAGGTAGTGTCAGTGGACGCCGCCTGTGTAGCCGTGCGGCACTGGGCTACCATATCAGCAAGATCATCAGCAAGTGGGGGCAGCTCTTGACGGGGCCCTCCGCGTGGAGCCAATCAATTGGCCTCATCTCTGATGAGGCCGACGTCAACAGTGCCCTGCGGGGTCTTGAGCTGATCTACGTGCCATATAGGCACACCTGTGGACCAGCAGAGAGCAATGATCATGCACGGGAAAGGGTAAGTAGTAGTGACCTTGAAAGCCCTCTCATGCATGACTGCCTGTAGAAGCCACGCGAAGTCCACCTCGAACCCGGCTATCATCGCCGCCATCAACACTGCTCGATCCCATGTAACGATATTATCAGCAGCTGTAAGGGAAAGGCAGTGACGGACAAGCAGCCACAAGAACTTCACCGTGAAAGTGAGGTTGGCCTTCTTGATGGCCCCCTTTGGCTCAATTACCCAGTCGGCACCCTCTCCATCAACTGACAGGTGCAGGGCCATCCACCTCTTGGTGGTCTCTCTCAGTGATGGCTCGCGCAGGAACTGGCCATCTTTAACTATCTGCCAGCGGTAGTCAAACTCGGCAGTAAGAGGGGTCCGAGTAGCATCAACACCCTAGCCATATAGAAACCGGCGAATGGCAGGCAGGGAAATATCAACCTGTACGCCTCGTACTCGGACCTGCTCCAGTGCGGCCTGTTTAGCGGGGGCAGCCCGCCTATCTATCTGTGATCGGAGAGTCGCTACGTAGGATGCGTAGAATTCTCGGACCATTTCTTCACTGTAACGTCCTAAGGGACGTGCTGTCCACTCCAAGCGATGCCTGGTTAAGAGGTTGTGGATCTCAGGCATCGTTGAAAGACTCCCTGTAAGGACCCACCACTCCAAGGTGAGTATTCGAATCATCACTCCTTTATCAGTCAGGAACTTGGCGTCGGAGTAGATTTGAAATTGCCCGTCGACACACCACTGGTTGGGCTGGTAAGTGGCTGGGGTGGGGGCTGGAGCTGGTGAACCTGATGTGGAATCCGACTGTCAACCTCATCAGACGAGGCCGACGCTGCAGCGCTGGCGGGTGCGGGAACCTCAACAGAGCCGGAGGCTTCCTCTGACCATGATACTCCTAAGGAGCCAGACGCTCCATCTTCATTTGTGGCTGACCTAGAGGGTGTGCCGGTCAGTATGCGGTCCTCATCAGACTGGGAGGCAGTGACTATGCCGAACGCCACCTTTTTGGGTGTGGCTCTGGGAGCACGTGCATCATGGAAAGGGGTGGAAGTGCCTGGGGGCACATACTCGGGGTCACGCTCATCATCAGAGCCGATGACCATGCGGGCAGATGGGGCGACAGACTTCGATCGCCCGCATGCGTAGATTCGGTCTTGCTTGGGTGCCATAGTAGATAGTACCTGTAAAGGATCAATATTAGTATGAGAAGTGACAAACAAGACAAACAAAACCACAAAAACAATTAAAGTAGTATGTCATTATTATGGTAACAGTGACACATGACGGTCCTGGTGACGGCTCGTCATGACTATGAAGGACCGTCATGGGGTCCGTCGTGTTTTACTTGGACTATGTATAAATGGAGAACCCTGAAGGAGAGTCTCTGACTAGTATGATGGTATGTGCCGGACGGACCGTCACAGGTACGACGGTCCGTCGTAGGACACTTGAAAGAAATATGGAGACCCTTAGGAGATGGGTCTCTGACCGTCATGATGGTCATGCAGGACGCACCGTCGTGGGTATGATGGTCCTTCACATGTGTCCGTTGAAGGACACTTAGAAAAAGTGAGAGACCCTTAGAAACAGGGTCTTTGACAACCAGAACGGTTGTGCAAGACGGACCATCCTGAAGACGATGGTCCGTCACATGTGTCTGTTGGAACAGGGTGCTAGAGCTTTTGGAACGGACCCTACGACGGTCCGTCGTGGGTACGATGGTCCGTCATCGGGGTCTCGTTCTTTGTATCAGTGACAGAACTGGGGGTAACCCATGCATCCCCAATGAACCCAAATCAAACTTGTAGTGTTTTGGACCTACATGTATAACTAACCTTCTTAGGAAACTAGCAATGCAAAAGCACCTATGTCTAGGGTTGCAAACACAGCAATTTTGGACATTTTGAACCTAGGTTAGACAGAATCTTATAAAAGAAACGAACATATGACGAAGAACTAAGCTAATAATAATTAATAAACAAAAATGCAAGATAAATGGGTAGATATTAGAGACACATACCTTAGAACTGGAGAAAAATAAGATGGGCGAGTACTCGGTGACCAAGAAGACACCCACAGCAACAACTCCGACTAGTAGATTAACACTTTTAGGGCTTTGGAGAATTGTGGGGTGGGGGTGGGGTGGGGGAACTGATTGAGGGAGAGAATATGGAAGTTGAAAAGAGAGGGAAATGGGAGGTAAATTGAAGGAATGGGGTGAAATGAGGGGTTGGGGGGGTTTAAACGGTCTGATTTTGAATAAGACTTCAGCCGGGTCGGGTCAGGTACGACTCATTAATGACGCAACGACTCCCCGACGATGGTCCGTCTCAGCCGTGATGATCCGTCGTTGGATCCGTCGTGTGTGCCCGAGTTTGAAAATAACAGGAAAACGTACCTGGTACGATGGAGGCATACAACGATCCGTCGCCGGTGCAACGGTCCGTCGATGCATCCATCAGTGGCTGCTGCAGAGTAATTTTCTGCATAATTTCCTGGTGATGTGCCTGCAAATTTAAAAACCCATTAGTAGAAAAATGCACCATTACTAAAAAGACTATAAGTATTGAGTTGCCTCCCAACAAGCGCCTGATTTAATGTCGCGGCACGACTGGGGACACTTGATTACTCAGACTTCATCAAGATGGTATGCCTCTATCACTTCATTCCCCGATGCTTTATGCCCAAAATAGAGTTTTATTCGATCTCTGTTCATCTTAAACCGCACTCCCTCCTTGGCTTTTAACTCAACTACTCCACGAGGGAATACTTGGGTAATTATGTAAGGGCCAGTCCATTCGGACTTGAGCTTGCCCGGAAGACAAGGCACCCCAGAACTGTCTACAAGCACCAAATCCCCAACCCTAAACTCTTGTTTTGAACTTTTTTGTTCATTCTCCTTCTTCATCTTTTCTTTGTGGGATATGGAAGATACCGATTGGAGCTCACCACTCTGCCTCATGGTCCTACAAATGTTGAAGGTTGCTTCTTCATTATTCAACCGAAATGTCATGTGTCCCTTCTCCATATCAACTAAGGCTCTACCTGTTTCAAGGAATGGCCTCCCAAGAATAATAGGCACTTCAAAATCGACTTCGCAATCAAGAATAACAAAATCAGCCTGAAAGATGAATGACTCCACTTTTACTAGCACATCATGGAGTATCCATATAGGCCTTTTCATTGTCCGATCAGCCATGAGTAGACGCATCGCAGTGGGTTTTGGATCCCCCAAACCCAACTTCTTGTAAATTGAGAGGGGCATGAGATTTATGCTTGCCCCCAGATCACATAATGCTTTCGCAAAATGTAATGACCCAACTGTACATGGAATAGTTAACGCACCCGGATCTTCTTTCTTTTGTACGAGGGATCTTGTAGCAATAGAAATACAATGCTTCAGTCTATCATCATCCTCAAAAGTGACAGATCTTTTCTTGGTGACAAGATCTTTCATAAATTTGGCATAATCGGGCATTTGTTCTAGAGCTTCTACCAAAGTGACATTGATAGAAAGCTGCTTCAACATTGTTATGAAACGCCGATATTTACCATCCTCGGTCTTTTTCACTAATCTCTGAGGGAAAGGTGGTGGTGGCCTAGGCATGGGAATTACCTTCATAGGTACTTCCTCATCTTTTCCATTACTTTCCTCTGCTTCACCACTACCCTTTGCCACATTATCATTATCCTTTCTCACATTTTCCTCAGTAGACGACATAGGTGGGTCAATGGTTTGCTTACCACCCCGAGTAGTGATTGCCATACAGTGCACATCATTCTTTGGATTTTGGACAGTGTTTCTAGGAAGAGTGCCCGGTTGCCGTGTGTTCTCTGTCGCAGATAATTGGGCCATTTGCAATTCGATTTGTTGAATCGAAATTGCATGTGTATCAACTTTTTTCCCAATACTAGCTAAATCACCCCTTTACTCTTTAATGTTCTTATCACTAGCATCGAATCTCCTCATCATTTTGTGCAACATATCCTCAACTCGCGCCATACTATCTCCACCATCCATAGGAGTAACTTCACGATTTTGAGGTGGGACATAGGGCCCATTCCTATCATTTCTATTAGAATAGTTACCCTTGTTAAAGTTGTTGTCGCGACTGTAGTTTCCATCTCGGACATAATGACCCTCACGGTTGTAGTTACCATAGTTCCAACCTTGGTTCCCTTGACCTTGGCACCAATTACCCTGATTTGAGCCTTGGTCGCTTGGTCGGAAACCCCCCTTCTGCTCATTTACTGCATAAGTGTCCTCCGCATAATAGCATTCATCATTAGGAGGTGGTGGTTTAACCATGTAGTTGACTGCATTTATCTTTTCTGCACCCCTAGTGACATGTTTTAGTACCAACCCAAGCACGGTTCTCATCTGAGCCATTTCTTCACGAATCTCATCTATGGCTGGGTTGTGAGTGGACTGCATTGCGAAGGTGTTTCTCCCTGTATCAGACTTCCTAGTACTCCAAGCTTTGTTATTCTGGGAGATTTTCTCTAATTTTTCAGCGATCTCAGCATAAGGACACTCCCCACAAGATCCACCTGCTATAGTGTCAAACACCGCTTTGTTATTATCATCTTGTCCCCGATAGAAGTATTCCTTCAGTGACTCATCATCTATACGGTGATTTGGAACACTTTTCAAGAATGATATGAATCTATCGCAAGAACTACTAACTGACTCTCCTGGTAGTGCCACAAAGTTATTCACTCTATCTTTGTGGTTTAGTTTCTTGGAGACCGGATAGTAGCGTGCTAAGAAGACATCCCTTAGTTGGTTCCAAGTGAATATTGAGTTGTATGAGAGCTCAGTGAACCACATAGCAGCCTCTCCCGTCAGTGAGTGAGGAAACACTCTGAGACCTATTACTTCTAAATCCAAATCAGGCCTCCCTACACAACTTTTACACACTGCCCTTACCTTAGCTATATGGGCATGTGGATCCTCAGAGGGTAGCACTGAAAACAAACCTCAAGTAGTGAGCATTTGCATTAGGCTACTAGTTACCACAAAAGTGTGGCCTGTGGGTAGAGGAGGCAAAACCAGTGGCCCATCGGAGTCTGCTATGTTATCATAGCCTCTGTAGTATGCTTGGGGCCGTGGAGCAGGATTTTGTCCCCTCTGTTGGTGTTCACCCGGAGCATCAGGTAACATCTGACCATGAACATCAACCGGAGCTGGGATGTTCAGGTTCGGATTATCATCATTTATTCCCAAGTTTCAATTCATATTGCGTAGTGTATGCTCAAATTCGTGATCGTAGGGAAACAAGGGTTCTCTTCCTCTCCTTGTATTTGGCATACAAGGAGGATAGTTCTAAAAAAAATCAAAAACAATAAAACAAAGTAAAATCAAGAAAATATCAACTAAACTATAGTAATAAGTTCAAGTTAATCTAAAAGCTACTGTCCCCGGCAACGACGCCAAAATTTGATATGCTCAAACTTACTTCTCAAATAAGAAGTAAAGAGGTCGTGTCGAGTAAATAACCCAACTAGTGAGGTTGGGATCGTTCCCACGAGGAAAATAGTCTAGACTTAACTTCAACCTGTTATTACTATTGTTTGGTCAATGACTTCCTTGGAAAGTAAAAAAATAATAAAAGGGGGGTTTCTAATTGTAAATGAATGAAAATAACTAACGCAATTGAAAGAGACACTTAACAGCTTTGAATGTTGGATTTTAATCAATTAATCAAAGTAACTAGGGTTTACGTGTTCCCCACAGGTTCATAACTTGATAATTCTAACTATAATAATTCTTTCCTAGTATCTTGCATGCAAAGTGATAAGTTATGTATTTCTAAATCCTTGGTCCGGCATCTAGAAAATCTCACTCCGCACCTTGGTCCGGCTACGTGTGTTGCTTTGCTAACCCATATCTTTACCTCATATTAAGCATCGTATTCGATATTTGACTAAGTTATTACCTCGTACCAATTAATACTAGCCTATTAGATAGTATATACTAAATCTATGTTGATAATTCTTTTGCTATTATCTACCTCCTTGGTCCAGCAAGTAGCATTAAGGCGAGTTCTAACGTTGGTCATCCGTTAAAAAGACTTCTAAGCGAAAGAATTATTAATACATGCAAGACACTATTCTAGAATTATTATTTTAGTTAGGTTTTATCTCATTATTTGCGAATGGTTCCCACAACCCTAGTTATGGAGTTTAGTTACCCATAGTCATAATCACAATATTCAAATATATTATATAAGAATTCATGTACTTACATCAATGAGAATGAGTAAAATCCGAGAATTTGCTTGATTAATCACCAAAAATCACCAACAATCCATGATAATCAAAAGTCTAATCATTACAATGTTTTCTAATACGGTGTCTAACAATACGGAGTCTCACAATGATCCAGAGTCTAACCTAACAGAGTCTAACGTCAAAAATGAGGTTTTTCGAACTATTTATAGAAAATAAAAATCTAATTAAACAAGGACTCTATTTGCTGGAAATCTGCCAAAATGCGGCTGGGTCGACGGACCTCGAAATGGATCAGCGTGGTCACGACGGACCGTCATGGACTCCGTCGTCCCATACTTATGCAATTTCTTCTGCTGCTCTTCTTCATTACCCTCGACGGCAAGTATGACGGACCGTCACAGGCACAACAGTCCGTCGATGGTCTTCGTTCCAAAATACTTCAACTCTTGGAATATGGGTACTGGGATTACTTCTCTGAACTTCATGACGAACCTGCAGGACGGACCATCATAGACACGACAGACCGTCACAAGCTTCGTAATCCCACACTTGGTCAGACTTCCCCATCTTCCTTCAGCAGCTGCACTATGCTGCCACCTACGGACTGTCACAAGCACGATGGACCGTCATAAACTCCGTAGGTGGTCTCTTCTGCATTTGTTCGCTCAAAATCTCCGCATTCAGCTATGGACAGATTTCCTGCAAAATAAAAAGAAACTTATACAAAAATTAGCACAAAAAGGCTTTTGGACACACTAAACTTAAGGAAAAAGTATTAATAATACCGTGAAACCACGGTATATCAACCCTGCATCTCATTGTGATTGTAGAATGAGACACCTTAGGAAAAATATTCGAAATAACTTTCACAACTCAAAGGTTGTGTCCAATTTTTATAAAGCAACAAATGCGTACGATATATGTGAGTTCAATGACCATTTCAATAAAATAAGAGATTTGGTACCAAAGAGCGCTGATGCTCTTGAACGTATTGGATTTCACACATTAAGTAGGGCATTTTGCCCGGGAAATAGGTACCATCTCAATTGAGTTTATTTTTACTTTATGTGTTTTGTTTGATTTTTATCTATTATTCTGTAGATATAACATTATGACGTCAAACATCACGGAATTGGCGAATGTTATGTTTGATGTTGAAAGAGAATTTCCCATTTCCGCTCTATTTGATGAAAAAAACAAGAGATTTGCATTGTTATTTCACCAGAGGCGTATTGAACTGGTGCACTCCACAAATAGATTTTTTCCTTCAATTGAAAAAAACATATCAGAGTATGTCAATGCGGGAAATAAGTTGTTGGCCCATCAAATCGCTTACTACAAGTTCAATGTCACTGGTCATGGAGATGTTGCTACTATGGATCTACAAAGAAGAACTTGTACTTGTAGTATTTTTAATTTGGATAATATACCTAGACCACATGCCATGGCAGTGATTCGATCCCAGCATGGTGCTGATTTTGGAAATAAAATTTACCTGTACTCCTCTCCATATTATTTAGTGTAAAAATACATAATGACATATTGTCAGTAAATTCACCCGGTGCCAACTAAAGATTCTTGGATTGTCCCTTTTGATATCATACAGAGAGAAATACCTCCTCCATATGTTGATCCAAGTAAACCCAAAAGAAGGACATATAAGAGACGGCGTGGAGTTGGTGAATCATTATTTAGGGACTTTGGCCACAAAAAAACTACATGCCCAAATTGAAATGCCCCATAAGAAGTGTTAAGTGTTGTGTTGTTGAATTTTAGTGAATACTCTTTCTTATTTGAGGATGATATTTATTATATAATCTTATCTAGAAAATCCCCGATGCGTGATTTGTTGCTCTTTTTTGTTTCTGTGTCAACACATGTTAAATGTTGATATAGGATATACTATATGTGGAAACATATGCAATAAATGTTGCTACAAGTTAATCATCTATAGCAACATATGACACATGTTGTGATTCACCTGTAGCAACATTTGTTGCATATGTTGCCACATCTAATATATCTAAAAGCACACTCCAATGTAATCATTATATAAAAGTATATGTTTCCACATATGATTATATGTAGAAACATATGACTCAAATATTGTTACATATAATCATATGTAGCAACATATGACTCAAATGTTGTGACAGACGAATGTTGCGATATACGCATCAGATGTAGCAACATTTGACTCAAATATTGCTACATATAATCATCTGTAGCAACATATACTTTTAAATAATGATTACGTGGGAGTGTTCTTTCAGATATATTAGATGTGGCAACATATGGAATAAATGTTTCTCCAGACGAATCAACTGTAGCAACCTATGTCATATGTTGTGACGGACGAATGTTGCTACATATAATCATCTGTAGAAACATATGACTCAAATGTTGCTACACATAATCATCTGTAGCAATATATACTTTTAAATAATGATTACGTGGGAGAGTTCTTTTAGCTATATTAGATGTTGCAACATATGCAACAAGTGTTTCTGCAGACGAATCTGTTGTAGCAACATATGCCACATGTTGTGACGGACGAATGTTGCTACATATAATCATCTGTAGAAACATATGACTCAAATGTTGCTACATATAATCATTTGTAGCAACATATTATTTTAAATAATGATTACACGGGAGAATAATTTTAGATATATAAGATGTGTCAACATATGCAACAAGTGTTGCTATAGATGAATCAGTTGTAGCAACATATGCCACATGTTGTGACGGACGCATGTTGCTACATATAATCATCTGTAGCAACATATGACTCAAATTTTGCTACATATAATCATCTGTAGCAATATATAATTTTAAATAATGATTACGTGGGCGAATGCTTTTAGATATATTAGATTTGGAACATATGCAACAAATATTGCTATAGGCGAATCTTTTGTAGCAACATATGACTCAAATGTTGCTACATATAATCGTCTGTCCCAATATACTTTTAACTTATAATTACGTAGGAGTGTGATATTTGATAATACCTTTTGTTTATAATTAGGACTCTTCAGTTCACTCTGTTGAAATGTCACCTCTTGCTACATTTCAAAATTGTTGTCCTTTATAAGAACACAAGAACGAAGAGATAAGTTCAAAAGTTGTCTTCTCTTCTTCTTCATTCTGAAAAATGGTTTCAACTAGTTTAAACCTCTTCGAATCCCACCCGAGTGACTAGTAATTCTTATCGTTAAAAGGGTTGCTTCCTACTCTCTACAAGATTTAGTTACTGTTTAATTATATTCTAGGTTCCTCAATGAAGTTGGTAATGAACATTCTGTATATCAGAAGGTTACATTGGCCACCTTTCCCACTGAACCTACATGGAAGAGGAATAAACATGTCATGTCTTTCATGAATATTTTCATAGCATCGAAGAACTTAGAAGCCTTATACAGAAAAGGCACGGTAATTTTACTTTTTTTTTCATCTTGCATCAATTTATTTTGTAATCCTAATGTGTTGTTTCTTTATTGTTTGATTTTTCAAATTATAATGATAAAACTGCAGAGAGAATGGTTAAAAAAGCAGCAGAAGGTGGTCACTATGGTGCAATTTAAATCGAATGTGGGTGGAAGAACCTAATATTTTGGGTGTAAAACCCATTTGTTGCACTATGCATCAACCCCAATGAAATTCCCGCATGATGGGTTGGCCCAGATGAAGTGACGATGAAGACGATATTCAGTGTGAATTGTGTATTTGTGATTTAGAACTAGATTATCTAGTTAAATTTCGTTCTCATACTACTGTGTGGGAATAATTTAATCTGTGTTGAAGACGATGCTGATTTTATTATTTTTTGTATTTATTTTGAAATTATATATGTGGCAACCTATTATATTACATATGGTTAAAATGTTGTCTTCACTTGTTTTAGTACTTATTTTCGAATTATGATATAACAAATTATGGTCGTACACAACACTCTCCATTGTTATACCTTATTATTATTGATTGTTTATGTTCTAAATCACTAAAATATGGATCAAATTTCCATTTTTCCTTTCCTTAATAAATCAAATCGTCTATTAGTGTCTCCTTGATTTTTCATCTGTAGCAACATATGTTGTTTCTGTTGTTAAAGTCGCAACATATAATGAAACTATTGCAACATGTAATTACATCAAATCGGTCTTTTGGGCTTAATTCAATTAAATTATAACCTAATTCGATATGTAACACCAATATATAGTCCTACAACATGTATAAGTAACAAATTATGGTCGTAGACAACACTCTCCATTGGATTATAGCAATTATATTTATAAAGACAATCATCTAACTAGTTCATCATGCATTGTCCCAGTAAATCCATATGATAGTTATATAACACCTTTCTAAATCGTATTTCCAAATGTTATACCTTATCGTTATTGATTATTTATGTTCTAAATTACTAAAATTTAGTTCACATTTCCATTTTTCCTTTCCTAAATAGATCAAATAGTCTATTAGTGTTTCCTTGATTTTTCATCTGTAGCAACATACAATGTTTTCGTTGTTAAAGTCACAACATATAATGAAACTGTTGCGACATATAATTATAACAAATTGGTCTTTTTTGAAAGTGGTCCAATGATAGGCAAAGCCCTTTCTGTTTAACAAAACTTAAAATAGGCCCAACCCATTCTTAGAATACGTTTTCATTTTCATTTCAAGAATAGGGTTTTCAAATTTTTCATCTTTGCAGCTTCAATTTTGGCACCTTTTTTCTCTCTCTCTCTGTCGCTCTCTCTCCTGGGATATCATATCTCCTATAGGACCTGTTGCTTCACATTAAATGTAATGATCCATTTGATTCTCTGTTAGTCACCCCCCAGTCACACTGTTCTATATTTTTTTGGCCTTTGGTTAAACCAAATTTCGGTACTCCCACGGTATAATGTCAAATGCTATACTAAGTCGAATTTGTGATGATGAAAATGATACTATGTTGAATGTTAAAATGTATTGTAAACATGGAGATTTACTTTCAATGTAAACTTCATGGTCAAAAGACAATCCAGGTCGCAAATTTTGGTCTTCTCCATGATATTGTGTATGTACGTTTAATTCTAAAATATTTGGAGATTTCAGATCTATTTATTTATTTTTAATTAAAATTTATTTCTTTGTGGTTTGTATTTTAGGAGAATTCATGCAACTTCTTTAGATGGAGGGATCATGAAGATGTTGATAAACAATCCGAGTTCGTTATTCTCCAATTGGCGAACAAAATTCAAGAATTGGACACTGTTGATGAAAGTCATATCAAAAGAAGTACCGAATGGGGAATAAAGGAGAAGAAAAAGACCAAATGTTGTAGCATCTAAAAGCTAATGTTGGTGTTTTTTGTTTTTTTTTGTATTTTTAAGAATTACCAAGAAGAATTTTGTAGAGAATACAAAATTATTATGTAGTTCTCTACAACCAATAGAATTATCATAGTTTTGGAATTAAATAGACGTAGTTTGCACTCCTGATCAAACAACAAATTATTATGTAGTCGTGACGGACTAATGTTGTGATATACGCATCATCTTTAGCAATATATGACTCAAATGCTGGTACATATAATTATATGTAGCAACATATGACTCACATGTTTCTACATATAATCATCAGTGGCAACATATGCAACAAATATTGCTATAGGCGAATCATCTATAACAACATATGTCACATGTTGTGACGCTCAAATGTTGCTACATAAAATCATCTGTACCAACATATGGCTCAAATATTGCTACATAAAATCATCTGTAGCAACATTGACTCAAAAGTTGCTATATATAATCACGTGTAGCAACAAATGTTTCTAAAGGCGAATCATATGTAGCAACATATGCCACATGTCGTGACGGACGAAAGTTGTGATATACGTATCAGCTGTAGCAATATACGACTCGAATGTTGCTACATAAGATCATCTGTAGAAACATATTACTCAAATGTTGCTACATAAAATCATCTGTAGAAACATATGACTCAAATGTTGCTACATAAAATCATCTGTAGCAACATATGACTCAAATGTTGCTATATATAATCATCTGTAGAAACAAATGCAACAAATGTTGCTACAGAAGAATCATCTGTAGAAACATATGTCATATCTTGTGGCGGACGAATGTTGCGATGTGCACATTAGTTGTAGCAACATATGACTCAAAGCTTGCTAAATATAATCATTTGTAGAAACATATGGCCATATGTTGCTACATATAATCATCTGTAGCAACATGTTGTGACAGACAAATTGATAAAACAAACATTATCTTTAATTACATTGTCTTTAATATAAAATAAAATAACATAATTGATAAATTAAACATTGTCTTTAATTACAAAAATAATGTCAAGGATTTAAGCTCTGAGATATTATCCCATAATCCCAAACATATTGTATCTGTTCAATTGGATTGTCAAATAACAATGAACTGGGTGGATGCAATTCTGTCTGACTAATCAAATTCTCAATGAATGCAATGGAATATGACCCGCACGGTGATCCATTTGCATTTTGTACCATAGTTTCTATTCAATCGTTGAATTCCCATGGTTGAGTGAAAAATTTCTATGGCCAATGATTCATCATTCCACTTTGCTTCAACAATTTAGGAATCAACTCGAAGACAGGTTGTGTAAGTGTGAAAAACTTGTCATGTTCCGTAACCATCAAGTTGCAGTCATAAACATTGATCAATCCCTTGTGCAAAAGAATCTCGAGAGTCACGAAAAGGGTACCCCACGTGTTCATTACTGTCAAAAACCTTTTTGCATCAATCCAATCCATGCCTCTAACAGTTGGCCTAATACCCCTGACATAGTCAATATCATCATCCCATACTAAAGTAATATAGTGACTGACTCATGCTTTTACCACCAAAGACTGTTGCCTCATTGCTCATTTGATAATTCTTATATAGTTAGTTTGTATAGAAGTTGAGATCCAGAATACTATCTCTGGGATCATAGTATTCCGGGTATTTCCAATGCCTTTGACGCATGAGGTTAAAGATTCCATCAATATACTAAAATAAAAAGATATTAAATTGTTAGGAAGAGCGGTTACTGAAAAGATATAAGAAATAGTTAATAATATAAAAAGTAGGATTAACAGTCTTCCCACCAAACTGTTAGGCTTGTCATGTTCCTGAAATCTTGACCGGTAAAAACATGCATGCCGTACTCCATTCGAATTTCCTTTGCACACGTCACCTTTAACACTTCCACTTTTTCAGCTACAGAGGGACGCCTATAAATATTCAGCTTTTTATACTCCATCACTTCCTCCATTACAACCCTTTGAATTTCTCCAAACAACTTCCTCTTCAAATTTTTAATTGCCTTGGCAAATGATTCTTTTCTCCGCTTGGCCTGTGGAGTATATGCATACCGCACATTATTTGATACAATGCCCTTCACACCTCTCTTGTTTTGTAATTCATTGACAACTTCACTCAATTTTTTAAGATACATGATAGAATCTTCATCATGTTTCTCAGACTTCTCACAGAGAAAGCCACAACATCGTCCACAAGAGGTAGCCCCTTTGTGTTGTCCAGCACCAGCACCAACACCAACACCAGCAGTAGCACCAACATCAACACTAACACCAGCACCATCATCAAGAGTAGTACCATAAAAAACCACTAATTCATCAACAACTTCATTACGAACTCAGTGTCTTTTGATGGTTGTTGCTCTAGCCAACATCATTTCCACTCTATCCACAATAGGAATAAAAATTGTTTAAACCAACCCTAGAGTTATTAGATATGGTATTTGCAATTCCTCTTCTGTTGGGGTAATCCATGGATGAACAACCTAAAATTGTAAAAATGAGTCATCAGTAAGAATTACCATGTTGCTACAGATGAATTGTTTATTGCGACATGTGTCACAAATGTTGCTAAAGATGATTCGTATGTTGCTATACGTGAAACAAATGTTGTTACAGATGAATCATGTGTTGCGACATGTGCCACAAATGTTGGTATAGATGATTCTTCTGTTGATACATATGACACATATATTTCTATCGACGAATCACCTGTAGCAACATGTGTCACATGTTGCAACACATGACTCGTCTGTAGCAACATTTGTGGAACATGTCGAAGCAGATGAATCATTTGTAGAAACATTTGTGGCACATGTCGCAACACATGATTCCTCTGTAACAACATTTGTGTTACATGTAGCAACAGATGAATCATCTGTAGCAACATGTGATACAAATGTAGCAAAATATGCCTGTAATATACTAATAATATCTTACTGCATCAAAAAGAGGGTTAAAAAGATCTGGAATATGCCCTTCTTTGTTAGTTTTTGTTCTTGCCATCAACCATCTCATCATCCTTGGGGATGATATCTCTTCTTCTCTAATTACTTGGTGGGTCAAATAAGGAATGACTTCAAATGCCCAGGCATGTAAAAAAGAAAAACCTATCAATAATCACATGTTGAATTATTACTTAATATAATATAAAAAGATTAAAAACTTTCATCTTTACCATGAAAGCCCAAGGAAACCCAAACAAGTTACTGGTGTTTTCTCCTAAAGGCCTCAACATGTACTCGACAGTTAGATGAAAGCTCTCATGACCCAACAGGTAGTTCTTGAAAGATTCAATATCCTGACAGAAATTGACATACTTTAAAAGTATGTTGTTGCCCGGATCCTTCGGTAAAAGTATATTATGTGTAAACCAAAGTAAGCACAATGAATCCTTGTGCTTCCTTGGTGTATCCTCCCGTTCCAACAAACTTAACAAGTAAATTTTTTTAAAGCTTTTGCCAACAAGGGACATCAAGTCCTGCTCCTCAGTTGGCAGTGAGTGTTGTCCTGCTTCTGCTACTTCTTTAACTACTTTCATTCTTTGTGGTTCTGTTTTAACAATGTATTCAGGGATGGTCTCAACATGAGGATTACATTTTAGACCTGTAACTATGAAAAACTCTCTTATGCTAAAAAAACTAGCATGCCGCAATAATTAATTAGAATCTCATCCTTCTTATTGAGATTTTCAAAAATGAACCTTCTTTTCAGAAGTTCATACATGATGGACATTTGAAAACGTGGAAGTAGATCAATGGGTAAATCAAGAAAATGACCAAAACAACTATTTTTGGAAAAATCTTTCAATTGTTTTCTCTTGAGGATATCCCTGAATTTGACAAAATGTCTTCCAAGGACAGACCTAATAATGCTGTCACCATTAGCATCTGGCTGCATATGCAAAGGGAAAGTGTCTGCATTGATGATTTTAATCCCATAATCACTACTAGCATTGAACTTTTCATTAAGTTCTTGTTATTCTTCATGAACTTCATTTATTTTTTTTTGTTGTGCCACAACTACTACTTCTGTATTTTCCTCTTCTTCTTCCTGAACTTCATTTATTTTCCCTTGTTCCTCAACTTCTTCTCATTTTCCATCTTCTTCCTCCACTACTTGTCTTTGTTAATATTCCTTTTGACAAAATTCTACTTCTGCTTGAGAAGAAGAAACTGCTTCAGTTGCAAGAATTTCTAAAAGTGTAGTATTTTTGTTCCTTTTCCTAGAAATCCATTATATTTGTATCTGCAACAACAAAAATAAAATATTTGAAAGCCCCAAAATAAGCTACAACCACAAGTCAAAACAGGGCAATAAGGAGATAAGCAAGCAAATGCATTTCAAACACTAATTAAATATTACCTGATAAGATATATATCAATGATAAAGTAGGAATTATGAGGACAACACAACACCGCCTTTATTGTAGAAGATGATCTGTGAAAAAAGGAAGAGAAGAAGAGAAGAGAAGGAGAAATGTATTGTACTGGCAAAGGGAGAGGAGAAAACTAAAATTAGTTATTAGTATAAATAAATAAATCTTGGAATGCGAAACAACACATTTATAGAAGAGAGGATAGAGGAGGAGAGAGGGGAGAGGAAAATGAAAATTAAAGCCATTTATTTTTTAAAACTAGGACAATTCAAACTGTGACATATGTTGCCATATATATACTATATGTTGCTACATATATACAATTTGTTGCCACATATAATTTTGTCGTGTTTATTACTACAGAAATTACATATGTTGCGACGCATATACTATCTGTTGCTACAAATGATTCGCTCTGTTGCCACATATAATTTCGATCCTTTCCATCATAATTGACATTTGTTTAAAAAAAATCAAAAAATCATAAAAAATATTTTAATACATAACCACCTATCTAATTAATGGTTGTAAACACAAAATTTTCATTGATCTTACCTTTTGTTTAGTTTCACACATCTCTGGGTCTTCATTGTCACTAACATAACCATTTAGAGCCTTTACAATCACATAATTCCATATTAGTGAAGCATATCTCAAGAGAAGGGTGTCAGCACTAATTCCACATGATGGTACTTGTAATCCATCAATCTAATACTCAGCGTATGCAGCAACAAAAATTCCACAATCTCAGCATGGTATATCATCAATAAGAAAATATAATAACATCACATTTCGATAGTCGTAAGACAAAATAATATTGTGATACTTACAGACTACTACTTTCTTGTTG
Organism: Solanum neorickii; assembly: GCA_027704865.1. NCBI lineage: Eukaryota > Viridiplantae > Streptophyta > Magnoliopsida > Solanales > Solanaceae > Solanum > Solanum neorickii. The sequence continues at coordinate 157,490 of JAKWJC010000238.1, forward strand.
GGCAATACAAGTAACATGACTTACTTCAAATGGGTGAGATTTTTTCTTTCCTTAGTAACATTTAAGAACTGACTAGTTGATTGGCTCATTTTGCTAAAAAATCCACTTAACTCAAGGTACTTTGCCAACATTGTAGTCATATTTTTAATGTCGGAGGATAGTTTCTATTATACCTATTTGAGGACATGGAATCATACACTTTTACGCACCGTTCCTTCAATGCAATGACTGCCAAGAGCGAATGGAATTTCGCATTACTATTTACAGGGACATAAACATCATCTTTAAAGTGCCAAGACATTCCAGAAGGTATATCATACCCTTTAATTATGTCAATGATTTTATCCTCACATTCACTAGAATTGTCAATGTATGTTTTGAAAAAACAACTAGTGGTGGTATATTGATATTAGAATGAATCTACTGCTTTGACTTCTTATGCAGATAGTAAAATATGACATCCACATACTTCACATGTAGATGAAACAAGTGTATAATTTTAATTATATATGTTCATGTACTAAACAATGCATATATTTTAATTGTATATATTCATGTATAGTTTTGAGCAACTGGCTAAGTAGTGATCCTCCTTGCTTCCTCTGCAATTGTGTATCATTATAAATCATTATTTATTTGACAACAAGAAGAATTTCTAATAATAGTTAAACGACCTTACTTTACTTACTTTTTTGCATGATGCTTATAAAGACCCTCGTTTATCCATTGCGATAAGGATGACATTAGTTTAGTTGGACCCGCGTCTTCAATGTTAAAACCTTCAAATGGATATTGTCGCTTCACATCACAACTGACATTTTTGACTTTCTTCCCTTTCTTTTTATCTTTAACTTTTTCTTTCTGCTTCACCTTCTCCTTCTCCTTCTCTTTGTGCTTCTGCATCTCCTTTGCCTTCTTCTTCTTCTTCTCTTTCTCCTTCTATTGTTTTTCCTTCTTCTCCTTCTACTTCTCTTCAGTTGCCTTCTTCTCCCTCTCCTTATCCTCCTTTGCCTTCTTCTCCTTCTGCTTTGCATTTTTCTCCTTTTCCTTCTCCTTCTTCTCCTTTGCCTTCTTCTCCTTTTCTTTCTTCTCAATAATCATAGAAAGTGTTTGAGAAATAGATTTCTTCAACCTCCTACATTTCAAAGGCTGTGAAGTCTTCTTGGATCTTTGCACATCAATATTATGAGACATTTCCTCAAAAATATCAGTGAGTTTTTAAACACGACTAATAAAATAATCATGTTGTTGCTCACATTATTCGCATAGACAAAAAGACCATTTCATGTTAGAAGATTGAGTTGTTGTCATAGATGAAGCTTCTTGTATCATATAATCTACAAGGTAAATAAAAAATATTGAGATTTTACAATTTATTGTAAAATAATAACTTTTGTATGTTGCAAACGATGGATAGTGTGTTGCGATAAGTTAATATTATGTTGCCACATATGTACTTGTTGTTGCGCAACATATACATCTTATGTAGAAACATATGCATCATATGTTGGCACATATATACAGATTATTGCAACATTTGAATCTTATGTCGCAATAGATGACCAATATATCACTAAAATGTGGCAACATACGCTAAATATATATTGGACGCTTGAATAACACTATATTTCTAAAATCATATCAACAAAATGGCCAAAAAAGAACAACAACAGCAAAAAAAAATGACTTTTCACTGAATGATAACATTATAGATACATTTCCTCAAAATAAAGATTTTTTGAGTTGACTGATTTTCTTTAAAAATGATAAATAATACACACCATTCAGTCGATTATTCATTTTTTAAACTTACAGAACATTTTATTATTCATTAATCCAAGAAAAAACTTCAAAAATTGTAAAGTATTTCAAAAAAATAACTTACCTATTTCTATACGAACACGATTACAGTTCAGAAAGATGAGAGAGTAATGGAAAACTGGAGAGCAAGAGTAACAACTGCATTGGAAGAGTAACGATGGATTTGTGAATTTCTAAGAAAGAAGATGAACGATCCCCCAAGGGAGGAAGAAAAGAAGTGAGAGAAGAGAGAAAGGAAGATGAAAATACTTTTTTCTTTTAAATGATTTGGTTTGAATTATAAAAGTGTGCTTTTTTGTATTTTGTAAAAGATTAGAAAATTTTTAAAATGTTAAATTGGTCCAATAATTAGTTAATTACATTTTAAAGAGGATTTGACCAGCTCTTGGTCAATCTGTCACCAAAAACAAAAACGAGACTTATTTGACACCTTTACCTTAATTTTCTCATGTGAGTTATAATGTTCATTCTCTATTTCACTCTCCAAATATAGAGAATAGAGAGTAAAATAGAGGTGAGTTGGAGATGCTCTAAGAAAGAATACACAAGTAGCTAATTCACAATACACAAATACGCTCATTGATTTAATTAGTTTTTGTAATATCAATAAAGAAATAGTATTTGATTAAATTAATAGATAACTACACCGACCCAAAGCCACCGCCTTCGAATTATTCTTGGTCCAACACATCCGCGTAATTTGTTATCCTCATTGCTTAATAATAGCCGTGTTTCTTACCCTATAAATTGACTTTCACAGGCATCCAATTTTTCCATGCAGGTTTGTATTGGTTTACTTCTCTTTGTTTTCTATGATGATTTGGTGTTCTTTCTTTGAAATTTGATCAAGATATATGGGTAATTATTGTTGATCAATATATGTTTTAGATTTGTATGATTCTGATATCTTCACTTGGTTTTGTGTTGTGGGTTATGATTTGTAACTCTTTGATCATTGATCATCTCTATAGACAAGTTAATATGGGATGAAGAACATTAGGGGTTTTGGGCGTTCCAATTACTTTTGTTTTTTTAATTTGTTATTGGTGTTTGTTTGATCAGATATGGAGAGAATTATTATCGGTACATGTGCAACACATTTATTTTCTGATTGATTCCCAATGTATTTATAGAAATTTAAAGCTGGTAGCCATTCTAGATTTAGTTTTTGGGAATCAAGTTTTGGATTCTGAGGTTTTTGTTGTGAGAAACTGTCTGTTTCCTATTTACTATTCTGAAATCCAGCATTTTCCTTTTGTTGAATCAGAATACGAGTAGAAGTTGATCTTGGGATGAATCAGTCCCATCATCTTTTCTTGTTGTTACAACAACAACCATATAGTGGACCTATCAGTTTGGATTTGATATCTTGACATCCATCTTTAATGCTAATTTTCATGCTAATCATGTTTCTACTTGCTTAACTTATTTGGTTTGATTATTATCGGATGTCATTCTTAGATTTCATCCATTCCCCTTAAAGATTAACATTGCTTTTACGCTTCTTTAAAATAGGGAAATTGGGACTTGATAAATTGAAAATAATCCCAAGTGGCTTCTTCAGGTAAAAGGTTCGACCATTGCACCAAGATGTATGTTGCCGCCTTGTTTACTCTCTTGATCATTATCCTGTCTAACACTGCCACAGGTTCCACCAATGGTTGGCCATCATATGAGCAAAGAGGAGGGCCTATAAATGGAATTGTTTGTTTCCCAACTTTTTTCTTAAGTTGTGAAATGTGGAACACGGGATGTATTTTTGCTGTCGGGGGTAACCTCAGCTAATAGGCCACCGGTCCAATCTTTTTGACGATCATATAGGGCCCATAGAATTTTGAAGCTAACTTGAGGTTCTTCCTTATAGCTACTGAAGCTTGTCTATATAGTTGTAGTTTCAAAAACACCCAGTCTCGTTCTTCAAATTCCCTCTCCGTTCTTTTCTTATCAGCATTCATTTTCATTCTGTTTTGTGCCTTTGCCAAATTTTCCTTTAACACTTTAGCCATAATCTACCTCTCTTTGAATACTTGATCAATATCATCTACTTTAGACTGTCCTATTAACTCGAATGAAAGTTGTGGCGGGTCATAACCATAGACTACTTTGAAGGAAGTCATTTTCAGTGATGAATGGTACTTGCTATTGTACCAATACGCAGCTTATGAAAGCCATTTGTTCCATCCTTTGGCTTATGTCCCGTCAGACACCTTATGTAATTTTCTAGACACTTGTTCAATCTTTCAGTCTGCCCATCAGTTTGTGTATGGTAAGCAGAACTGTAAAGTACTTTAACTTCAAGGTTCTTAAAAATTTCCTTCCAAAAATTGCTCAAGAAAATGTTGTCTCTATCTGATACATCTTAGGTAAACTATGTAGCTTATAAATGGTATCCATAAACACTCTAGCTACTTGAGATGCAATATAAGGATGAGATAGAGACATAAAATGAGCATACTTGTTGTACCTGTCAACTATTACCAGAATAGTGTCTTGCCCTTTTGATTTTGGACTTCTATGAAGTCCATTGATATGTGTTCCCACATTCCTTCAAGTACTGGAAAGGGTTGTAATAACCCTGGATAAAATACTTGTTCATCCTTGTACCTCTGCCAAATGTCACATTCTTGAACCACCACTTTCACCTGCTCAATCATAGTAGGCCAATAGAAGATTGCCTTTAGCCTCTGATAGGTTGCCCAAACTCCAGAATGTCCTCCCAACCCAGAGTTGTGTATTGTGGAAACCAACTGTTGTCTCATAACTCCATTATTCCCTATCCATGCCTTCCTTTTATTTCTCAACATTCCTTGTTGTATGGAATTGTCTGGATCATTCCCTGCATTACTACTTAAAGTTGTGATTGCATTTACTACTTCTTTATCCCCTTCATAACTATGTAGTATCTCTTCAATACATTTGGGTTGCAATTGAGATATTAGTAAGCATTGTAGAGACGTAATCTCAGTTTGGTGATCCACCTGCCTTGACAAAGCATCAACCACTACATTCACAACTCCTTTCTTGTAGTGAATTTCAAAGCTTAACCCCATCAACTTTGTTAAGCCTTTGTGCTGCAATGATGTTGTTATCTTTTGCTCTTGTAGAAACTTTAAACTAAAATTGTCAGTTTCAATAATGATGTGGTGAGGAAGAAGGTAATGTCTCCATTTGTCTACAACTTGTAGAAGAGCAATTAGTTCCTTTTCATAAGTAGATACTCCCTGATGTTTTTTGCTCACGGATTGACTCATGAATGCCAAGGGTCTCTTATCCTGCATCAGTACAGCTCCAACTCCAGTGTTGCATGCATCCACTTTTAATTTGAATGGTTTACTGAAGTCAGAAAGTGCTAAAACTGGGGCATTAGGCATAGCTAATTTTAATTGATAAAATGCTCTGTCAGCTTCCGTATTCCATTTAGATTCTCCTTTCTTTAGTAAATTTGTTAAAGTCTTATTCTGTTGTGTATACCCCCTGATGAACTTCATGTAGTATCCCGTTAACCCTAGAAAACCTCTCAGTTCTTTAATAGTTTTGGAGCGTGGCCAGTCAATCATAGCAGCAACTTTGGAGTGATCAGTACTTACACCATTTCAGAGATGATATGTCCCTAGTATTCTACCTAAGGCTGTCCAAAATCACATTTGCTGAGCTTAGCAAATAGATTATTTGCCTTTAGTAGCCTCAACACAACCTCTAGATGACGTATGTACTCTTCCATGTTCTTACTATATATTTGTATAACATCAAAGAATGCAAATATAAACTTCCTCAACTAGTCTTTGAACACCATATTCATTAAGGACTGAAATGTGGACGGAGCATTAGTCAATCCGAATGGCATAACTCTGAACTTCCATAGGCCATAATGAGTTCTGAATGCAGTCTTGTATTCTTCACCAGTACTCATTCTTATGATACCCGCTCTAATATCAATCTTGGAAAACCCAGTGCCCCAAAAAATTCATTTAAAAGATCATCAATCATGGGAATCGGTACATATTCTTTAGAGTTAAGTTGTTTAATCTCCTGTAATCAACACATAATCTCCATGTAGAATCCTTTTTCTTAAACAATAGAGTAGGGGAAGCAAAAGGTGAATGGCTTGGTACAAAAGTACTAGCCTTAAGCATATAATACTCAATAGAATTCTTTTGATCATATGAGTACCTGTAGGGTCTAAGATTAAAAGGCTAAGCACCCGGAACTAGATTGATAATATGATCACAAGTTCTTCTTGGGGATAATTTACTTAGGCTCCTGGAAAATACTTACATGTTGTTCAAGTAATTTGCTGATTCCGGGATGTAACATTTTTTGCTCTTTTGTCACCTTCTCTTCTTGTATCATAGCTAACTCAGCTACTACCTCACAAGTACCAGAGTGTAACATTTTCTTTAGTGTTTCAGTGACTACTGCAGTAACTTCAGACTCCCCAGTAACCCCATACAAAGATATGATTCTTCCATCAGTCATGAAGCTTAGGCTATGGGGTCTAGTATGCAAAATGAGTGGTGCCACCATATCTATCCAGTCCATTCCTAAGATCATGTCACAGCCTCCCACTTTCATTAGTTTAAGATGAAAATTGAATTGTTCATCTTGCATTTTCCAGCGAAAACAAGGACTCAAGAATTGACAGCTCATTAGCTCACCATTAGCTACTAATATCCTCATAGGCTTCCTCAAGGGTTCTACTAGTAACCTTAATATTTTAACAATGTGGGGATCAATAAAGGAATGTGTAGATACACTATCAATTAAAATTACAGTAGGTACTTTCCTGGTATGGCCTATGATTTTAATGGTAGATGATACACTTAAACATACTTCTCAAATAAGAAGTAAAGCAGCCGTGTCAAGTAAATAACCCAAATAGTGAGGTCGGGATCGTTCCCACGAGGAAAATAGTTTATACTTAACTTCAATCTATTATTACTATTGCTCAGTCAATTATTTAGAAAGCATAAAATGATAAAAAGTGGGGTTTCTATTCCTAAATAAATGAAAATAACTAGGAAATAAAAGGAGACAACTAACAGCTTCGAATGTTGGAGTTTAATCAATTAATCAAAGTAACTAGGGTTTACGTGTTCCCCACAGGTTCATAAGTTGATAAGTCTAACTATAACAATTCTTTCCTAGTATCTTGCATGCAAAGTGATAAGTTATGTATTTCTAAATCCTTGGTCCGACATCTAGAAAATTTCACTCCGCACCTTGGTCCGGCTACGTGTGTTGCTATCCTAACCCTTATCTTTACCTCATCTTAAGCATCGTATTTGATATTTGACAAAGTTATCACCTCGTACCAATCAATACTAGCCTATTAGATAGTATATACTAAATCTATGTTGATAATTCTTTTCCTATTATCTGCCTCCTTGGTCCGACAAGTAGCATTAAGGCGAGTTCTAACGTTGGCCATCCGTTAAAAAGACTTCTATGCGAAAGAATTATCAATACATGCAAGACACTATTCTAGAATTGTTATTTTAGTTAGGTTTTACCTCATTATTTCCCTATGGTTCCCACAACCCTAGTTATGGAGTTTAGTTACCCATAGTCATAATCACAATATTCAAATATATGGTATAAGAATTCATGTACTTACTTCAATGAGAAAGAGTAAAATCCGAAAGTTCGCATGATTAATCAAAAAAAATCACCAACAATCAATTCAAAGAATCTCAAAATAATCAAGAATCTAACAATAATCAAGGGCCTAACCAAATAATCTAGAGTCTCACCTAATAATCCAGAGTCTTATCTCAAAAACGAGGTTTTTTGAACCATTTATAGAAAATAAAAACCTAATTAAACAAGGACTCTATTTGCTGGAAATTTGTCAAAATGCGGTAGGGTCAACGGACCTCGCGACGGATTGTTGTGGTCACGACGGGCCGTCATGGATTCCATCATCCCATACTTGTGCAATTTTCTTCTGCTTCTCTCTTCATTACCCTCGTCGGCAGGTATGACGAATCGTCAGAGGCACAACGGTCCGTCGAGGGTCTCCGTTCCAAAACACTCGAACTCTTGGAATATAGGTACTGGGACTACTTCTCTAATCTTCATGACGAACCTGCAGGACGGACCGTCATGGCTATGACCGTCCGTCACGCTTTCCGTAACCCCACACTTGGTCAGACTTCCCTATCTTCCTTCAGCAGTTGCACTACACTGCCACTTACAGACCGTCACGCACATGACGGACCGTCACAAGCTCCATAGGTGGTCTCTTCCGTATTTCTTCGCTCAAAAACCTCTGCATTCATCTTTGGACAGATTTCCTGCAAATAAGGAGAAACTTAGATAAAAATTAGCACAAAAAGGCTTTTGGACACACTAAAATTAAGTAAAAAGTATTAATAATACCGTGAAACCACGGTATATCAACACCCTCAACTTAAATTCGTTGTTTGTCCTCAAGCGACGCACTATGACTCAATACACAATCTTTGTACAATAGTATCCATGTTTTATCCTTTGCAATCATTTGGCTATCAATCCCGATTAATCTCATCATATTTATGCATGCTATCACTATTATGCTTGAATTATGTGGGATCAGAGCATGACACAGACTCACCATGTACTAACACCTATCCTCTTCAATTTATCACCGAGGTGCTAATATTTCCGGTATTGCAACTAGTGTCCTCACTTTAAAACAAAATCCTCATTTTTCACACAATGATTTCAGTTTGAGTATAAGGATTACTTTTCAACACTCGCACTCAGAACAAATTCACACTCATTTATACATATTTCCATAAGCTTGCCCTTATTTTCACTGTTTTAAGTTTGATATACAACCCTTAGGATCACGATAGGACTTTCTTAGCTTATAACATAGGCTCAGGGTCAAGTAGGGTCTATTTAGGTATACTTTGGTGAATTTTTGCCCTCGTTGACATATCGGCTAAACATACCATTTTCTATCATTTTATCTCGCCCAGTTTCTCATATTTTTTTCACCTTGCTATTTTCTCTTCTTTCTTCATTTGTGTAAATGACTCTCTTCTTTTATTGCTTGTATTTCGTGTATATTTTTCTTTTTCTTTACTTTTCTTTCAACTGATTCTTGAGTCACTTTACTTTTGTTCTTTCTTTCTCTTTGTTCTTTCAACCCCACTTTCCAGATCATTCCTCATAATAGCCACCCTCAACTCATTGCTTTGCCATGAGTCAAAGTACACAATACCCAAAGTAGGGTCAGAGCCATAAAAAGGGTTGTTTACTGCATTAGCCACCCTCAACTTATGCTTTTGGCATAAGCTGAGGTGCACATGTTCAAGGAGGGACCAGGTCCAACACATTTTTCTCAGAAAAGATTAGTTAGGGTGAAAAAGAAAGGTCTAGTTTAAGCTCAAATAATTTGGATCAAAGAAGGATAAATTTCATTTGGTTTTCTTTTATTTAGGCTAAACAATGGGCTATATTGAATAAGGGCCTATGATCCTTTCCTAATTGTCTATTACAGCTTACTTTTAGCAGGACTAACCTGGCAAGTTCTAGCTCAGTACAAATAGTGGACTATTCAAATCTTCGTCACACTCACTTAACATTCATCACTCTACCAGATTATCAGACACCTAGTTCGATTTTAGACTTAGGGTCATGCATTAGTGTACCTCTATGTCATGCTTAGAGCCACACATTTATCAATTAATATGCCTATCATGCATCATTTTCCATTTTATCAGGATATCATTTTAGCCATCAAGCTCAAGAACTAAACTATGTACACAAGATATAGACATGTCGGTTTAACAGAAAAAGTAATCAGTCTCTTGGGGAAAAAGAACACAGGCAAGAAAACCCCAAAAGAGGATAGTGAATTGGGATACTCAGACTTCACCCTAGCACTCACATTCCATTTACCCCACCCCCAACAAAAAGACATGCAATTGTCCCAATGCATAATAAAAATTGAAATACAAGAGTGGTAGGTGAAGCAAACCTGGGGCGCAAAGCACCGACAATCAGCACGGACCGTTGTGATTTGGACGGTCTATCGTCGATGTTCGTCGTGGGACACTTAAAAAAATGGAGACCTTTTAGAGAGGGGTCTCTGACCGTCATGACAGTTATGCAGGACGGACCGTCGAGAGTATGATGGTCCGTCGTATATGTCCGTTGGAGGACACTTAGAAAATGTGAGAGACCCTTAGGAATAGGGTCTTTGACAACCATAACGGTTGTGCAGGACGGACCGTCGAGAGAACGACGGTCCGTCTCATGTGTCCGTTGGTGACTGATGTAGAGTGATTTTATGCAGAATTTCCCGCTGATGTGCCTGCAAATTTAGAACCCATTAGTAGAAAATGCTACCATTACTAGAAAATAAGAAAGAAAAAAAACTATAATTATTGGGTTGTCTCCCAACAAGCGCCTGATTTAACGTCGCGGCATGACTAAGGACACTTGATTACTCAACCTTCATCAAGATGGTATGCCTCTATCATTTCATTCACCGATGCAGTATGCCCAAAATAGAGTTTTATTGGTTCTCTATTCACCTTAAACCGCACTCCCTCATTGGTTTTTAACTTAACTGCTCCATAAGGGAATACTTGGGTAATCAAGTAAGGACCAGTCCATTTGAACTTGAGCTTGCCCCGAAGATAAGGCAACACAGAATTATCTAAAAGCACCAAATCCCCAACCATAAACTCTTGTTTTGCACTTTTTTGTTCATTCTCCTTCTCACTCTTTTCTTTGTGCGATATGGCGAATACCAATTAGAGCTCACCACTCTGCCTCATGGTCCTACAAATGTTGAAGGTCGCTTCTTCATTGTTCAACAAAAATTTCATCTGCCCCTTTTCCATATCAACTAAGGCTCGACGTGTAGTAAGGAATGGCCTCCCAAGAATAATAGGCACTTCAAAATTGACTTCACAATCAAGAATAATAAAATCTGCCAGAAATATGAATGACTCCACTTTTACTAGCACATCATGGAGTATCCCTATAGGCCTTTTCACTGTTCGATCAACCATCAGTAGCCGCATCGCAGTGGGTTTTGGGTCATCCAAACCCAACTTCTTGTAAATCGAGAGGGGCATGAGATTTATGCTTGCCCCAGATCACATAATGCTTTCGCAAAATGTAATGACTCGACTGTACAAGGAATAGTAAGCGCACCTGGATCTTCTTTCTTTTGCACGAGAGATCTTGTAGCAATAGCACTACAATGCTGTAGTCTATCATCATCCTCAAAAGTGACCAATCTTTTCTGTGTAACCAGATCATTCATAAACTTGGCATAACCGGGCATTTTTTCTAGAGCTTCTACCAAAGGGACATTGATAGAAAGATGCTTCATCATTGTTATAAAACACCGATATTTACCATCCTCGGTCTTTTTCACTAATCTCTGAGGTAAGGGTGGTAATAGTCTAGGCATGGAATTACCTTCATAGGGACTTCTGCATCTTTTCCAGTGCTCTCTTCTGCTTCACCACTACCCTGTACCACCTTATCATCATCCTTTCTCACCTTTTCCTCATTAGACGGCATAGGTGGGTCAATGGTTTGCTTACCACCACGAGTAGTGATTGCCATATAGTGTGCATCATTTTTCAGATTTTGGACAGTGTTGCTAGGAAGAGTGCCCGGTTGCCGTGTATTCACAGTCGCAGATAATTGGGCCATTTGCAACTCGATTTGCTTAATCGATATTGCATGTGTATCGACTTTTTGCCCAATACCTGCTAAATCACACCTTAACTTTTTAATGTGCTCATCACTAGCATCGAACCTCCACTATCCCTAGGAGTAACTTCACGATTTTGAGGAGGGACATAGGGCCCATTCCTATCAATTCTGTTACCATAGTTACCCTTGTTGAAGTGGTTGTCACGGTTGTAGTTTCCATCTCGGACATAATGACCCTCACCGTTGTAGTTACCATAGATTCGACCTTGATTCCCTTGACGTTGGCGCTAATTATCCTGATTTGATACTTGGCCGATCGGTCAGAAACCCCTCGTCTGCTCATTTACTGCATAGGAGTCTTCCGCATAATAGCATTCATCATTAGGAGGTGGTGGTTTAGGAAAATAGTTAACTACATTTATCTTTTCTGCACCCCCAGTGATATGTTTTAGTACCAACCCAAGCTCAGTTCTCATCTAAGCCATTTCTTCACGAATCTCATATGTTGTTGGGTTGTGAGTGGACTACACTGCGAAGGTATTTCTCCCGGTATTTGACTTCCTAGTACTCCAAGATTTATTATTCCAGGAGATTTTCTCTGATTTTTCAGCAATCTTAGCATAAGGAAACTCCCCATATTATCCACCTTCTATAGTGTCCAACACCGCTTTATTATTATCATCCTGTCCTCGATAGAAGTATTCCTTCAGTGACTCATAATCTATACGGTGATTTGGGACACTTCTCAAGAACGAGGTGAATCTATCCCAAGAACTACTAACTGACTCTCCTGGTAGTGCCACAAAGTTGTTCACTTTGTGTTTGTGGTTTAGTCTCTTGGAGACCGAATATTAGCGTGCTAAGAAAACATCCCTTAGTTGGTTCCAAGTGAAAATTGAGTTGTAAGGGAGCTCAGTGAACCATATAGCAGCCTCTCCCGTCAGTGAGAGAGGAAACACTCTAAGCCCTGTTACATCCAAGTCCAAGTCAGGCCTCCCTACACAGCTTTTACACACTGCCCTTACCTTAGCTATATGGGCATGTGGATCCTCAGAATGTAGCCCTGAAAACAAACCTCTGGCAGTGAGCATTTGCATCAGGCTACTAGTTACCACAAAAGTATGGCCTGGTGGTAAAGGAGGCAAGACAAGTGGCCCATCGGAGTCTGCTATGTTGTTATAGCCTCTGTAGTATGCTTGGGGCCGTGGAGCAAGATTTTGTCCCCTCTGTTGGTGTTCACCCAGAGCATCGGGTAACAACTGACCATGAACATCAATTTAGAGCTGGGATGTTCTGGTTTGGATCATCATCATTAATTCCCATGTTTCTGTACATGTTTTGTAGTGTAAGCTCTAATTCGTGATCGTAGGGAAACAGGGGTCCTTTGTCCGGCAAGTAGCATTAAGGCGAGTTCTAACGTTGGTCATCCTTTAAAAGGACTTCTATGCAAAAGAATTATCTATATGTGCAAGACACTATTCTAGAATTTTTATTTTAGTTAGGTTTTACCTCATTATTTGCCTAAGGTTCCCACAACTCTAATTATGGAGTTTAGCTACCCATAGTCATAATCACAATATTCAAATATATGGTATATGAATTCATGTACTTACTTCAATGAGAAAGAGTAAAATCCAAAAGTTCGCTTGATTAATCAACAGAAATCACCAACAATCAATTCAAAGAATCTCAAAATAATCAAGAATCTAACAATAATCAAGGGCCTAACCAAATAATCCAGATTCTCACCTAATAATCCAGAGTCTTATCTCAAAAACGAGGTTTTTTGAAATATTTATAGAAAATAAAAACCTAATTAAACAAGGACTCTATTTGCTGGAAATCTGTCAAAACGCGGCTGGGTCAACGGACCTCACGACGGATCGTTGTGGTCACGACGGACCGTCATGGATTCCGTCGTCCCATACTTGTGCAATTTCTTCTGCTGCTCTCTTCATTACCCTCGACGGCAGGTATGACAGATCGTCAGAGGCACAACGGTCCGTCGAGGGTCTCCGTTCCAAAACACTTGACCTCTTGGAATATGGGTACTGGGACTACTTCTCTGATCTTCATGACGAACTTGCAGGACGGACCGTCATGGCTACGACGGTCCGTCACGCTTTCCGTAATCGCACACTTGGTCAGACTTCCCCATCTTCCTTCAGCAGCTGCACTACACTGCCACCTACGGACCGTCACAAGCTCCGTAGGTGGTCTCTTCTGTATTTCTTCGCTCAAAAACCTCCGCATTCATCTTTGGACAGATTTCCTGCAAGTAAGGCGAAACTTATACAAAAATTAGCACAAAAAGGCTTTTGGACACACTAAACTTAAGAAAAAAGTATTAATAATAGCGTGAAACCACGGTATATCAGTAGACACATTGCTACTTGCAAAACTCAAGCCCGCCAAGGCATTGAGAGACACTTCAGCTTGTTCTTCTGCTTCTTCCTCTAGTGTCTTAGGGACATCTATAACCTCTTCAAGTTGATCTCCTTCTTCTTCCATCTCCTCACCTTCCATAGCATGTAATGCTCTTTGTTTGCACTGATGACCCGAATGATATTTCTTTTTGCAATTGTAACAAAGCCCTTTCTATCCCTTAATGCCTCAAGGTGTTGTGGTAGAGTATTTGGTTTGAAAGGAGATCAAACTTGTGTTTTCTGGTTTGGATAGGTTATTCTCAATGGTTGTTGATGATTGTGGATTCCCGCAGCTGGTCTATTTGGAGGGTTTTAAGGATTTCAAGGATATGTGATGGCTAAGGGTCTTTTGTTGGTGGTTTGAGGTTGTTTATTAGGGACAGAGGGAATCAGGGCCTTGAATTATTCTTCGTATAGTTTGGCTACTTCATAAGCATCTAACACTGTGGTAGGGTTAGCTAACTTCACCAATGGTTTTAATTCAGGTCTAAGGCCATTGTTAAAACTAGCTACATAATGAGTTTCATTCAAGAGTGGATTAATAATAGTCATATAACTGGTAAGCTCTTCAAATTTCTCTTGATACTGATCCACAGTCGTCACTTGCATCAGTTAATTAAATTCATGTACGATATCTAGGGGTCTTCTACTCCCAAACCTTCTACACAATTCCATGCAGAATCTCTGCCAGTTCATCCTCCCTCTCTGATTGACAATGTAACTATCAAACCATATATCAACTCGATCCCCCAAATGTACAGAAGCATAACAAAGTTTTTCATGTTCTGAAATGTTGTATAGTTCAAAAAACTTTTCACACTTTCTGAGCCAACTTCTGGGATTACAACCATCAAATTCAGGTAAATTAATTTTTGGTTTAAGTATCCTGGGCTGGGCTGTAGATTCTATATGCATAATCGAGGTGGGAAATATAGTAGGGGCTAAGAAATACATGGAATTCCGGAATAAGGGAGGACTCGAGAAAATTGGAGCTGGAGGAAAAGAGAAACCCCGACCTACTTTAAAAATATATGGGGTAAAGATAGGTTAAGAACCTATCATTTCAGGTGAAGAACTTACGATTGTTGATTTTCTGGTCGAAGTTTGGCTAGTCTCCAGTCGGACCCGAGATTCATTGGACACTGTTGGTGTTGCTTGTAGAGTCAAATCAGGTGGGGTGGTGATGAAAGAGTTCGGGCAGTTCTGCAACGCCATATTCGAAATGATGTACTCAAGCTTCTTGTTCGTCTCACAAATCTCACCCAACTGAACCTGAAACTGTTATTGATTCAGTTCTAGGGTTTCAAAATATTTTCCCACATCCTCTACAATAACTGATAGTTTACTATTCACCATGCGGATATCGTATTGCAAGCTTTGCAGCTCTGAAGGAGACGCCATTACATAAATTGTTGAAGGACCAGGAGGCTCTGATACCATTGTAACAAGAGATGATTCTTATTACTAAGACTAAGAATAAGCAGTACGAGAAAAGGAAAGAAGAAGAAAGGAGTTTCAATAATTTTCTGATTATCTTCCTCAAAGTAATACAAGGATATATAATCCTTTAGGATCAGTACAATAGTACAACAACTGTCCTCATTCCAAAACAGAATTTAGGACTAGAAAGTAAATAAAATAACTATTGTTAAGGACTAGGAAAGTAAATACTAAAATTAACAACTCAAATACCTAATGGACTTAAATATCATAATCTAAACTTTATTTGTTAACGGTCACAACAACTTTTGTGACAGATAAGTAGTAAAAAGTCTAGTTCTGGATCCTGGATAGTATGGTGAAGTGCTCCTCTTCCTTTTGTGTCTTAGCTACTTATCTTTAATTTGCATCTATTTTCCCTTGGTTATCACGCCTCCTTGCTTTTTGTTTGTTGGTGAATATGTGTGCAAACCATGTGTTGACATCAATGGAGGATTACTTTTGGAGACTTCAAATGCTTGTATCAAGGATGCGTTTCGGTGCACCTGTTTCTTGGTCTTTACCTGTAACACTCATTTTGTAAACCACATGATATTAGGGTGCTCTTGCATCCTGTTTTACACTTCACAATTATATCATTTGACACAAGAACTTACATGAACAAACTTATTTTCAACCAAATACTACCAGTAGCATCCACGAACGACCTCGGGAACAAAAAGCAAAAAGTTAAAAAGAGTATCAGCTCAACTTGGAATGGGTGATCATGAAGGAGTATCAACCGTTTGAGGATATATATATATACACAGTGTGTTTTGCTTAATCGAAGCAGAATCACAATGATGATTCTTGATTAGACAATAGACATGTTCATCCGCTGTCAGGCCTAAAACAAATCTCTAGTTAAATATTAAATTGGAAACCATCGATAGAGACCAATAAGCTACGAATTTTCTTTTGAAATAGTCATAAAAATTTCAAGTAAATTTTTTTAAAATTTCTTTAACTTCACCAATTCAATTTCTATGAAACATTTCTATTATTTAAAAAGATCAGACAAACTAATTGCAACTTGAACACCTTCCCTTATCCTTAGTCCGGGCTTGGGACCGGCTAATTTAACAGGCAGAGTTAAAAGGGTCACTATACAAAAAATGTAGCAACGAATAAATGAACACTACCACAAAAGAAACCACAGGGATAAAAAACATGAAACAATGTGATATCACATAGAACTAACAAAAAAATTTCTTTGGCACTTGGGACTGCCCTTCAAGGCTATCCCTCTCTCCTTAGTCCGGGCTTGGGACCGACTTATTTAATAGGCAGAGTTAAAAGGGTAACTATACACAACATGTAGCAACAAATAAACCAACACTACCACAAAAGAAACCACAAGGAAAAAAACCATTAAACAATCTGATATCATATAGAACTAACAAAATTACTTGTTTGGCACTTGGCACTGCCCTTCTAGGCTATATTCATAACTTGAAGTGGAGAAAGTTACACTCTCAAAACCAAATTCTTAGTTTAAGCGCTAGAATAATTTATTATTTTTTTGGTGCTAGAATAATATTGTATCCTATTATCTTGGAAAATTCTCAAAACATACAATTGGAGAAGAGCTCATAGTGCATGGTACATTGCTGCAAACCTCATTGACAATAAGTTGGTGTTAGAATACAGTGGAGCAAGTAAACACAATAGCTAAGTCTATATAGAGAAGTGTACCATGAACCAAAAGATGAGCTCCCATCCATCTATCCGTTTGTGTTGAGCTTTCTTTAGTGAGTCTTTTATAAGGATTGAGATTTTTGATTTAGTTTTCTTTCCTTTTGGGTCCCTTTTCTCTGTCAAAACTATTGTTTTATGGATGTTTTTTTGACTAAGATAGTATTTTCTTACAAGTGCGTATTGTGTTCTGCTGCCATGAAAATTTTATTCCAAGGAATCTATTCTTCAATGATCATAGCACTCTTTTCTCTATAGACTTAGCTATTGTCTTTACTTATAGGGCATAGGTGGGTTAGGGGCCTATGGGGTCTAGTCAAGTTTAGTTTTGTTGTACTTTGATTTACTTTTTTCCTTAAGTTTAGAATGTGCCTAGAGTCTTTTTGTATTAGTTTTATTGTATTTTTCTCTTTGTTTGCAAGAAATATGTCCAGGATGAAAACATGGAAGAATTGTGCTGAAATTACTGAAGTGACGACCTACGGAGCCATTGGCGGTCCGTAGATGGCCAGCGTGTATGAAAGATATGCTGCTGAAAGAGATCAGGGAATTATGACTAAGTGTGTGGTTATAGAGGCTCTCGACGGACCGTCACCTCCACCACAGATCATCCTGCACATGCATCATTGTTAACAGAAAGTAGCTCCAGCACCCGACTTGAAAAGATTCTAAGTATGGAGAAACAAAAGCCAACGACGGACCGTCGTGCTCTCAACGGACCATCATCCTTGTCCATTGATGGTAACAGTGATTTGGAGAAGGAAGCAGCTGAAAAAGAAGCTATGTGTGGAACGACGGGGGGCCTCGACGGTCAGTCGTGGCCTCGAGGTCTGTCGGTTCGATCGTCGAATCAGACGCATTTTTTGGGCATATTGGTTGAGGTGAGACTCTTGGTTATTTTTCTAATTTGTAATATTGGTTGTTGAATATGGGGTTTTAGAAAATACTTCATTTTTTTGGAATTGTTTATTGCATTATTTTCTCAAATTCAAGTGATTTTCTGGATTTTCTTCAATCTTATCAAAGTAAGTTGATGAATTCTTGTCTAATCAATATGAATTGTGTTATTATGAACATGGGTAACTAAATCCATAACTAGGGTTGTGGGAACCATGGTTAAATAACAAGGTAAAAACTAGCTAAAAATAACAAATCTATAATAGTGTTTTGCATGTATTGATAATTTGTTAATTTAGAAGACTTTTTAACGAGTACACGCGTTAGAACTCACCTTGTTGCTACTTGCCAGACCAAGGAGGTAGATAATAAGAAAAGAATTATCAACGTAGATTTAGTATACTCTATTTAATATGCTAATGTTGATTGATGCGAAGTAACAACTAAGCCATACTTCAATTATGATGCTTAATATGAGGTAAAGGTAACGTTTAGTAAAGCATACACACGTAGCCGGACCAAGGTGCGGAGTGAAAACCCCTAGTTGCTGGACCAAGGAATTAGGGATACATAACTTACCACTTTGCATGCAAGATACTAGGAAAAGATTGTTATAGTTAGAATTATCGCGTTATAAACCTCTGAGGTACACTTATGCCCTAGGTACTCTCATTCCTTGATAAATCTCAAATATTCATACTTGATACTTCCTTACTTAGAAATATTTAATTCCTTTTGTTATATAAAACCCCCTTTTTATTACCTGTTTTCAAAAAGGACTTGATTAAATAGAAGTAATTGTAGGTTAAAGTTAAGTCTAAATCATTTTCCTCGTGGGATCGACCCCAACCTCATAGTTAGGTTCTTTACTTGATACGACCGCTTATACTTGTTTTCAAGAACTAAATTTGAGCGTATTAAATATAGGTGCCGCTGCCGGGGAAAGTGGACTTTAGATTAACTTTGAGCACATTACCGAAGTTTAGTCAACAATTTCCTAATTTTACTTTTTCTCTTTATCTTTGTCTCTCGAAGGTCTAGCTTTAGTGTATGACAAGTACACGGAGTCGAGGAGAACACATACTTCCACTTGATCTAGAATTAAACCGCACTCTTCGCAGAATGAATATTCAAAACAATCCTGCTTATATCGATGATGAGATCAACTTTCAATTTCCCTTGCCGGTTGATGCATGACGTGAAAAATTTCTTTTGGGATGAGTGATACTTATATATGAGTTGTGACAATGGGCTTATTCGGCGTTGTGTGCCCGAAGTTGAGATGTTGAGTGTATTGGAGGCATGCCATTTTTCGCCTGTAGGTGGGCATCATGGTGGTATCCAGACTGCTCACAAATCTAGCAATGTGGCTACTTTTGGCCAACCATCCACCAATATGCTCATGAGTTCGCCAAGGCAT
This sequence comes from Solanum neorickii, assembly GCA_027704865.1. Classification (NCBI taxonomy): domain Eukaryota; kingdom Viridiplantae; phylum Streptophyta; class Magnoliopsida; order Solanales; family Solanaceae; genus Solanum; species Solanum neorickii. The sequence continues at coordinate 176,894 of JAKWJC010000238.1, forward strand.
GTGATAGATGCCAAAGAGATAGTGGCATTTCGAGAGAGCAAGAGCTCCCTTTAAATCCCATTATTGTGATTGAATTGTTTGATGTGTGGTGCATTGACTTTATGGGCCCTTTTGTGAGTTCTCATAGGATGAAGTACATTCTTGTGGCAGTCAATTATGTGTCAAAATGGGTAGAAGCTATCGCACTTGCGAATAATCAAGGGCATAGTGTCACCGCCTTCTTGAAAAAAACATATTTTCTAGATTTCGCACCCCAAGGGTTGTTATAAGTGATGGGGGATCCCACTTTTGCAACAAGCTATTTAAGGGATTATTGGAAAAATAAGGGGTTCTCTATTATGTGGCTACTCCTTACCATCCTCAAACTAGTTGGCAAGTTGAGGTGTCAAACAAGGAGATTAAGCAGATTTTAGCAAAAACATTGAATGTTAGTCGAACAGATTGGTCAATGAGGCTTGATGATGCTCTTTGGGCCTACCGAACAACATACAAGACTCCCATAGGTATGTCCACATACAACTTGTATATGGGAAGGCTTGTCACTTACAGGTTGAATTAGAGCATAAGGCCATGTGGGCAATGAAAAAGTTGAAAGTGGATTGGGATGAGGCTGTAGAACAGAGGTTAAAGGGGTTGAATGCGCTTGATGAATTTCGCTTTAAGGCATATGAAAGTTCATCCCTCTAAAAAGAAAAGATGAAGAAGTAACATGACCCAAAGATTGAGAAGCGCAATTTTTCTGTTGGGGATTTAATGCTTTTCTTCAATTCTAGGTTGCGCTTGTTTCAAGGCAAACTCAGGTCCAAATAGACTGGTCCCTATTTGATCACCCAACTATTCCCTCATGGTGAAGTTGAGTTGGAGAACAAGGAGGGTGTTAGGTTCAAGATCAACGAATAGCGAATCAAAATCTATCTAGGGCATGCTAAAACGGCGAATGAAGTGATCGAGGCATACCATCGTGATGAAGTCTGAGTAATCAAGAGTCATCTGTCGTGCCGCGACGTTAAATCAAGCGCTGATTGGGAGGCAACCCAATATGTATCCTCTAGCCAACTATAGGTTTTCCATGATTTTTTGGGCATAGTTGCATTATCTTTGCTTTTATTACTTAAGTCACGTTTAAATGTTCCTTTATTTTTATTTAGAAGTGTTGGCTAGAGCGTAGAGTTGGGTCTGTTTCCAAAAAGTATCCAGAAAATGCAAAAGAGTAGCTTAATGGGTGTTAAATGTGCTGGGACCATATCACCAGAAATTTGCAAAAAATTGGTCTGGTGCACTCATCGACGGACCGTCTGTAGGATTCGTCGTGCCCATGTATGTTCTTTAAATTTATCTAAGTTAGGGAACTGTCAATGAAGGGGTTGACGGACCGTCGACCGAATTACGATCCGTCGACAGGGAATCGTTGATCCCTCACCCACCAACCCGACCCAACCCGTCTGACTACATATTAAATGTTTTTAAACATCTGAGTAAATCAACTCTTCATATAACCCCCATAATCGTTTCCCTCACTATTTACTCTCATTTTCCTCCACTTCTTCACTTATTCACTCCCATTCAATCATCAGATTCCCAGACTTCCCCCACTTCCAAGAAATCCATTATCTCCCCAAATCTTCCATCATTTTTAGTCTCCTTGCTCGTTGGTGTTGTGGTTGGTGTTGTTGCTATTCAACTACTAGTGTTCATACTCTTATTCCTCTACTACAGTTTTCACGTATGTTGTACTGATCTGCTAAGATTAACTGTAGTTAATTTTCCTGATTACCTTGATGTCTAACTGAGTGGTTTCTGAATTTTGGACCCTTTTACATGCTAAAACTTACACCCAAAAGTCCTATGTCCCTTAGAACAACTGCAATTGAAAGGGATGGGGGTGTATTGTTAACTATTGGCGTGTGTTTGCATGATTGTGATCCTGACCTAGGGTTGATAAGCTGTCGAAAATGCATGTTATAACTAGGAAAATTCATGCCCTACGAATGATGGGATGTTGGGTAAATGTTTGGGAAACTTAGGTTTATAAGGATACTTCAAATTAGTAAGATAAGGGAACCAAAGTGGATGCAACACTCTGTCCCTGAAGGACAGTACGAGACCTCGTCGATGGACTGCCGTTGGGGTCCGTCAACCCCAACTTCCCTTGTTTACTCTTAGTGTCTCTCGACGGACCATTTTGACGGACTGTCGTCTCTTCCATGGTCCGTCCTGCCCAACCGTCGACGGTGTAAGAACTTTTGCTTCTTATTTTCTATAAAAATAATCTAAGTGACCGTCAACGGAACCTTATGACAGACCGTTGTCCTTTCGATGGTCCGTCCTGCACAACCGTCGACACTATCAAAACCTTTGTTTCTAACTTTTTAAAATTTATTCTAAGTATCCCTCGATGGACATCCATGACAAACCGTCCTTCCCTCGACGATCCGTCCTGCACAACCGTCGTCGCTGCTAGAACCTTTGTTTCTAATTTGCTAAAAAAATTCTTTAAGTGTCCTTCGGCGGACCCCCATGACGGATCGTCGTCCTTTCGACGGACCATCGAGGGGTACATCAGGCAGTGCTGCACTTCTGCACTGCCATTCTATTCTGTGTTTTACTCTCATGTTTGATGCTTTTGAATGTTTTATAGGCATTAAGTTATAGTAATAACTTCTTTTTGTAGGTACATCTGGCACACTAGCAAGACTGTGTCTACTCGAGAGATCGTTCTAAGTCTGTCACCCCATCTAAATGGATGGTCATAGTCTCATACCATGAGTGTGACCCGGAGTATGTGCCACCAGGCATCCTCCCTCCTACCCGTGTTGCCCGCACCACCAGAGCAACGCCAAATAAGGTGGAGCCCGGCGGAGTCACTGGCTCTTAATCTGAAAAGGAGCGCATACTGACCGGCACAGCTTCTTGGTCGGCTACACATTCTAAGAGAACGTCTGGCTCCAAGGAGGCTTCCAGGTCTGAGGAAGTGTCCGGCTCTAAGGAGGCTTCCGGGTCTAAGGAGGCTTCTGCTTTTTCTAATGCCAATACTCCAGCCACTTCGGTCAAGTTTGCCTCGTCTAATGAGGTTGATAGTGTTTATTCTACTCCAGCAACATAGAATGACGTCCCCGCGCCAGTTGTTGATCAGCCAAATCGGTGGTGTGTCGAGGGTCAATATCAAGTATATGCTGATGCCAATATGCTGTTGCGATGGTGCCCAACGACAAGGGGGTAATGACCCAGACCCTAAAACTCGAGCAGTGGGTTCTCACTAGGAGTCTCCCACTATGGCGGAATCCATGCTATATTCACTAGACATCGGTTGGACTGGACGGCTCAGAATGTGGCCGCTATAGAGAATAAATGGTGCGATAGTTTTATACCTCCTATGTGGCGACTCTCCGGTCTACGTTGGACAGGCAGGCCAATCCAGCCAGACATGCACATCAGGAGTTTGTTCGAGTTCACGTCAAGCGGGTTGATATTTCGTTGCCGGCCATTCACATGTGTCACTATGGCGCGTATGTTGATTCCACCAGGACCCCCCTCACCGCCAAGTTTTAGTATCGTTGGAAGTTGATCAAGGATAACCGGTTCCAGCGTGAGCCAAATGTGAGAGAGACCACCAAGTCTTGGATATCACAACACATCTCCGTGGATGGTGAGGCTGTTGATAGGGTTTTGGAGCCCAAAGGAAGCATCAAGAAGGCTAACCTCACCTTCACATCCAAATTCTTATGGCTACTAGTCTGACACTTCCTTTCCCCCCAGAGCTGATGATAACATTGTCACTTGGGATTGTGCAGTGCTAAGGATGCCATGGTTGCGGGGTTTGAGGTGGAGTTCGCGTGGCTGTTACAGGTGGTGATGCATGAGAGGGCCTTTAAGTCCACATCTACTCACCCCTTCCCATGCAGGGTCTTTGAGTTGTGCGAGTCTACAGGAGTGCCCGTGTATCACATTGATGTGATCAAGAACCCTCCAGACACAGTGGACATTCGCCTCATTCGGGGTGAGGCCAATGAGTTGGCTCCCCATAGAGGGCCCCGTCCATAGGTGCAGCCGCTCGATGAGAACCTAGAGGCCACGGTAGAGCAAGCCCAAATGTCTAATCCAGCTACATCCGAGCATACCGAAACCACCCCGGTTGAATCTATCCCATGTTCTAGCACCGCTCCGAGCTCCTCTTGCTCGACTCCTTCTGCTATACTAGCCCTACTTTTTAGGGTCAAGAAATAAAAGTCCCAAATGGACACACTTCTGCATCACATCCAGCCTTTGATGCAGAGGTCCATTACTATGGCGGAGGAGCGGATAGAGAGAAAGATGTCCCAGCATACTGAGCAGTAGATCATGGAGGTCCACCAGTGTTTGGATGCATTTGAGTTGCAGGTTCTCACCCAGCCAGCCCCTATAGTGGATTTGACGACTCTCCAGGTTGCTGTGGGGAGTCTGAGAGAAGACTTGGATACCATATTGGAGGCTTGGGTGCCTGAGTTTGAGGCCCCTTCTGTAGAGCCTGCTGAGTACACGGTGTTGGCTGCCCTGTTCTCCACAACTGCTTTGTCACCACCTCCCTCACCAAATCTTTCCAAGAGGCATTTAGTTAGAGATGCGGATGAGTCTCAGGCACGGAAGAAAGAGCGCAATGAGTTGGAGGTCGTGAGGAGAGCCTCGCTGATTGATGAGGAGGCTTGCCAGTTGGGGGTTCTAGAAGTGGCTGCTGGGGCTTCTAGCTCCAGAATTGTTGAGGCTGAGAAGAGAACTATTGATTGTGTTGGGTAGCACTTGAAAGGTGTGGAAAGCTACAACAAGGTATTGTTTTTCTCTCTTGGAATCCTTTCTCCAAGAGAAATTTCTTTCTACAAAACTCAACGTATGAAACTAGGGTTGTCCCCTTTATTGTTGCACTCCTTGTCAGTAGTCTCCTTACGATTTTAATCTAAACTAATTTAGAAATCATATTGTTGGTATGGTTGCAGGAAGGTAAGTGTGAAATATGATGTTCCTTATGATTTTATGTTTTGATATAGCAAGAATGTTCAATGATGTCACCCGAAAATGATGTGGTGCAATGTGTTAAAATGTTTTTTGTTGTACTCCATTTGAAGTCTTAAAATGGCTTGTTTGATGATTGGAAATATTGTTCATAAGGTGTGTAAATTGTGATGTTAAATGAAGTGTATGTTGGCTGATATTTAGTGGATAATTCTAAGCTCAAAAAACAACGAATCTACAGCAAAGAATGTGTTAAACGAATTGTGAAAGTACCTCAAAACGAATGAATGAATGTTTTTAAATAAAGTCTAGAAAATTTAATAAATTTCCAGCACTTAGTGATGGAATTTTCGTCCAGAATACTTGAGGTTGAGAGGTTTAAAAATATATTTAAAACATGTGAGGTTAGCGGGGATGGAACTCAAGACCTGACTACATGAAAGCTGGAAAAAAATGAGAGGTGTGGGATTCAAACCCACAACCTCTCGGCCAAACAAAAGAGTAAGAGGAGAAATTTAAATTAATAAAAATAATGGTAGGAGTGGGATTCAAACCCACTACCTCTTGGCTGAAGTAGGAGAAAAAGAGAGAAATTATAAAGAAAATAAAGTGAGGTTGTGGGGGCTCGATCCCACAACCTCACTGCCAAATCTTAAATAATTAACTTTTAAATGAAATAAAAATAAGCAGGCTGTGGGGGTTCGAACCGACAACCTCTAAGTTCCAAGAGAAAGGATGAAAAAGATAAAGAGAGGCTCCAGGAGTTTGATCCAACAACCCCCCGGTTAAGTAAAAATGGACAAGGAAAATGGATAGCAAAATAAAAAGGGGGTTGTGGGGGTTCGAACCCACTACCCCTCGTCCAAACGAGAGAAGTTCTAGAAAAAAAATAACAAGAAATGTTGATGTTGGGATTCGATATAGGGTCCCAATGTCACGAGAACTATAAATAAAATTAAGGAAAAATGTGAGTGTTGATCGAGGGATTTGAACTTGGATTCCCTTGCCCCATATTTCCGTATTGATACATAAATCATACGTGAATTAAATGTTCAAAAATAATGTCACATACTAAGATCGAAATCAAAATCTTTTTATACAAACAAGATACATATGTCTTGTACTATATAATCTTAGGGAGCTATGAGTCAGTTAACAAACTATGAATAAAGACTCATGTCTTGTATGTATAGACCCATAAGACCATCATACAATTAAAAATAAGTGAACCTAAGATATATGTAATGAAATGAGAAACCCCTAGAAGGGTCATGTACAAGTGAAAGATACACTAACTGGCCAAGTGCATTGGCATAATGAAAAATGAACAATTAAATGATTATACCCTAGAAGGGTTAAGTAAGAGTGTGAAACAAACTTAATGGTCAACTGCATTGGCATTTGACTAAATGAACATTCACGTAAAAAGGGGTGAGTAATTATAACGAAAAAATGTGTTAATGTTAATGAATGTGGTGAAAACATGATATGAGTCTAATGTAAAAGATGGGAGCAATCTCAAATGAGACTAAGTAAAGGTTACCAAAATGTACTCGCAATCATAGTGTAAAGTTAATGAAGAGACCAGTCACTATGAACACTCTAATGAAAGTGTTGAGATTAAGACCCTTAATACTAATAATGAGTTAAAAATTTTTCTATTGAGCTATGATGTCCTCATACTATAAGCCATCTTCCATGACGTATGAGTTGAATAAAATGGAACGTTATACAGAGCAACGATAGACTAGATATTAGCGGTGATGCCTTCTTTCGGGAAGGGTAGAAGTTCACATAACTCTCATGAGATGAGATGCATACCGTGTATGGGTCTCCTTATATTGTTAAGTGTTCGAACCTATACTGCCAATATATAGATTTGGCGGGGTTCAATTCCCATGTACGCTACAATGTTTTTTGTCACTTTTGTCGGTTATTACACCTCTTCTCAGTGTGGGATTTCATGACCCTGGATTTCATGAAGCTCACATGATCTATGTCGGTGACGGTTAAAGTTCCCTATGAATGAATGAGGCCAGCCTCAAATGATGCACATAATGAAAGGAATGAGACCGAAGGTGTTAGGATAGGATGATTCAGAGGTTTGCTAGACTTAAGTAATGACACTAGGTCATTTCTGATCATTGAATAGCTAACCCGATAAAAGTCTTAAACTGTATCCTAGGTATAGCTGGTGTTTACATTAGCCTATGAAAGAAATAAAAGGAAGTACGTATGAATGCATGAAGCAGACTCTGTGTTTACTAAAGAATACTCCCTAGTTGAGGTCCCATATGTTGAGCCCTCATTTTGGGAAGTTTTGATGTAAAGTCCATGATTCCATGGTATCATGGCATATGAATTAATGATAAGAAAAGATGTTATGTGTTATATGCAATATGTTATGTGCAATGTCTAAGATGTTATGTGCAGTGTGCAATATGATAAGTATGATGATGCATGTTACTTTCATGGCATGACTTTCCTAATCCTAATTTGGAAAACTCACTTACTTTCCTAATAAAAATTTGGGAAGCTCACTAACTTTCTTAATCCCAATTTGGCAAGTCCACTAACATGACTTTCCATAATCATTTTGTATGGAAAGATCAATTCTTACTCATGCATGTCCTTGGTGTGTGCTTGCATATACCCATACTTAGTACAAGTGTGTACTAATTCCATACAAATCTATAATTTTACGTGTAGGCATAGGTTAACACTAGAGCTTACACGTTGACGTTGCAATTATCTAGACGTTGAGCATTCATCCAGAGTTGGTAGGACATCATGCTTTCGAGGATTCTTGCCCATTATATTCTAGCTTAGTTATAGGAATGAGCTAGTGGAGTATGTTCCACTAGCGTTTCATTCCGCTTTTGTTCAAACATTATATTGGTGCCATTTTTGAAAGTACACATTTAATATTATATTAAACTATTTCTTTAATTTGATGATCTTAATATTAGGTGGTTTATGGTGAACAATTATGAATCTAATATGACTTTTAGTATGTATGTTAAGAAATAAAAAGTTTCAAATTATCAGCTCAAATTAACCTAGACGAAGTAAGAATGACGTTAGTAGGCTTGTTTTTGACCTCTAAGAGTTCAATGACGCCAGTCTCATCTGGGTTCTAGACTCCGGTCATGACAAAGCATAAGCAATCACATTCTCATTCTCCATGAAGAGACATCCCATACCCACTCGAGAAGCATCACAATAAACTACAAAGCCTTCATTGCTCTCTAGTAAGGTCAACACCAGCGCAGAGATAAATATATCTTTCAACTCTTGAAAACCTTTGTCACAAGCTTCTGACTACTCAAACTTCACCTTTTTTTGGGTCAAAGCTGTAAAAGTAGAAGCAATGGACGAAAATCCGTTAACGAATCTTCTATAATAGCCGGCTAGACCCAAGAAACTCCTTATGTCTGTGGGATTCAAAGGTCTAGTCCTATTTATAACCACATATGTCTTCTTCGGATCAACCTATACACCATAACCAGAGATGATATGGCCTAAAAAAGCAACAGTCCTTATACAAAATCCAGACTTGCTAAATTTGGCATAAAGTTTGTGTTCTTTAAGGACTTGCAAGGCTAATCTCATGTGACTGTCATGTTCATTTTCATTCTTAGAGTATATCAGAATATCATCAATGATCACAATAAAAAACGAGTCGTGGTAATATCGGAAAATTTTATTCATTAGGTCCATGAACGCCACCAGGGCATTCGTTACCCAAAAGACATAACTAGGAATTCATAGTGCCCATATCTAGTTCTAAAAGCTGTTTTGGGAACCTCTTCACCTCTCACCCTAAGTTGGTGATACCCCTACCTTAAGTCAACCTTGGAAAAGTAATTACCACCTTGGAGTTGATGAAATAGATCATCAATCCTAGGGAGAGCATACTTGTTCTTTACGGTGACCTTATTGAGTTGGCGATAATGAATGCACATTCTAAGGGACCCATCTTTTTCTTTAAAAACAAGACCGAAGAACCCCAAGAAGAAATATTAGGTTGAATGAACCCCTTGTCTAGTAAATGTATGACTTGCATCTTCCACTCTTTCAATTCAACCAAAGGCATCTAATGTGGAGGAATTGAAATTGGATTTGAATGCGGTAACAGGTCAATGCCAGAGTCAATTTCCCGTTTGGGAGGAACTCCTGGAACGTCATTAGAAAAAACCGCTAGAAATTCTCTCACTACAGGAACTGACTCAATAGATGGAGTTTCACATTATATGTCCTTAACTCTCACCAAATGATATAGACAACCCTTTGCTGTCATCTTACAGGCCTTCAAAAAAGAAACAATTGACCCCTTAGCATAGAATTTCCCCCTTTCCACTCTAGAAAAGGTTCATTGGGGAATTGAAATTTCACTACCCTTGTTCTACAATCTATGGAAGAAAACAATCATGAAGCGAATCCATACCCAATATGATATCAAAATCAAACATTTCAAGTTCTACCAAATCAGCAAGAGTAATTCCATTGGGTATCATTACAAGACATTTCCTATGGACTCTTTTTGCACCTACAGAGTCAACCATTAGGGTACAAATCGAAAAAAGTTCGATCAAAGCACCAGGAAGTACATCAAACTTCCTAGCTACTAAAGGTGTAAAAAAAAGAAATAGTATCACCTGGTTCAAGAAAAGAATAAACATTAACAGAGAAAACATGTAACATACCCGTCGCGAAGTCGGGAGAGCTTTCTTGTTCACCTATAGCCTTGAGTGCATAAAAATTGTTCCTTTTTGAATCTTCAGAAGTAGGAACGCTTGGTTGACCTTGATCATTCCCCTTTCCTTGGCATCTCACATTAGGGAAATAATTCACCATATGGCCACCCTTGCCACAACCATAACAACTATTAGTACCAACAAGACATTCACCCGAATGTTTCTTATCACACTTACCACAAGTTGGTCTCTCTTTTGGTGGATAGAAATTTCTCCCCTTTTAAGGTTTAGGATTAGAACCTTCATCATTGAAACTCTTGTAGAAAATAGAACAAGCCTTATTTGAGAACCTCTTATTAAACTGAGGCTTCTATTGAACATCAAGACTACACTTAGAAGAACCACTTTCAAACAACTTTTCCCTCTTAGCTTCATATTCCTCTTCCTTAGATGACTTTCCTCAACTTGTTGAGGATGAACCATCAACCTAGACAGATCTATATTGTCATGAATCATTGATGCACGACATTCTTCTTCAAGTTCTTCGGACATGCCTGTCACAAAATGGCTTATTTCATCCCTTGTATTAGAAACCAAAGAATAGATATATTTCGACATCTTAATGAATTTCAAGGAGTATTCCTTGACAGTCTAACCTCCTAGACGAAGGTTAATGAACTCCTGTACCTTAGCTTTTCTTTGATCCCTTGGTAAGGATCTGTCAATAAAGGACTTTTTGAAGATCTCCTAAGTCACAGGACCACCTACTAAAGCCCTACTATCCTTCAAATGATAAAACCATGTCTGAGCCATGTTCTTAAGTTAATAGGAATCAAGTTAAGCCTTCTCATTATTACTCACCCCCATAGCAAACAAAATCTCGTAGACCTCATCAAGGAAATCTTGAGGGTCTTCATCAACTTCTAATCCAAAGTACATGGGAGGATTCATTCTCGTAAAATCATTTAAATATATAGCCATAGTACGACCATGTTGGTTTTCTCGAGGTACAACCTATTAGTTAGCTTGAGCCATGATAGATTGAACTTGGGTGGTGATGGCTTGGGCCATTTGAAGCATGGCTACCCTCATCTCACCATACCTCACAGCCGGAGGATTCACCAGAACTTGTTCATTTGTAGCAACTTCCACTTGAAGAGGAGCTTAATTGCCTTGGGGAGTAGCTCCCGCAATCATAATCCCTTCTCCTACTCTCCTCACGGTTGTCCTTCTTGTGTTTATCACCTATAACCACAAGAAAGGGATTAGATTCTAAAAGATAATTAGTGTAAAAACTCTAGAGGTACAACATAGAAGTATAAAGAAAAAAGAAGTTACCCATTCATCACATAGCCGCTCATCCAAAATTGTGGCGCACTTCACAAACATGAACAAGACACTAGGTAGCGTTGTTTAAGGAGACATTGACTCTAAGGATATTTAACCTCAATATCTAATACCAAGCTTGTCATACCTAGAGCCCATACCCCATATGAGACCGTCATCATTGTCCTCATAGAGTACTTAGACAAGCCCTTAGCATTCCCTATAACATGTGATCGGTAAAAATTATGGAATATTAAAACTTTTACATTCTACTTGAGGTATAATTAGACTTCATACTTATCATTCATAAATCATAAGATATTTTATGATATTGTCTCACATATATAAAACCATCTAAATAGTAGAAATTTCTACTTTGGCAATACATAGTGAATATGCCATATAGGCCTTAATACAAAAATTCCAAAGAAACATGATGGAAATAGTATATTCCTAATATCTACTAAAGTCTTCATAAGCTGGAAAAAAAAATGATAGCGTCCCGAAATTGAGGACCTACAAATACTTGGAGAAAGTGTTCCAAGCTTCTTCTAATCGACCTCATATAGCTTCAATGGTCGGAACCTACAGCTGTAGTAATATAATGTAATGGGGTTAGGACGCCACATGTACTAAACATGGTTATATGCACATAACATTTAAGTACATGCAGGAAAAAGGATCATTTATCATATCTTTAGGAAGCATGATAAGTCATATGAAATTCATCAATACACGTACTGTATAACATATACAAGTTGAGGATTCCCTAAACATAAAACATGATCGTAAGCAAAGACATTAACTTTTCATATCCAATAGATCATGTAACATAGCATAAAAACCCTTGTCAATGATACCATTCCGAACCTACAAGTTAAATGGTCATGTGAAGACCCATAAACCCACAAAAACAAGTAGATATGACAGGAGACCATGAGTAAACCTTTGCTTCATATAATTGTGAAATAAGTAGTCATTACTTCATTTAAAAATATTAACCAATAGCATATTCATCATACAGACCAACATCATATAAGAGTAACATCATGTATCATAAACATCATACCTTTCATGATATCATATTACATAAGAACAATCACTGAGGAATTCCCTTAGAGTCAACTTGTGCAATGTCTACGTAGAGTCCCATAACCCTACCTGCAATGAATTCACCTTAGTCAACATTCATTTACTCTTATTTCATTTTACATGAGAGAACATTCGCTTTAACCTACATAGACCATGTGAGGTAAACATGGAATCCGGTGTCATAAAACCCCACAAAAAAAAGGTGGTCTATCGGCCAAAGTAGAAGAAAAGTTGACATAACTTTCTAGGTGGATCCACTAACTAGTATCCTATGGTGGTAGCACAGTTCAAGAAGTAGAAGATTTATTAGAGAGCCAAAGTTCCACATTACATGGCAGACTCAATCTCATTAAAGTTATTGTGAACCTATCTTCAAACTACGAATTGCACACCTCTCATATCTATTTCATCGGTGCTTAACTTAATTCCCTTTTATGAATAACATTTAAGTTTCCTTTTATCATAAACTTATCATATGTCATGGGAGATGAACTTCTTGTATAAACATGATCATGATCTCTTTATGATTAGATGAGAATTTCCTTTCATCGTATGCCTTTGTATGTGAGATTAATATAACATAGTCATCATGTGTAAAACATAGAAGAGAATATCGTAACATACATTTATCGTGTTCTTTTCATGATATCACAACTAAAATAATCATGGCCCAACATATCCACATAGTATAATTATACTACTTTCACAACATATCATCATGATTTATAGGCTAACATAAATTTTTTTAGAGTAATCACAACTTTTAAAGCTTATCTCTTGCTTCAAAGAACCTTATTCAAGAACTTAGTTCAACTTACAACATTCATAATCATAACATAGTGAAATACTCAATATCATAATCAAGAACAACTCTTCAAATAATGTACAAGATCAATGCATAATATAGGGTAAAGGAAAGAGTCATTTAACAGTTAAATCTAGTCATAGTTTCAATCCCTATGTTTTCATGTTATGAAATAGTAGAGACAATCACACGAAACCGTCATGTATATAAGAACATGCCTCATATGCAATTTGAACATACTAACAACATATCAACATGCACACCATACAAGTAATGTCTCTACATTATCAAGTGCAATGGTCATGTGAAGCCCCATAGACCCACACAATTAAGTAGATAAGATAGGAGACAATGAGTAATGTTTTGATACATATAACTTGTAACATTAGTAGTCATCACTTCATTTAAGAATATAACCCAATAACATTATCATCACAAAGACCAACATCCTATAAGAGTAACATCATGTATCATAAACATCACACCTTTCATGTTATCATATTACATAAGAACAATCTCCTAGGATTCTTCTTAGAGTAAACTTGTGCAATATCTAGGTAGAGTCCCATTCCCCTACCTCTACTAAGTAGACTCCTCAAGTCGCCCTAATCAACGTTCATTTACTTGTATTTAGTTTTACATGAGGAGAATTTACCTTAACCAATATAGACCATGTGAGATAAACATGGAATTCGATGTCATAAAAACCCACACTAAAAGAAGGTGGTCTACCGGCCAAAGTAGAACCAAACATGACATAACTTTCTAGGTGGATCAACTAGCTAGTATCCTATAATTACAACATAGTTCATGAACTATGAGACGTATTAGAGAACCATATTTCCACATTGAATGGCAGCCTCAATCTCATGAGAGTCATTAACAACCTACTTTCAAACTAAGGAACGGACACCTCTCATATCTAGTTCATCGGTGCTTAGCTTAAGTTCCTTTCTTGAATAACCTTTAAGTTCTCTTTTATAATAAGTTTATCATAGGTCATAGGATATTAACTCCTTGTATAAGCATGATCATGAGCTCTTTATGATTAGATGAGAATTTCCTTTCATCATAACCTTTCGTATATGAGATTAATATAACATAGTCATCTTGTGTAAAGCATATAAGAGAATATCGTTACTTGAATTTATCGTATTCTTTTAAAGATCGCACAACTAACATGTTCATATCCCAACATATCATCATCGAAAAATCATAAATACTTTCACAATATATCATCATTATTTATAGGCTAAGATAAACATTGTGGAGTGAGTACAACTTTAGAAGTTTTACCTCTTGATTCCTAGAACTTTATTCAAAAACTTAGTTCAACTTACAACATTCATAATCGTAACATAGTAAAATACTCAATATCATAATCAAGAACAAATCTTCAAATCATGTACAAGATTAATGCATAATTTAGGGTGATGGAAAAAGTCATTTAAGAGTTCATTATAGTCTTAGTTCCAAACATTACGTTTCCATATTATTAAATTGTAGAGACAATCATATGATACCATCATTAATAAAAAAACATTCTCCACACAAAATTCGAAAATGCACATCAATTCGTGTTGAATAGACCTTAGAAAACACTTACTTTTCATTAAAAATCATAAATATATGGTTAGAAAGAAAAAAATTTCATAGAGTAAAAATTCTATTATTTAAAAGGACCTCTTGGGGAAAGGAATCTCAAGAGTGAAAAATTCATACCTTATAGATGAAGAATCCACAAAAATTGGATGAAAAGCTTGAGGTCTTCGTCTTCTTCCTTAAGCTCTTCTTGTTCTTCAATGGAGGTTTAAAAAGAGAGCTTTCTTGAGAGAGATGAAAGAAATTTTTTTGATCTTATTTGGGAAATGTAAAATTGGTCTAAAACTGACCTAATTTCAATATACAGTCTTCGTATGAATTACACAAAATACCCACCATTTAAATGGGTCTTTTTAATAAATTATATTACAAAAGATACGACTTTAACGATTTTGGGAAGTAGCTACGCATTGCGGGGCTAAATCCCGTCATTTTTATTAAATTTTGAGTTTAGGAAATGATGTGCGTGTCAGCATCGCTTCGGGAGGCTGCCTCTCAAATCTTGAGGCAGAACACTTCCTGAGGAACGCGCTTGTTTGCAGGCTGCTAGGAAGCCTGCCCACCCATGTTTGGCTCCTCCCCAAGGACCTTTTGAGTGGTTCTTGGGGTGTTGTTACACGATATTTGGACCCTTTTTACTACATATTACCTATAAAAGGTCTCATTACAAGTTTTGGACTTCATTTGACACTTCAAAACCTTCACAAAACATAGGAACATTAGCTAGTTCGAATTAGCTAGTTTCCGAACATAATGTCTTTCTTAGTCATTTTGTCTCTAACTTTTCCAAATGAGTTTATTACATTTATATAGGTCAACATAATTTTAAGATTTATTTTATATATTAATCTCTAGTTGAAGTCTTGACATGTCAAGAGTGTTACACATATTAGCATGTTCTTCAAGTGGAGGAACTTGATCACTATGGGGAGGAGCTTCCGCATTGATATTTTCCACTTCAATTATTTGTACCGCATTCCATATTGTGTTCATTCTTCCAATAAGAACACCAATAGAATTAAATGCAAAAGCACAACATAGGAATACTCTAATTGTAAGATACAAGGTTTCCATGAAAAGGAGAATTCCCTAGGTATAATGTAGGTTCCTATCCATAAATGTGGCGCTCTCACAATTATGAGCACGAACTTACATAGACGTTGTAGAGAGAGATGTTGACTCTAAGATAATTCAATATCATTCTCTGAAACCATGTTTTTTACATCCAGGGTTACCCCCAAGACGTAAGTAACATCGCCGTCCTCTTTGAGGACTAAGAGTAGCATCTTAGTTTACATCATCACATACATAAGTCGAATTTAGCAGAAAATTCAAATCTTTTGTTACTTTTATATTGTAGGTTTACATAGACCTTTACATACACATAATTATATAGATATCGAGTATACACAGACCCCTCGTATAGGATGGTTACATAGCCTTCTACTTTTATTGCACATACATATATAAGAAAGATATTAGTCTCAATGATTGTCTCATCTCACAATCATCTAGCTAGATTATAAATTTTTTGCATAGCCCATACATCATTGTAAAAATAGACATATATAGTCTTTCTACAATACTACCTCAAATGAAAGGATATAGAATATAAATCATAAAACTAAAATGAGAACATAAGCTCAATATTCGCATCTCCATTGAAAAATGAGGACCTACCTAACTTGGATTATCAAAGGATCGAAGTCTTCTTCAATTCGCCTTCCAAAACACTTCAACAACCGAAACCTAAATTTTTTGTGAAATAGGAAGAATATGGGGTTAGTACTCCACTTGTAATTAGTATGAGACTATATGCATAAATACTATCAAAATATGTTGAAAAGGGACATTTAGTTAAACTATGCTAGTTTAGTCTATAAAAGTCTTATACATCATCAAGTGAGTCATACAAATTAACAACATACTTACTAACCCAAAAGAGTAATATACATATCATCATACTTGAACCTCTAATCTTCTGCAACCCAATCACCAAGTAAAATGACATCACAAACATGAATAATGGTACACTTAATTATAATAAAGCGAGATAATTACCCAAGAGCTCCTATCAAGTCAACAAGTACAATGACCAATAAAAGCCCCATAACCTTACTCAATCAAGAAATCCTAAAAAAAGAACGACCAACTCCCTACTTCACATAACATGACATTTAGATATACATTCCATATTACTTTAACAATATAGCCCAACACATACTCATAAGTGAACTAATAAACATATAGTATCAACTATGTTCAAGTTCATCAGATACATGTCATACATCATCATAAACATAAACATATATAAGAACATCTTCCTAAGACTATCCTCAAGGATAACTAGTTAAATGCTAGGTAGAGCCTCATACCCCTACTTAAACTAAGTTGTGCCCCTTATGTTATCCTAGTAAGAGTTCCATCCTTGAGTTCATTTACCTTTTGGAAAAATCTCTCTCTAACCGACATAAACCACATGAGCTAGTCTGGAATCCAGTGTCATAAAACCCTACACCGAAAGAAGGCAAACAACTTGCTAAGGTAGTACCAAAACATAAAACATAACAACTATGTGGATCCACTAGCTAATATTCCTATGGGGAGACATAGTTCAAGATCTAGGAGATATAGTTTGGACCCTTTTTATGCTCCATGCAGTGTAGTCTCCAATATCACGAGTATTTTAGTGTCCTATGTTGGAAGGGACAGTCCTCAATCTAGTTCACTCAGTGCTAAGCTAGAGTCCCTTTTTGAAATGTATCTAAGTCTTTAATTATCAATCATAGCTTATTTTAGGTCATAATATATACCCCTTGTATAATATTCATCATCAATTGATCAATAAAAATTTCATGAGTATATGTCCTTTCATTACAATTCATATAAGTGAGGTTAGCACATTAGCATTTTATATCATAACAAGGCACATTGATAGTCATCATCATCCTTATATCACATTAACCTTAATTAACCACACAACATCGTCAGGAAATTTCAATTCAAAATTATACTATCCTACAAATCCTAATACAAGTCTTACTACAATATAAAATTATGACTTAACCACATCACAATCGGAAGTAAAGGTAGAGATTATAAGACTTACCAAGTCCCCCTTCCATGTTCATCATTTAGGAATTACCATAAACCCTCGATTCAATACAATTTAGATATATCACATCATAATCCAATAAAAAATGGGATAACAAGACTAAAAGAAATCACTAGACATAACTCAATACCAATCAAAACTTAAGACAAAATACTTAGGTCAATCCTCATAACCTAGATGACTTCTCAAGAACTTGTATGAAAAGCTACGAATAATCCTAATATGTTTATATTTAGTGTAAAAACATAATCTAATAGTGATTTAAAAAATAATAAAGTAAATTGAATCAATCCAAACCTAATTCACATCAAGATCAAACCTAGGGTTAAGGGTCAAGGATCATGTTCTTCTATTTAGATCAAACCATAACAAATTATGATAATCAACTGAAAATACATGTTAATATATTAATTAAACCCTAATGAAACCATTAACAACTCATTTCATAACATCAAATTCGTAATTAAATGAAACCCAATTGAACACCCAACTTTCTAAAATACTTTGAAGGATTCCTTTGAGAAAAACAAGTCTCAAAGGTAAATTAACTCCCATACCTTAAAGTTTGATGAGGATTTGTTGTTGAAATCATACCTTTTCAACACACAAAACATCCCCTAGCTTTTCTTCAATGGTGTCTTCCAATAGAGAGAGAAAGAAGAGAGAATGAAGATAGTTTATTTTTAACAGTTGTGTTTAGATTAATGAGGGTTGGGTCTTTATAGCGGGGTTAAATTATTTTATTAATATTCCTTTTTTCCCTTAATAACTCCTAAACCCATCATTTAATTTAATTGGACTTAACATAAATTGTGCAGAAAAATGGACCCTCATAGATAGAACCCCATCGACGGGCCGTGTGTGAGTCGACGGTTGGTCCCCCCTCCATCTTGCACAACTGTCGTCTTGTTCAGATTCTTGTGCGGGATAGGGATTTACCATTTTGACTAAGTATGGGATGACGGTTGGCATCGACGACCCGTCGATTCACACATGAGTCATTCCTTGGATTTTGAGTTTTGCACACTACCTAGGAAGTGCTGCCTTCTACGTGCTAGTGTCCTCCTCGAGGGCACTTGTGGGTCATTCAAGAGTCGTACCTAGACTTTTCGACCACAAATAAAGCTTAGCATATGTTGTACACAAATTCACCTAATTTCTTGAGTTTCTGACTCCTAAAAATTAGTCAAATAGGCTAAGGCTTGCTAGTAACCCTTAGAACTAGCTTATCGGATGTCATGGACATTCTTGGACTTCTTGGTTCATAAAATTCCTAAATGAACTATATTAATTTAAATAGGTATTAAAACAGTGTTTAGACCCCATGTCATCTATGTTATTCTTTAAGACTCGTCTTGGATTTTCGAAATGTTACAGTTGGGGTCCAAGTTGGGGTCCTCCTTCTAGGGCCCCTTGTGGGTCCTGGGTGGAGTCCTACCCACATGTTAAACCTTTAAAAATGTAATCTACATATTAGGAATATCTCCAAACAATAACAACATCAAACAAGCCACGCAACATGTTAATACACATTAAAACTCATAGGGACGTCCAAAGGCGATCTTTCAAACATCACCGGAGGTTCTTGGACGTTTGACCTCCAAACCATACCAAACTCAACATGCTCACTTTAAATACTATTTTGAATAATATAAGGACTTCATAAACTCATTACTCTTTCATAAGCACATGAAAACACATCAGGCACATAGGTGACTAGTCGTCTAATATCTTGGTCGTCGCTTGACGTTTGACTTCAACCTTAACCCAAATCTTGAGACACTGCCTCAAACATTTTAAACCATCTTAGGACTTCAAGATTTAATGTTACAAGCATTAGGTCCTAATTTCACCTAAGTCATTTTTTGACGTGTTATATTCTCTCTTACTTGGACAACATTCGTCCTAGAATGACACTTGCCACTCTCCGAACACTTCCAAGAGTAGAGAATCAACATATTCTACAAATAATACAATACACAATAAAGTAGAAACATCATTTTAATATAATTAAGAGAATCACAACACAACAAGAAACTAGAATAAATTCTTCAACTAATTATTCCATAAGACTCACATACTTCATTTCAATTAGAAAAAAATCATTTTATATTCATTATCATGATCATATATCTCAATTCTAGACACGATGCAACCATTTTACATGAAAGAATAATTTAATCATTTTCACAAAATCATTACAGTGACCATAATTTTCGTTAAAGTGAACATAGTTCACAATGTAACAATGCAATACTTAAGAAATTTCTTATAAATGCTCAACAAATCAAAATCATATAAGGATTTAGACATGGTCACTATTCATCTTTTATAAGACAATTAGAAACCTACACTATATGCACATGAACCATGAAAAAGATACCATGCATGAAAACTCATTTTCTCATTCAACAAAACATCAACCAAAACAAGTATATCATAATGAGAATATTTGGAACTCACTTTTTCACAAAAGACTCCTACATAAATCAAGTTACTAAGAACTCTTTGTTTACGCCTTGAATAAACACATAAACAAAGGTTAATTGTACCTAACTCCCAACAAAAATACACTTCACCATACTCCCCCAATTAGGAGAAACAAATTTTTAAGTTAACTTAACATTCACTACAAGGAATTCCCTCAAGGCACCTTAAACCGTACTAATGCTTTTTAACCAAAGTCTATCTCATGAGAACTTAAGACTCTCACAGGTCTAACCATCTAACCACTACATCCCCCTGACTAGGAGAAACTCACCTTTACTCTTTAAAATCTCATCACCTTCCTTTCTATAGTCAGGTATTAAACAAAATGAAAAAATCTCAACAACCACACCTTCACATTTCTAGAAATATACCTTACCATTATTTTCCAACTACACAACCCTTTAAAAGGTAACTAAAGGAAGCTGTAGTCATCAACACCATCGTTCACACCTCATCTAACAAGTCACATCTTATCTTTTATATCCGTCAAAGCAATCTTTACAAAGTCACCCTCAAGGGAACAACACATAAGGGAAGCAAGGGAAAGATACCATATACAAAGTTCTTAGGAACGACTATATGAATGATGAAGTGATACTTTACATTATGAAAAAGACTCTACTAGATGTTGTTCATGAGACAAATAAGACATTCAAAAACTATGCTCTGATACCACCCTTGTAAAGAGCAGCAGGTGCACCCTAGAAGTTAGAGCATCATTCTGTTGCCACACGGCAAATGAGACTTCAATAAGTCTCATCAAATACACTCGTATCCTTCATTCCATAATAAATATTCTAAATTAGTAAGAATTTAAAATTTTCTTCACACACGAAGATATCTTTCTATAATCAATACGCAAGCAGAGGAATTTCATTTAAAATATTAAACCTTTACAACATCTCATTGAACCATCTAAACTTTGGAGTATACAACACTTGGGACAAAGCCCATACAAGACATAAAATAAAGACTAAGACATAAAGGAACATGTGAATATATCCTCGAATCGATGAAAACCCACAAATATTTCATCTTCAACCTTTAGAAACCTATCCATCCTACATGGAACATCAAGACTTCAAATTCACTACACTTTAGTCAAAAAGGGAAAAGAAGGGGTTAGCACATTAGATGCACTAAGTATGGAATCCATGCAAAAATCATGAAAAAAGATATTTAGTAAATAACATATTTTTCATGAATTTTGATTAAAAAATCATACTATAAGCATAAGAACAATATTTAACACCTTATAAACACATAAGAATTCATTTCAGCAACCCTTCATTTAAGAAACCCTATAATTGAAAGCTATTCTAAGACTCACATAAGTATGACAAAAACAGACCTCCCTCACACCGTCTCTAGGCAAACCTAAAACGATCCTTAAGACCACCTACAATAAGATACACACCAAGTACATAAACATGAGATCCCCCTCCCAAAGATGATTCTAAGTCTCAATTGAGTGAGTTCTGTAGCGACCGCCTACACAACCTTTACATACACACACTTAAGAGATCTTCTAGACTACCTAAGATAGAATCATTCTCACTTAGTACAACTACTTATATATTATATCATATTCTCCTTCCAAAGGCAATAAAATTACTTACTTAAATAAATCAAGAAGATAACGTCCATGATTAATCTCTTCAAAATTACCTAAATAATACTTAAGAATACCTAAGGCTTAAATCATATTTACATAATCAACCGACTTCCCCAACTACAGTCATTCTTAAGACTTATCTAGGTAAGATACGAAACGACCATCACAATGCCCCCTTTACACCTTATAGACAACCCATAAATACTCTCGATAAGTACTTGTTCATTTAACACGTTTTCTTTACTTATGTCATTACATTCATTAGTCCATTTAAGAATCATTCATCACATAAGGCCAATCACGCAATGGTCTTGGACAAAGACCTAGGGACTCTAAGTAACACATTTAAAGCCTAGTGTGCAATGTCTAGTATAGTGTCCCATACCACCACCTAACCTTCATAGAACTTCTCTAATGCTAGTAGGTATCCCACATAATGAGAATAGGCAATAACCGACATAGACCATGATAGATAATCATGGAATTCAGAGTTCTAACATACTCTAATGAGGGTGTTATACTTGCCAACGGTAGAACTAGGACACATCCTATGTAGGCACATGGTTAAGAGATTTGAAGGGCTTTTATGCACTCTAGTCTCAGACTTAAGTAGAGGTACATTGTACTCTAGTCTCTTTCTCATGTATAGCTAATTCCCATAACATAATTACTCGGTGCTAGCCTTTGTTGTCATATATTCATTTACATTGAAGATTCATATAAAGGGGTTCCATATATAGTTTATAACTCAATCAAATTCACCATACCAAAGAGGTCCACTAGGGCTACCTAATAATGGTGATATAAATAGCTCGTCATGATTTTCGTATGGATGATATTATTTCGTTCCATCCAATCAACCCTAAGTCAATCATCCTTTACATGAAGGATACAAATACGACTATCTACTTCAAAGTTCATAACATAACTTGCCACTAGGTTTGGTTCAACATACATGATCTTCTTATCTATCACATCTTGAAACCACACCCTAGATGTTAGGGTACAATCTCGGACTGTAACCGGCGTACTCGACCTCTCGGAGGTCTTCATTCCATAATCATAGTGAAAAGTAGTGCGGAATTAAATCTTTTCACAAAAATATTATAGTCTTTAAAATTTCCTTCATATAAAAATAATAGTAATTACTAAGTCTCAACTAGGGGTGGCAATTTCAGCCCATAATAGAATGAGCCCATTTTTTCCATACATAATGACTTGGATCTTAAATATTAAAATTGGTCAAATATGGGCCTTAAGCTATTTTGAAAGTCTCTTCAAATATGGTCAAAATGGGTTCAATATGGGTATCCATTTGATCCATATTAGATCACTTATTTTCACTGTCACTCAATAAAAAAAATTTAAAGGTAGGTTCGTGGACATTGGGGAGGAGGATGGAGAATGGCTTGAAGGAGAGGCTAAAATAATTTTTTTTTTGGAAAAATAGTTTTTTTTTTTTAAAAAAAATTGGGTATGTTAGTGGAAGGTGGGGAGGGGTAAATTTTTTTTTTTTGAATAACAATTTTTTTTTCGAAAATAACTTTTTAAGGGATAGGTTGGTGAAAGGTGGAAGGGGCGCGGGCGCCCCGAGGTATGTGGAGAAGGGTACATTTATGTTTTTGAAAAATAAATTTTGTTAAATGGGTTAGAACCATTTTGACCAAACCATATTTGACCAAATCCATATTAGACCATATTATATTTGGATAGATTATCCGACCATTTTTTCTAAAATCATATTAAACCCATGCAAAACTAATTGAAATCCGACCGTTTGCCACCCCAAGTCTCAATCTCATTACCTTTAGAGACAAGAATACTTGGGACACGACCCATACTTAAAAATATGAATATGGGGATACTTAGTCTATTTCAATACTTTGAATGAAAATATAAAAGACCTATATGCCCTCGAGTCAAGTGAGGACATACGTCAACTTCTCTTGAACTATCTTTTATGTCCGAGTCTTATTTTCTCAAAGCTCCTCATCTACCAAGAACTATATAGATAGATAAAAGCATGGCGTTAGTACAACTACATGTACTAAGTATGGCGTTATGGATAAAAATCATGAAAATGAACTTTTATTAGAAATATGCATCTTTCAATTTTTGAATCAAATTTTAATCATATGAACAATATTTATCAAATTAGAAACACATAAGGAAACATTTAGCCAAAAATTATCATTTAAGAACACACATTACAGAGAGTTCAATTCACTGTACAGTAAAATACTACACTTTTATGGTGAATTCCCTTGTCTTCCTTTGTAATAATTTTTAGCGTGTTGTTATCTCATTAAAATATATCCTAAGACTCACTTAGAACCACAAAGAGAGAACGCCCATACAAACTCCATAAGAATACCCAAATGACCCTCAAGAAAAGTCATAATAAGTCAGTACACACTTAAAGACATCAAACATATCAACATATAGGTGATATGGCATTCTCCTTCCAGAGACTATCAAAAGACTTGCTCAAGAAAATTAAGAAGATAACGTCCATAGTAACCTCTTCAAGATTACCTAAAAAATACTTATGACTACCTAAAGCTTAGATCATGTCCATAATACCAACCAACTTCCCTAACTAGAGTCATCCTCAATACCTCAAAAGTTAAGACATGAATAAATCATCATTTATGACCTCTTCACACTTCAGCTAAGGAATGATTAAGTCACTATAGATTAGGTACTCATTTATTTATATACTTCTTAACATAAGTCATTAGTTCCTTAGTTCATTAAGACTCATACATAACATAAAAGAAAATCAACTAATCGTCTTGGACAAGACCTAGGAACTCCAAAAAACACCTTCAAATCCTATTGTGCATTGTTTAGATAGTGTCCCATACCACCACCTAAACCTCATTAATTTATATAATGCTAATAGGTATTCCACACAATGATAATAGGTTGTAACCGACATAGACCAGGATAGCAAGATATAGAATCTTCAGTTCTATCCTACTCTATTGAGGTTGTTCTACTTGCCAATGGTATAACTTGGGCACATCCCATGTAGGCAGATGGTTAAGGAATATGAAGGGCCACTTTGTATTGTAGTCTCATACATAACCATAAATACTTCCCTTACCATACTCACTCGGTGCTAGCCTTCTTTATCGTAGAGTAATTCCCGCATTAGGTTCACATAAAAGTGTTCCATAACTACTTCATAACCCAATAACATTTACCCTAACAAAGAAGGTCCAGTAGGGCTACCTCACAATGGCGACAAAAGCTCATGATAACTTTCCTAAGGATTAATATGATGTCGTTCGAGCCAGCTAATCTTAAGTCCATCATTCCTTTACTATGAAGGATACCATTACGGCTTACAATTTCAACAATCTTACCAGTTAGTAAAGGTTTTCACATAAAAGACTCTTAAGTTCATTTAAAGTCACATGTCATTCATACATTAAATACTAAGAGATCTAACACCCTAAACCAAGGCATCACATATTCATAATCATATATACATCTAGCAAGTGACATAAGTCAACCAAGACAATCTAGCACATACTTCACTTTTAACTCATACTGTAAGTTATTCTAGAATCACATAGGAAACAACCTAACATCTTAAAGTCATCCTATATACTATCATAACATCATGAATATCCTCCACGTAGACTCATATAGCCATGTAGGAATAACCAGTACTCAACTCTAACACTATACTCATAATGTCAAAGTCGTAGTCTAACATGATCACCTAAGACAAAATGAATAGAAGAATACATATATTAATTAACATGTAGATACATATTGTCATGCTTCACATAATCAAACTACAAAATAAGTCATATTACTTCATGTAGTTGCCAATAAGGCTAAGATCATCATATTGTATAAAGTAACAACGACAAAGCCTCATAAATCGCAAGTACAACACATAGAACCACCACCATAAGTGTACCATACCAATCACAATAGAATTCAAGTATAAAAAACATCAAAATAAGTTAAACATGGTAGCATACCCCTACATCATCCTCATAACTTCAATTAAAAATAAACTTACTTAATAAAATAACGCAAGACCCTTATCTAAGGCCATAACTAACAATTCAACATAAAAAAACTACAATAATGAATGAATTAGGTTAATTAAATGTTAACTCATCCATCTAATACAACATAGATATCAATTTACTATTGATTTGATAATTAGAAAGACAATAACAAACTACATAAGAATTCATTGTCACGATTGGGGTCTAGACCATAGACAAAACCATTTTCCTTGACCTCTTAGAGGACGAAGACAAGCCTATGTACGTCATCATTTCATTTGTTAGGTTAATTTTTGCAGAAAATTTGAAACTTTTTGTTTTGTTTGAAGTGTAAATAGAATTCATAGTTATAACATGCATATGCATATAAAGAAGTTCATTGTTTATGTGTATCAATCATATAATAAAGAATCATTTATTCTTTACAAAAATAGTCTTAAAGAATAAGTAACAATTGCAAAAATGGCACCATTACATAAGTATGAAAAAAATAGGAAAGAAATACTAGTGGAACATGCTCCACTAGCCTAAACCTATTACTAAGCCAAAAACATAACGCCAGGAATCCTCGAATGCATGGGGACCTACCAAGTCCGGATGAAAAGGTCTGATGTCCAAAAAGCTGCAATGAATGTCTTTAACACTCTCCTGAACCTGCACCTAATATAGTATAATGTATGGGATTAGTACAAACTTGTAATAATTATGGGTTTATGCAAGTACACACCAAGTACATGTATGATTAAGAATAGCTCTCTCCTAACGATATGAATTATGGAAAGACAAGTCAATTGAAGTTGCCAAATCAGATTAGGGAAGTCATGCTATGACAGTAACATGCATCATCGTTATTTTCATATTGCACAGAGCACATAACATATTTCATATAGAACGTACATATATTGCATATCATTTTTTTAAATGCCTTGAGACCTTGGAATTACGGACTTAACATTAGAACTTCCAAAAATAAGGGCTCAACATATGAGACCTCAACTAGGGAGCCGTCTTTAGCAAACACAGAGTCTTCTTCGTTTATTCATACGTACTTCATTTTCGTTCGTTCGTAGGCTAATGTATACACCGTCCATACCTAGGATGTAATTTAATACTTTCATCGGGTTCGCTGTGATATGACCATGAATGACCTAGTTTCATTACTTGAAGTCTAGTTCACCTCTTGATTATCCTATCCAAACACAATTGGTATCAGTAATTTCATTTTCTTTCATACTTTGTGGAACTCAAAATTTAACCAACGTAGATCATGTGAGCATCATGAATTCTGATGTGTTCCCCATACCGAAAAGAGGTAGAGTAACTGGCCAAGGTGAAACCAAAACATCCTTAGCTCACTTAGGTTGAAAACCACTAGCTAGTTTCCTATGTATGCAGCATAGTTTGAAGACTAGGAGCTTTAGGGAGACACATACCTACCTTGGGTGACAGTCTCATCTCATGAGAATTAAGTGAACCTCTGCCCTTCCCGAAACACGACATTACCACTCATATATAGCCTATCGGTTATCCGTTTAAAGTTCCTATTTACATTCAATTCATACATCATCGAAGTTTGCTTCTAGCATTAGGTAGTAATAGCTCATTAGATTATTTCTCATCCCTTCATTATGTATTAAGTGTGAATTCTCCTTACACTTACATATAGAGTGTGGTTGAGACTTTTCTCTTAATGTTCAACACTCTCTTAGGTAAATACTTTTGGTGACCTTATATTGGCGTATTTAGAACTTGTCTCACTTGTACTAGCCTCATATTGTGACGCCACCCTGTTCTGTCTTAACATCTTTACATTTCGTCTTTACTCACCTTTCATTATTTGTTCATTGTATATCATTTATACTCTCTCTTGGAATTTACATTGAGGGACATTGATTCTAGGTGTAGATACAACTTGTCTCACTTATACTAGGCTATCCTCATGTAGTCACACATTCTTTATTTATTCATCGTATAGCATAAATATACTCTCTTAGAAATTTCATTTAGTGACATTGATTTTTAGCCATAGATGCAGTTTGTCAAACTTGCACCAGACTCTTATCATGTTGTCACTATTTTCATTAGCATAATAGTAATACATAATTACTCACCTTATTACGTGAGTAATCATTTTGTCATATGCCAATTCACTTGGCCTTTTAGTGTGTTTCATATTCTTACTTAACCCTCCGGAGTTCACATTATTTTATCACATACATCATAGGTTCACTTATTTTTAAACGTACGCTGGACTTATGAACCCATACGTACAAACCATGAGGCTTTCTTCATAATTTGTCTAAGTGACTCATACTAGCCCAATATTATGTGGTATAAGACTTATTAATCTTGAAGTATGCCAAGGTCTAAATTTCGTTTCCTATAGGCAGCTCACATTAAGTATTTATTCACGCAAGACTTATTCATCAATACGGAATTGGGCAAGGGAACCCGATTTTAAGTCACTTGAGCAACACTTAGTCATATATTAAATTTTGATTTAAAATTTCAGCTTGGAAACCCAAGTTAGGATCCCTAACGCGTACATTTCTTTTCATACTTTTCTCTCCTTGACATTTCTTATAGGCCGAGAGCATGTGGGATCCATCCCCCACAAACTCATTTTATTTTCCTTTATATTTTCTCCTAATTTCCTCACCTATCCGAGAGGTTGTGGCTTCGATCCCCACACACTTCATTTTATTTTATTTTTTCACCCTTTCATTTCTTTACTTGAACCTTACCCCATTTTAAATCCCCTTACCTCATTTATTTTATTATTGAATTTTTCCAGCAGCTTACATATTGTGAGGTCATGGGTTCAATCCATAATGACCTCATACATTTTAATTTTTTTTCAAAACTCAAAATCTCTAATCAGCTTAGCCGAGACCAAATTTCCTGATTTATGGAAATTTGGTCATGTTTTTAGTCCACATATTCTCATCATATACACAGTAGATTCTTAGGAATTTCGCTGGATATTTCGTACATATTTTCATAGTAAATTCATACAAAAACACAAGGATTTGAAATACCATTTTCATGCTCCAATTCATACTATTTTCATGCTCCAATTAGGACCAAAAGACATGGTTACACACAAGCATTGAACACGTTTATCATCACATAATTCTGAACATACAAACATAAAAATATTCATCACAAAAAGACATTACATTCCTAAATTCTACCAGAAAAACATACCCAATGTACAACAATCGATGGGAGTTAGTGACAGGGACATGAAAAGGGGGAACATTCGTAGTTTTCGCATTAGAATTCGACTGAATCTTAGGGTCTCTTGGAAAAGGGAACAAGAGAAAGAAAAAGCCATACCTTTTGTCGATCAACACCTTCCAAACCTTCTCCAATTTACAGCCAACCTCCACAACACCAAAGCCACACAATGAAACTTCAAGCACAACCCATGAAGAACAATGTTTTTGCTTTTTGTTTTTAGTTAAGTTTTTCTTTTGAGTATTAGTGTAAAAGTTCTTTAAGAGTGATGAACTTTAATTTTTTTGTTCTGTTACTGATGAAGAAACGTGAGAATGAGAGTGGATAGGCATGAGAAAGAGAGTGAAGAGAGATGAGAGAAAGTGTAGGAGTTTTAGTTGAAGACATAGTCAAACTAGGACTCCTTATTATTTATTAAATAAAAATATGATATTTCAAGTTTTAGATGAAATGACTCATCATGACCTTACTTAAATCAGATGATTAATATTAATTAATTCAATGTAACATTACTTCCACCAAGGATCGAACCTAGATGGAGCTCTATTCGCGAAAATGGGTCGATTCTGGTCAAACCTACCTGAATTATCCACTATTTTCATTAATTAATTTATTATATAAATACTTAGGGTAAATACGATACTTCCCCTGGCCTGGAAAAGACCATTCTACCTTACACCCTCCAAACCTAAGATTACCCTTTTCATGTCCGGTTAAGACTCATTAGAGTAAATCTTAATATTCGGGTACCCTACATGGCAGGACCCAACCTTTTCTAGCTCAACTAACTCACCAAGTTGGTTGTCTTGGATGGTACATGGGTTTTGAAGTCTCGTTCCTCGCGCATCAAGATATGTGAACTTGGTCTAATCTAGGCATTGAAGGTATGTTTAGGCATTCCTTCGCATAGTTAATTTTCGAGTTGTTACATTAATCAACATTAGCTTAATATCAAGTAACCCACCATCATAGTCAAAAACTAGGGTTCATCAAAATTAATGGTTTCATAGGTAATTTAGATTTAAATCATCAATACTATATCAATTATATCATAATTTAAAGTTTAGAAATCATTTATGCAAGAACCCATGGTAGAATCATGAATTTAGACAATTTAACATTGAAAAACATCTTGAGGATTGGGCTCCTTGATGAAATGAGTTTCAAGATCAGTAGTCATAACTAAATGATGATAATTCTTCACTTATATGAAGAATTTCCACTCAAAACGCCACACCAAGCTGTTTCTTGAATTTGGACTTCAATTGAGTCTTGGGAAATCTTAAGGGATTTTAGGGTTTTGATTTGGATGAATGAAATCTTCTAAGTTTTAAACACTTATATACTTATTTAAAATACCCAATACACCCATAAAAACCTCAATACATACATTTAGAATTGGGATGAACTTACAAGTTCACCGCTACACTTATATGTGACTACACGCAGGCACACAAGCCAATTGATGGACTGCCCATCGACGGGGCGTAAGCCTACTTGTGAAGCGTGCTGGAAACCTATGATGGGAACTGTTAGATTTTAAACCCATTCTAAGTTGCTACCCATGCCAACAAACTATGGGGCGTCGATAAGGCTACTGGCCGTTGATTGCCTTCCGTAGGTGGACCGCCTTTTGGCAGTTTTTGACACAAACATGGATCCTTTCTGAAGGAACCTTGAGGGATAATTTTGAAAACATTTCCAATCCAAATAAATTATTCTATGAGTTTAACACGTCTCACATGAATTTCATCAAAAACGAACACGTAAAACTTGACAAAACATACCTAGACACACAAAGTCACTTCAAAGCATATCATTCGAACGTCATGGACATTCTTGGACGTTTTACCTCAAAACTCCACCATACTTGAGACACTGCTTATACATTCTATGATAACTCATTTAAAGACCCTAAAGCCTCAAGAATCACACATAAAAACATAGAATCAAATATGAGGCACATAGGTGACTTAGTCGTCGAACGTTTTGGTCGTCCCTTGATGTTTCACTTCCAATGCGCCTAATACTTTAGCTACTCCCTCTATACGATATATTAGAGCTATTTAGGACCTTATACCATCAATACTAACATGTTAGTATCTAGTTAACCTATGTAAATTTTGGGGTCTTAAAACTCCCCCACTTGGACAACATTCGTCCTCGAGTGACACTTGCCACTCTCCAAACCCTTCCAAGAACAAAGATTCAACTAGAAGATAATAACAAAACTGTCACGACCAGAGTCTAGACCCTAGCCAAAACCGGCGTCATTGACCTCTTAGAGGTTGCATACATGCCTACATACAACATCGTTAAATCATCTAAGTTAATTTTAGCAGAAAATTTGAGCTTTTTCTTTACTTAGACTTCATAGTGAGAAACTTTGAACTCTCATAACATAGTATACATAAGCTAATGAGATTTCACAATAACCATCTATTATCAAGTTAATAAAATGAAAGACATAGTCAATATCTTTATAAAATATAGAGTTGCCAAAATGGCACTAATACAATATCTGAAAATAACTAGGAAAGAAACACTAGTGGAACATACTCCATTAGTTAATGTCTACGTCAAATGATAGAATAAAATAGTAAGCATTCTCAAAAGCATGAAGGCCTACCAAATCCGGAAGAAAGCTCTACGTCCGGATAACTTCAATGTCGATTCGCAATCTCTAGCGTCCAGCTGCACTTGCACCTAAAAATAGAGTGTTGTATGGGATTAGTACACACTTGTACCAACGACATGAATGATTAAGAAGAGCTCTCTCCTAATGATATGAGTTATGGTAATTAAAGTCAGTGGACTTTCCAAAATCAGATTAGGAATTTCATGCTATGAGAGTAACATGCATCACCATGCGTATCATATTGCATACAACACATAACATATTGCATATAACACATAACATATTGCACATAGCAGATAACACATTTCATATCATTTGTTCATATGCCATGAGACCTTGTAATCATGAACTTGACATTAGGACTTCCCAAAATGAGGGCTCAACATTTGGGACCTAAACTAGGGATCCTTCTTTAGCAACCACAAAGTCCAATTCATTCATTCATACATACTTCATTTTCATTCAATCGTAAGCTAGTGTATACACGTTTCATACCTAGGATGTAGTTTAAGACTTTCCTCGGGTTCGCTGTGCAATGACCAAGAATGACCTAGTATCATTACTTATGTCTAGCTCACCTCTTGATAATCCAATCATAACACCTTTTGTATCATTCATTTTATTATGTACATTGTTTAAGTCTCGACTCATTCTTTCTTTGGGAACATTAACCTTAGCCGACATAGATCATGTAAGCATCATGAAATCTAGTGTTTAACCCCCACACTGAGAAGAGGTGGAATCACCGTCAAATGTGAACCAAAACATGCTAGCGTATATATAGAGTCGAACCCTGCTAGAACCCTATATTGTCAGTATCGATTCAAAGACTAGGAGATAAGGAGACCCATACCCATCTTGACGGACATTCTCATCTCATGAGAATTACATGAACCTCTGCCTTCCCGAAAGAAGGAATCGCAACTCATAGCTAGCCTATATGTGCTCAGTATGAAGTCCCATTACATTCATCTCATACATCATAAGAGTTGGTTTCTAGAATGAGGGCATCATATCTCATAAGATGATTTATCATCACATCATTACTATGAAGTATGCATTAACTTTTAATACTTTCATTAGAGTGTTCATAGAGACTGGCCTCTTCATAAAGATTACACTCTCATAGAAGAGTACATTTGGGTAACATTTACTTAGGTTTATTTGAGATTGCTCTCGTGTTTCACATTGGCATCTTATCATTTTATCACAACATCCATTATTTTTAGCACATTTGCCTTCATAATTACTCACCATTTTTTTACTTGAATGTTCATTTCATCACATGTGGCCTTTAGAATGTTTCACACTCTTACTTAACCCTTTTTGGGTCTAATCATTCATCACATAACATCTAAGGTTCACTTTATAACTTATTTTGGACTTATGAGTCCACACACACAAGCCATGTGACTTCATTCATAAATTATTTAAGTTATACATATTGCTCAATATTACGTGATACAAGACTTATGCATCTTGTAAGTATGCCAAAGTTTCAATTTGATTCCTATAGGCAATATTCATTAAATATTTAATCATGTAAGACTTATGTGCAAATACGCAATTATGGCAAAGGAACTCGGTTTCGAATCCCTTGAACAACAGTCAGACATTCAAAAATTTAAAGTATTGTGTCACTCAACTTGGGGATCGAAGTTCGATCCCCATTTCTCATGTTAATAGTTTTTTTCTTTTCACATTTAATTTCGGCAGTTGCTAAGGGGCGTGGGATCGATTCCCTATGACCCCATACCTTTCCCTTAATAAATTTTCCAATCCTTATCTCCTCATTTTAGCTACTGGTCGAGGGGTTGTGGAATCTATTCCTCACAGCACCATTCTTTTATATACATTTTGTCTTCTCCTTCACTCTATACCTAGAGGACGTGGGTTTGAATTCCACTCCTCTCATTTATTTATTTATGTTTTTGGTAGAAGAGTCCACCAAAGGGAATACAGGTTCGAATCTCGTGCACCTCACATCTTTTTAATTACATGCTTGGGGGATCCTCTGTGTCGTGGGATTGAAACCTAGAGCCACATATTTTTTTCCCTTTTTTCTGCCGAGTATCGCTGGAACCCTAGCCTAGATCGACCCCCACTAAGCACACCCCTTTTAATTAATTTGTTGAGGTATGCTTTAGTGAGGTCTTGGGTTCGATCGCTCTAGACCTCACCTATTTTTTTAAATGTTTAGACGCCCAAAATTTCTATAAACCAAGTTGGTTGGCTTGGCTGTTGCAAGGGAAAGAGGTTTGGTTCTATGCGTATCATTTGTGTGAACCCGGTCTAATCATAGGCATTCTAGACACATTAAGTATGAATTAGCATAGTCGTTTTAGGTTGTTACATTATCCAACCTTAAGAACATTTGTTCCAGAATGACACTTTTTATAATCTAGCACAACGCCAATCATATCATAACATAGGTATTATACAGAGTCAAGCAATTTCAACTAGGAAATAAGAAGTTTTGCAAACTTAGACTTAAGAGTAGAAAATCTAACCTCAAGAGCTGAAGAGATGAGGGTAGTGGGACCTCATATCGGCCTCCGCCTCCAATGTATCACCCTCAACAAGATGGTTCTTCCACAATACATTCACTATGGAAACCTCTTTGTTTCTGAGCCGCTTTACCTGGCGTTATAAAATCTCAACACAAACCTCCTCATAGGACAAGTCCTCATCAACTCCCAAACTTTCAATAGGAAAAATCGATGTTGTATCACCAAGGCACTTCTTTATCATATAGACATGAAAGACTAGATGAATAGAAGCTAGCTCCACAGGCAACGCCAACTCAAGGCCACCTCACCCACACGTTGTAGGATCATACCTCGGAATCAACTTTCCCTTCTTGCCATACCTCATCACCCCCTTCATAGGTGTTATGTTACAATAGACCTTGTCACTGACATCAAACACAAAGAGTCATTTTCTGTTGTCTGTATAAAACTTCTGCCGATTGTAACCAGTAGCCTACCTGACCCTAATTACCATGACCTTTTCTTAGGGTGCATGATTGATCTTTGAATAAAAAAATCATAACTCTCCAACCTTGAACCACCCAACTAGAGACCTACACCTTCTACCATATAGTTCCTCAAACGATGCAATCCCAATGTTGGAGTGATAACTGTTATTATCCGAGAACTCTATGTAAGGCAGATGGTCGTCCAAACTACCTCTTAAGTCAATCACACACACTCTCAACAGGTTCTCCAGTGTCTTAATGGTGAGCTATGCCTGCCCATCAGTTTGAAATGAAAGGCAAAACTAAGCTTTGCTTGCGTGCCTAAGTTCTTCTGGAAGGATCTCTAGAAATATGAAGTGAACTAAGCTCTTCTATATAAAATGATAGACAAAGGAATCCCATGCCGTCTCACAATCTCATCAATATAAAGTCTCGCATAATCCATGGCTCTGTAAGTAGACTTCATATGGATAAAGTGGACAGACATAATCATCTTGTCCACAATAACCCATATGGAGTCGTGTTGTCTTCTAGTCATCCAAATACCAACCACGAAGTCCATATTAATGACATCCAACTTCCAAGTTGGAACCTCGATCATCTGAGTTAGACCGCCAGGATTAAGATTTTCTGCCTTATCCCATTGACAATTAGGACACTATGCCACATATTCAGCAATGTCCTTCTTGATGTCATCCCACCAATAGATCTGCTTAAGATCATTATAAATCTTTCTTGAACCTGGATGTATCTAATATTTAGAACCATAAGCCTCTGTAACAATTTTGGTCCACAAATAATCCACATCTGGCACATAAGTATTACGTCACCACCTAAAACAAAACTCTCACTCATCTTTACCAACAATGTGTCCTTCAACTCCATTAACAACGGATTAAGATGATAACCCTTCTTGACTTAAACTGCCAAGGATTATTCAGAACTAGGATGAACTGAAACACCCCCACTATTAGAGTCAACCAACCCCACACCTATTCTTGCCATTCTGTGTACATCTTTCACCAACTCCGTCTTCTCATTCTCAATGTGGGATGTACTCCCCATGCTCATCCTACTGAAAGAATCGGCTACAACATTAGCCTTACCTTGATGGTAGTGGACATTCATGTCATAGTCCTTCAACAGCTATAACCATCTCCATAGATGTAGGTTAAACTCTCTCTACTTGAACACGTATAGGAGACTCTTGTGGTTTTGAACACATAAACATGCTCTCCATACAAGTAGTGCATCCATAGATTAAGTGGAAACACCACAGCTGCAAACTCTAGGTCATGAGTGGGATAATTCTGTTCTTTGAACCTTTATCTCTCTAGACGCATAATCTAGTACCTTACCACCCTTCATAAGAACACATCCCAAACCAACCCTAGATGCATCACAATAAACAGTGTAATTCTTACAACACTTAGGCAAAGTAAGCACTAGGCTAAAGTGAGTCTGTCCTTGAGCTAATGGAAACTCTTCTCGCAAGTCTCCGCCCATTCAAACTTGACATTCTTCTTTGTCAAAGCTGTAAATGGGGAAGCAATGGAAAAAAAATTCTCCATGAACCTGCGATAATAACTAGCCAATACCAAGAAGCTACTGATATAGGTGGGAGTAAGGTTTCAGCCAGTTCTTAACAGCCTCAGTCTTCCTGGGGTATACCACCACACCTTTGTAGGACACAACATGACCCAGGAAGGTCACTGATCTAAGCAAGAATTCACACTTGTTGAATTTGGCATACAACTGATGTTGTCTAAGAACCTGCAAGGTTAGTCTCAAATGTTGTTCATGATCTTCCTTTGTATTAAAGTAGAATAACAATTTCCTCTATGAAAACTATGAAGAAAGAGTCTAGGTATTGATGGAAGACCCTGTTCATGAGATCCATAAATACAGCTGGTGCATTAGTGAGACCAAATGACATGACTAGGAACTCATAATGACCATAACGAGTACGAAAGGTTGTCTTTGGGATATCTTCATCCCGAAGCCTAAGTTTATGGTACCTTGAATGAAGATCAATCTTCCAGAAGTAACTAGACCCTTAAAGTTTATTGAACAAGTCATCTATTCTTTGAAGTGGATATTTATTCTTGATAGTGACTTTGTGGAGCGATCGATAATCGTTACATATTCTAGGGGTTCCATCATTCTTTCTCATAAACAATACTGGGGCGCCCCAAGCAAATATGCTCGGCCAAATTAAAACCTTATTAGTGAGATCCTTTAATTGCAGCATCAACTCTTTCAGTTTAGCTTGAGCCATTCTATAAGGACAAATCGAAATTGGTTTAGTGTTGGGTTATAAGTCGATACAAAAGTCAATCTCTTGAGTGGGAGGAACTCCAGGCAAATCATCAGGAGATATATCTGGGAACTCATTAACCAAAGGTACTGAGTCTATGGAAGGAATGTCATGATCTAGATCATTGACACTCACAAGATGACATAGTAAGCCCTTGTATATCAATTTATTGGCTTTAAGGTTAAAAATCAAGGGATTCGGACTACTCGAGTTGTTCTTCTCCCGTACAAAATCTCACAACCTTACTACAAAAATCCACACACGCATAGAAACAATGAAGACATTTCATGCCAAGAATGATGTCTAAATCATTCATAGGTAACTCAACCAAGTCTACACACAAAGTCCTACCACATACAACTATTGGTCAATACTTGTACACTCTATCAGCTCTTACATTTTTCTCATAAAGGTGTACTAACCACAATAGGATCATGCAAAAATTTGAGCAATATATCAAAAGTTAGAGCAAGGAAAGGAGTTAAAAATGAAAGCGCAGAACCTGGATAATGTAAGACATAAACAGAAGTTGAGGATACTTGCAGCATGCCCGTGAGAACATCAACGGACTTCTCCTACTCATCCCTTCCCTTCAGGGCGTAGAATTTGTTCCTCTTAGGAGGCTCGGCTGTTGCGACACCCTGTTGATTAGGCCTAGGATAAGAATTACCTCCAGCCTGCCCCTGCTCTATGGTTAGTCATTTACCATGTGCCCACTTTTCCAGCAACCAAAGCAGACATTAGTGACCTATCTGCCCTCTCCACAATAAGTACGTTCACACTTGGCACACTCCCTTATGGGACGCACATCACCTCCATTGCCTTTCTTGGGCATGGGTCTGCCTCCTTTAGGTGATGCACTCCTCGAGAGTTAGAGTTCCCGGAACTCTGATGCCCCTTCGTATATTTTGGATGCTCACGGACGTCAAAGTTGTTCTTGCCGCCACCATTACAAGGACATGCCTGATCAGAAGGTTTAGTCCTCCTAAATTCACAGAGTCCCTTATCCACCTGCTATTGTCTACCTTCTAGACATGTACAATCAACTAGGAGAGGTCTATGCTATCATTGAGCATCGCAGCCTGACGCTCCTCCTCAAGATCTCCTGATAATCCTGTGAGGAACATACTCATATCATCCTTGTTGTTAGATACAAGGGAAGTGGCATACCTGGACAATTTAACAAACTTCAGGGAATACTCCCTGAGTTTCATCGATCCATTTTTTATGGTT
Source organism: Solanum neorickii (assembly GCA_027704865.1). NCBI lineage: Eukaryota > Viridiplantae > Streptophyta > Magnoliopsida > Solanales > Solanaceae > Solanum > Solanum neorickii. The sequence continues at coordinate 215,058 of JAKWJC010000238.1, forward strand.
GATAAAATCCTCAACCTTGGCCTCCTTCATCTACCTGGGGAATAATCTCTCCAGGAAGGTTGTCTTAAATAGCTCCCACATGACCGGACCTCCTCCCAAAGCTCGAGTATTCTGCCATATCTTGCACCAAGATTTAACAACATTCTTGAGCTGGTTGGAAGCCATCTCAGCTTTTTCAGTATCTGTGGCTACCATAGAAAGTAAAATAATATGCACGTCATCAACAAACTCCGACGGATCCTCTGAAGTCTTGGACTCGGTGAAAATTGAAGGGTTCATCCTCGTGAAGTCATGTAGTCTATCTGCCATGCTACGTGTTGGTGGGTTCTAGTGCTGAACATTCTGTTTGTTGGCCTGGTCCGTAATAGCCTGGTCCTGCATAGTGATGGCTTAATCCATTTCAGCCACAGCGGTCCGCACCTCTACATCAGTTAACCAAGTTGGGTCAACCGGCATGGCAACTCCTTCAGATGGATCCGGTGGTGGAACTTGTTTATCCCGAGCAGCTACTTCTCCTCTTCCCCGACTAGAGTTCCTTCTTGTGTTCATGTTCTGAAAAAGATAAGAATTGATGTCAGATCCACTCATAAAACAAGTAAATCAGTCAGTAGAGAAGGCACGATAAGATCAGAAGAAGGGAATTTTTCATAGTCATCATGCAGTCTCTAATTCGGGATAGTGGTGTACTTCACTACCATCACTTAGAAAGTACTTGATCTGTTTGATGTGAACTTATTATTCTCAGAATTTAACATAATACTCTGATACCAACTTTGTCATGATCGGAATCTAGACCCTAGCAAAAATTGGCGTCGTTGACCTTTCAAAGGTCACAGACAAGACTACATACGTCTTCGTTATATGATCTAAGTTAATTTTAGAGAAAAAATTGAGATTTTTGTTTACTTAGACTTCATATTGGGAAACCTTGAACTCGCATAAACAATCTACGTAAAATCTTGAGCGTTCACAACAACAATCTATTATCAAGATAATCAATTAAAAGACATAGTCAATATCTATATGAAATATAAAGTTGCCAAAATGGCACCAATAAAGTTTTTTAAAAAAACTGTGAAATAAAGACTAGTAGAAAATAATTCACTAGCTTATATCTACGTCTAATGCTAGAATAAAATATTAAGCATCCTTGGAAGCATAAGGCCTACAAAATCCGGATGAAATCTCCATGCCCAGATAACTTTAGCGTTGACTCGTAAGATCTAGCGTCAAGTTGCATGTGCATCTAAGAGTAAAGAGTAGTATCGGATTATACATATTTGTACTAAGTATGGGTATATTGAAGCACACACCAAGGACATGCATGATTAAGAAGATCTCTCTCATAATGATATGAATTATGGAAAGTCAAGTCAGTGGACTTGCCAAAATTGGATTAGGAAAGTCATACTATGAGAGTAACATTCATCACCATACGTATCATATTGCATACAACAAACATATTGCATATAGCACATAATATATTACACATACCACATAACATATTTCATATTATTCGTTCATATGCCATGATACCATGGATCATGGACTTGACATTGGGACTTCCCAAAATGAGGGCTCAATATATGAGACCTCAACTAGGGAGCCTACATTAGCAAACATAAAGTTCAGTTCATTCATTAACACGTACATCATTTTAATTCATTTGTAAGCTAGTGTAAACACCAGCCATACTTAAGATGTAGTTTAGGATTTTCATCGGATTCGTTGTGCGATAACCAAGAATGTCCTAGTGTCATTACTTATGTATAGCTCACCTTTTGATCATCCTATTCTAACACCTTTGGTATTGTTCATTGAATCATGTGCATTATTTGGGGCTGGCCTCATTCTTTATTTGGGAACTTTAACCTTAACCGACATATATCATATGAGCATCATGAAATCCAATGTTTAACCCCACACTGAAAATAGGTGGAATCACCAATCCAAGTGAACTAAAACATGGTAGCGTACATAGGGAGTCGAACCCTGCTAGAACCCTATATTGGCAGTATAGGTTAAAAGACTAGGAGAGATAAGGAGACCCATACGCGCCTGGACGGACAGTCCCATCTCATGAGAGTTACATGAACCTCTGCCTTCCTGAAAGAAGGAATCACAACTCATAGCTAGCCTATTGGCGCTCAGTATAAAGTTAGATTACATTCATATTATACATCATAGAAGTTGGTTTCAAGAATGAGTGAATAGCTCATTAGATAATTTGTCATTTTATCATTAGTATTAAGTATGCATTAACTTTTAATACTTTTTTTAGAGTGTTCATAGAGACTAGTCTCTTCATTTACATTGCACTCTCATAGGCGAGTACATATTGGTAACGCTTACTTAGGCTCATTTGAGATTGTTCTCATGTTTCACATTGGACTCTTATAATGTTTTCACCACATCCATTAGTCTTAGCACATTTGCCCTTCATAATTACCTACCCTTTTTTTTTGTGAACGTTCATTGAATCACATGCCAATGTAATTAGACTTTTAGTATGTTTCACACTCTTACTTATCCCTTTTGGGGACTAATCATTCCTCACATAACATCTTAGGTTCACTTTATAACGTATGCTGGACTTATGAGTCCAATCAAACAAACCATGAGACAATATTAATAATTATTTGTGTGATTCATATTGGTCAAGATTATGTGATAGAAGACTTATGAATCTTGTAAGTATGACAAAGTTTCAATTTGATTCATATAGGCAACTTTCGTTAAATATTTAATCACGTAAGACTTATTTGTGAACACATAATTTGGGCAAGGTAACCCGGTTTCAAATCCCTTGAACAACACTTATCTATTCCTAAATTTTAAATATTGTGTAACTCGGCTTGGGGATCCAGATTCGATCCACATTGCTCAAGTTAATATTTTTTTTCTTTTCACATTTCATTTCGGCAATTACTGAGGGGCGTGGGATAGACTCCCTATGACCCCATACTTTTCCCTTAATAAATTTTCCCCTCCATATATTCTCATTTTCGCTACTGGTCGAGGGGTTGTGGGATCGATTCCCCACAACCCCCATTTTTTCTATATTTTCTTATCTCCTTTGCTACCTTCTTGCAGAAAGTGGGTTTGAAATGCACTCCTCACATTTTTTATTTAATTTTTAAGTGGAAGAGTATGGCTAAGGGCGTACGGGTTCGAATCACATGATCCTCACTTCTTTTTTATTACATGCTTGGGGATCCTCAGTGTCGTGCGATCGAAACCCCAGAGGAACATATTTTTTCCCTTTTTGTGTCGAGATTCGCTAGAACCATAGCAACAGTTCTAGCCCCACTTAGCACACCAGTTATAATTATTGTTAAGGTGTGCTTTAGTGAGGTCTTGGGTTCGATCCCTGCAAACCTAACCTTATTTTTTAATGTTTATATGCCCAAAATTTCCCGAAATCGTATGTAGTAAATTTCAAGATTCTGGGACTTCGTTACAATGCAGAATATTACTGTCATTTGAGCACCACTTTCTTAGTCGTTTGTTAGGGTTCTTATGAAAATATAGAGATATGATTTAATCATTTGTTCTAACTGGAATTAATAGCATTTCAACCATGTGAAACTCACGATTTTAAGAACATCTAATTGCACATAAAACACGAGTAATCTCTATGCTATTAACATGCTCAAACAAAGACTCAAAGTCATGGTCACAATCTTGTACACATACATACATGTATACATTTATATTTCAAAAAGACACTAAACATAATCATGAACACATACTCGAAACGAGATTATCCCCACAAACACAGTATCCGTAAATTCTACAAGCAAGCATACCCATTCTAAGAACATAGGGAGTCAGTGACAGGGACATGCAACGGGGAACAACCCTATTTTTTGAGTAGATTCATGTAGTCCTTAAGGGTATTTTGGGAAAGGGACCAAGAGGGAAGAAAACTCATACCTGAAGTTGTTCAAAAGTAATTCAACGTGCTGCCTATTTCCCCACTAAGATAACGACTCACCACCGATACCACAAGAAAAATCCGTAAAGAAATTGATTTTTACTTTTTGTTTTTAAGCTTATTTGAGTGTTCAAGATCTATGAACCTTATGTTTTTCCTTTTTTGTTTTGTTTGTTCTCCTGTTTACAGAGTGTTGAGTGTGAACGTGAGAGAGAGATGGTGAGAAACATGTGGGTGTGTTAGATAAGGATTTGGAGATAAGGGAGAGACTTAGAAAAATTAGGATTAATTATATAAAATAATAAATAAAAATATGATTTTTCCTTTTACATAAATAGGCAATTACATATTAATTAATAAAATTAATTAACCAAATAAAATAATAAAATTATGTCATTGCTCCAACTTAGGTTCGCACCCGGGTGGAGCAACATTTCACTCAATTGGCCAATTTCGGCCCTTGCTACCCAAATTGCCCCTCCACCATATTAATTAATTAATTAATCAAATATTAAGGCTAATTACAATAATACCCTTAGCGTGGAAAAAGTCCATTTTACCCCTAGCCCCTCCAAACTTTAGATTATCCCTTTTTAAGTTCGGTTAAGACTCATCCAGGTAGATCTTCATATTCGGGTGCCCTACTTTGTTGGACCCAATCTTTCCTATCTCAACTTACTCAGCATGTTTGTTGGCTTCGAATTTGCAAGGGTTTAGAGGTCTGGTTCTACGTGCATCAATCCGTGTGAACCCAATCTAATCTTAGGCATACTAGACACATTAAGCATTTCTTAGCATAGACATTTTTAGGGTTGTTACACAAACAATAAAACACATAACCAAGAAGAAAAAAATCAACTTCACATAGACAAGAGATTTACCATGCCAGAAGAACTAGATAACAATTTTATAACTCATTATGCTCCTAAATTTACATGTTTCATTGCAAATAATAAAATATCATTTTATATTTGATATCATACTTATATACATTATGTCTAACAACATTACAAAAACTTTAGACAAAAGAATCAATAAGTCAATTTTCACAAAACTTAACAATGAACAATTTGCAGTGTTATAGAGATTTTATGCAAAAACTTTTTAAAATTCCAAATCTGAGGAATTCATAACATAAACATGCTAATATGCAAAGTAACACCATATAAACACATCTTTTAAGACAATCATGGCTTCATAAAACACGCAATGCAAGAAGTTAATGAAATTAAATTTCAACTAAACTCCTAAATATCATGCACAAGCAACAAATTTAAGGACTTCTATCATATGTAAAAACTATACTCTCCCACTTACAAAGATATCATATTACAACAAAAGAAAGAGAACTTACCAACATCATCATCACTCTCCTTCTCATCGGGCTTCTCCACTCTAGAACAAAGTGCATAGAAACTCCTCTTTGTTGAAGCATCATCCTTTGGAACACTAGGAGCAATTTAGTTACCCTGTTTTTCTCTAGAAGTAATCATAGGACAATATCTCACCTTGTATCCTTCCTTACCATAACCAATGAAACTCCTGGTACCTACTAGACACTCATCATACTTTTTCTAACATGATCACCTAAGACAACATGAATAGAAGAATAGATATATCGCTTCACATGTAGATAAATATTGTCATGCTTCACATAATTAAACTAAACAATTAGTCATATTACCTAAAGTAGTTGCCAATAAGGCCAAGATCATCATATTGCATAAAGTAACGCCAACAAGGACACATCAATCACAAGTAAAATACATTCCACCGACACCATAAGTTGAGCATACAAATCACAATAGAATTAAAGTATATAAAAACATCAAAATAAGTGAAATAGGACAGAATACCCCCACATAATCCTCAACACATCAATTCAAAGTCAACTTACTCAATTCGATAACACAAGACCCCTTATCTACGGCCATAACCAACAATTCAACATAAACACTACAATAATCAATGAACTAGGTTTATTAAATGTGAACTCATCCATATAAAACAACCTAGATATAAATTTACTACTATGATTTCATCATTAGAAAGCCCATAAGAAAATACATAAGAAGTCATCCACATTATCTTGCCATCCTTGGAATCACCTCCTTTCTCAACCTTGAACTTAGCACTCCTAGATTCTTCTTGATATTGGACCCTCTTCTTAAACATAGTTTTGTCTTAATCCTTAGCACCACTCCTTTTCAAACTTATGGCCATCCTCCTAATTTTAGAGTCTTCAATCGATTGTGCATACACCATGAGTCTAGCTAGGGTCATATTTTCATGCAACATATCAATACGGCATACCTCCATCACTATGTCGACTACGCCCATCACAAAATTACTCATTTCATTGCTTGGATTAGACATAAGAGAAGGGGAATACCCAGACAAAGTTGAGAATTTCAAAGAGTACTCCTCAATACTCATTTTGTGTTGCCTGATAATGATAAAATCCTCCACCTTAACTTCTCTCCTCACTCGGGGAAAGTACTTATCATGAATATCTTCCTTAAATTCTTCCCACTCAATAGTACTCGACTCCTTCGGTCTATTATCCTTCCATTGAGTGTAACAAATTTCATAAACATCCCTTAATTTATACTAAACCAACTCCGCATTCTCCCTAAATGTAACTCCCATATATGACTTCACGTGTAGATAGATATTTTCAACCTTGAGGAACTTGCTCAACTTTCTAAATTTGAGGAGGAATCTCCTCATTCACTCTCTCCTCTTCCAACCTTCTAATGGACATCCTTCTAGTATTCATCTCCTAGTAAACATAAGGAAACTCATAAGAAGGATAATCTTAATATTTACTCTACCTGACGAAATAGGAGTAGAAAATAAGGGAAACTCTATCGTCCTATAGACACTCGCTCATATATGGGTCGCGACTCAGACCAATGGTCAAGACTCTACTAGACGTTACTTAATGAGACTTTTCGATTCGTAAGACTACTTTCAAAAACCTATGCTTTGATACCAAGCATGTCAAATCCCGAAACTACACCCTAGAAGTTAGGGTACAAACTCGATCGGAGGTCTATAAATCCCTTTCATATCATTCATCGAATAAACATAGTGAAAAGTAGTGCAGATTTTAAACTTTTCACAAAACCTAATATGTTCTATAAAATCTCCTTCATATAATATTAATAGGAAATACTTAGTCTGAATCTCATCATGTAAACACAAAAGAATAAATGGGACACGGCCCATACTTCATATTACAAATATACGGATACGTAGTCTATTACTAAACTTTGAATGAAAATATAAAACACATATATGCCCTCGAGTCAAGTGATGAGATACTTCAACTTTTCTTGAATGATCATCAAGTCTTCTTTTCTCAATGCTCCTCACCTACCAAGAACTATATAGATAGATAAAATCATGGAGTTAGTACAACCACATGTACTAAGTATGGTATTATGCACAAAAATCATAAAAATAGACTTTTGATTCGAAACATGAATCTTTTAATTTATGCATAAAATTTTAATCATAAGAACAATATTTATCAACTTAGAAACACATAATGAAATATTTATCCTAAAATAATCATTTTAGAACCCACATTATAAGGAGTTCAATTCACTGTACAGTGAAATACTGCAATGTTACAGTCAATTCCCTTGTCTTCCTTTAAAATAATTTTTAGCATGTTATTTTCTCACTAAGATCTATCCTAAGAGTCACTTAAGATAGACCTCCCATACAACCTCCCTATACATAAAATGACACTCAAGAACACTTATAATAAGTCACATACACACTTCAAGAACACTCATCAACATATAGGTTATATGACATTCTCCTCCCAAAGGCTATCAAAAGACTTACTCAAGTAAATAAACAAGATAACGTCCTTCGTGACCTCTTCAATATTACCTTAATAATTCTTAATACTACCTAAGCCATAGATCATTTACAAATAATCAACCAACTTCCCTAACTACAATCATTCTCAAGGCCTCCAAAGATAAGACATGAAGAGATCATCCTTTATGCCCTCTTAACATTTTAGCTGAGGAATGCTTACGTCACTTTAGATTAGGTACTCATTTATTTATATACTTCTTAACATAAGTCATTAGTTCAATAGTTGATTAAGACTCATACATCACATAAAGGATATTCAATTAATAGTCTTGGACAAGACCTATGAACTCCAACAAACACCTTCAAAGTCTATTGTGCAATGTTCTAATAGTGTCCCATACCACCACCTAAACCTCATAAACTTCTCCAATGCTAATAGGTATTCCACATGATGAGAAAAAGAAATAATCGATATAGACCTTGATAGAAAGAAATGGAATTCAGAGTTCTATCCTACTCCAATGAGGTTATTCTACTTGCCAATTGTATAAGTTTAACACATCCCATGTAGGCACATGGTTAAGGAATATGAAGGGCTTAGTTGTATTCAAGTCTCATATTTAACTAGAACTACATCCCATATAATACTCACTCGGTGCTAGACTTCTTTCTCATAGAGTAATTTACACATTAGGTTCACATAAAAGGGCATAACTAGTTCATAACCTAATCACATTTACCCTACCGAAAAAGGTCCACTAGGGCTACCTCACAATGCCAACAAGAAGTTCATGATGACTTTCCTAAAGATTAATATCATGTCGTTCCATCCAACTAACCGTAAATCCATCATTCCTTTACTTTGAAGGATACCATTACGGCTTACAAGTTCAACAATCTTAACCTTACCATTTAGTCAAAGTTTTCACATAAAAGCTCTCTTAAGTTCATTTAAAGTCATATGTCGATCATACATTCGAGACTAAGATTTATAACACCCTATATCAAGAAATTACATATAAATAATCATGTATACATCAAGCAAGGGACAAATGTCAACATAGACAAGATACCACATACATCATTTTTAACTCATTATGCAAGTCATTATAGAATAACATAGGAAGCAACCTAACATCTTCATGTAATACTATATATTATCATAACATCATCAATATACTCCACATAGACTCATATAGCCAAGTAGGAATATTTGAGACTCAACCCAACACTATACTCATGAATTCAAAGTCAAAGTCTAACGTGATCACCTAAGACAACATGAATAGAAGAATAGATATATCGCTTCACATGTAGATAAATATTGCCATGTTTCACATAATTAAACTAAACAATTATTCATATTACCTAAAGTAGTTGCCAATAAGGCCAAGACCATTATATTGCATAAAGTAATGCCGACAAGGCCACATCAATCACAAGTAAAATACATTTCACTGACACCATATGTGGACCATAAAAATCAAAATAGAACTCAAGTATATAAAAACATCAAAATAAGTGAAATAGGGCAGCATACCCCCACATAATATGTGACACAAGACCCTTAGCTAAGGACATAACCAAAAATTCAACATAAAAACTACATTAATCAATGAACTAGGTTAGTAATATGTGAACTTATCCTTATAAAACAACCTATATATAAATTTACTACTATGATTTCATCATTAAAAAGCCCATAAGAAACTACATAAGAAGTCATCAACTTTAGCTTAATTACAGGTAACCTACATCATAGTCTAAAACTAAGGTTCATCCAAATTTATGGGTTCATAGGTAATTTAGATTGAAATTATCAATACAATATAAATTATATCATTATTCAATGTTGAGAAATCATTTATGCAAGAACCCATGGTAGAATCATGAAATTGGAAAATTCAACTTTGAAAACTTTTAAAAAAATCTTGAGGATTGGTCTCCTTGATTAAACGAGTTTCAAGGATCAAAATTCATACCGCAATGATGATAATTCTTCACATATATGAAGAATTTCCACTCATAACTCCACACCAAGTTGTTCCTTGAATTTGAACTTCTATGGAGTCTTTGGTATTTCTTAACGGATTTTGCAGTTTTGCTTTGGAAGAATTAAATCTTCTAAGTGTTAAACACTTATATACATATTTAAAATACTCAATATACCGTTAATAAACCACTAATACATACATTAAGAAGTGGGGTGAATTTAGAAGTTCACCCCTAAACTTAATAGTTACTACACACACGCACACAGGCCAATCGACGGACTGCCCATCGACGGGGCGAAAGTACACTTACGGGGCATGCTGGCAACCGTCAATGGGTTCAAAGGGAGGTAACTGGTAGATTTTCCACCCTTTCTAAGTAACTACTCGCACCCAAAAACTACGGGGCATCGACCAGGCTACTGGCCGTCGATTGCCTTCCGTAGGTGGACTGCCTTTTGGTAATTTCGGCCACCAACATGGGTCCTTCCTCAAGGACCCTTGGTTGGTCCTTGGGGATAATTTCTTGAATGTTTCCAACCCAAATACGATCTTCTATAAGTTTAACACATCTCAAATGAATTTCATCAAAAAATGAACACGTAAAACTCGACGAAACATGTCTAGACACACAAGGTCACTACAAGGCACATCTTTTGAATGTCATGAACCTTTGACCTCCAAACTCCATGAAACTTGACACACTGCCTATAAATGCTACGGTAACGCATTTATGGACCTTACAACCTCATGAATTAAAAATAAACACATAGAACCACATATTAGAAAGATTGGTCACCTAGTCGTCAAACGTCTTGATCGTCCCTTGATGTTTGACTTCCAATGCACCTAATACTTTAGCTACTGCCTCTATACAATATATTATTCATATTTAGGAACTTATACAATATATACCAACATGTTAGGATCTAGTATATCTATGTCATTTTCGGGGTCTTTCAACCTCCCCCACTTTGACAACATTCGTCCTCTAATGACAGTTGCCACTCTTCGAACCCTTCATGAATAGAAATTAAACTAGCAGATAATAAGCAAACCATACAACACATAACCAAGAAGAAAAAATAGACATACCATATCCAAGAGATTCACAATACCACAATAACTGGAAGTTTTTTTTTATAACTAATTATGCTACATAACTCACATGCTTCATTCCAAATAGGAAAAACACATTTTATATTTAATATCATACTTATATACATCATTCTAACAATATTACAACAATTTTAGACAAAAGAATCAATTAGTCAATTTTCACAAAACTTAATAATGGAAATTTTCAATGTTACAGTGCTTTTATGCAAAAAAAAAATTCAAAATTCCCAATCTTAGTAATTCATAATATAAACATGCTAATATGAAAAGAAACACCATATACACAAATCTTATAACATAATCTTGGCTTCATAAAATACACAATGGAAGAAGTTAATGAAATTCAATTTCAACCAAACTCCTAAACATCATGCACAAGCAAAAATTTCAAGGACTTTTATACCATGTACAAGCTATACTCCCCCACATAGAAAAAAATCGTATTACAACAAAAGAAAGTGAACTTACCAACATCATCATAACTCTTCTTCTCATCCGGATTCTCCACTCCTGAACGGAGTGTATAGAAACGCCTCATTGTTGAATCATAATCTTTTGGAGCACCAGGAGAAACTTTCTTACCCTCTTTTTCTCTAGATGCAATCATAGGACAATCTTGCACCTAGTGTCCTTCCTTACCACAACCAAAGCATCTCCCGGTACCTACTAGACACTCACAATAAAGTTTCTTTCCACATTTGGCACAAGTAGGCTTTCCATCCTTGGAACCACCTCCTTTGTCAACCTTGAACTTAGCACTGCAAGATTCTTCTTGAGATTGGACCCACTTCATAAACCTAGTTTGCCATTTATCATTAGCACCACTCCTTTTCAAACTTCTAGCCATATTCCTATGTTTAGTCTCTTCAATCGATATTGCATCCATCATGAGTCTAGCTAGAGTCATATGATCATGCAACATAGCGTTACGACATTCCGGGATTACAATGTCGACCACCCCCGTCACAAAATGACTCATTTCATCTCTTGGATTAGGCATAAGAGAAGGGGCATACCCACACAAAGTTAAGAATTTCAAAGAGTAATCCTCAACAATCATATTGTGTTGCTTGAGATTGATAAATCCTCAACTTTAACTTCTCTCCTCTCTCGGGGAAAGTACTTACCAAGAAAAGCTTTCTTAAATTTCTTCCCACTTAATAGGACCCGACTCCTCCGCCCTATTATCCTTACATTGAGTGTACCAAATTTAACAAACATCCCTCATTGATACAAATCAAACTCTGCCTTTTCCCTAGATGTAACTCCCATAACACTCAAAACGTTATATACCCCATCAAGAAAGTCTTGGGGATCCTCTCCTACCATAGATCCAAGAAAGATTGGAGGATTCGTCCTCAAAAAATCTTTTAATCTAGATGTCATAGTGCTCTCCACAACCTCAGGAATCATACTGAAATTAATTTGAGTTGTCTTGGATTGAGCTCAAGCCATCAATGCCTCTCTCATCTCTTTACTAGTCTATTTCAGATGAACCACTAGAACCTCATTGCCTCCCTCCACATTAGGAATATGATCACCTTGGGGAGGCACTTTAGCACCTTGGACTCCTTGCCCACCTTGAGGAACTTGCTCAACTTGAGGTGGAATCTCCTCGTTCACCCTCTCCTCTTCGAACCTTCTAGCTTCCATCCTTCTAGTATTTATACCCTAGTAAACACAAGGAAACTCATAAGAAGGATTTCATAATATTTACTCTACCACACGACAAAGGAGTAGAAAAGAAGGGAAACTCTATCGTCCTGTAGACTCTCTCCCATAGATGTGTTGCGACGCACACCGATGGTCAAGACATTACTAGACGAGATTTGATGAGACTTTTCCATTCCTAAGACTACTTTCACAAATCTATGCTCTGATACCGAGCTTGTCACATCCCGAAACCACACCCTAGAAGTTAGGGTACAATCTCGGATTGTAACCGGCTTACTCAACCACTTATTGGTCTTATACAAGCCATTTCATATCATTCATCACATAAACATAGTGAAAAGTAGTGCGGATTTAAAACTTTTCAAAAAACATAATATAATGTGTAAAATCTCCTTCATATAAAAGTTATTGTAAATATTAAGTCTCAATCTCATCATCTTAAGAGAAAAGAACACTTAGGACACGACCCATACTTCAGACTACGAATATAGGGACACTTAGTCAGTTATAATTCTTTGAATGAAAATATAAAAGACATATACGCCCTCGAGTCAAGTGAGGACATACTTCAACTTTTCTTAGGCGATCTTCTAAGTCCTATACATCTCTTCTAAAAGATCCTCACCTACCAAGAGCTATATATAAACATAAAAGCATGGAGTAAGTACAACCGCATGTACTAAGTATGGATTTATGAATAAAAATCATGAAACATACTTTTATTGGAAATATGCATCTTTTCGTAAATAAATCAAATTTTAATCATAAGAATAACATTTATCAACATAGAAACACATAAGGAAACATTTATCCAAAAATAATCATTTGAGAACCCACATTATAGTAAGTTCAATTCACTGTATAGTGAAATACTTCACTGTTACAGTGATTTCCCTTGTCTTCCTTATTAACAATTTCTAGCATGTTGTATCTCACTAAAAGCTATCCTAAGACTCACTTAAGCAACACAAAGAGAGACATCCCATACAACCTCCTTAAGCATACCTAAATGACCCTCAAAATCACTCATAGCAAGTCCGATACACACTTAAAGAAATCAAACATATCAACATATAGGTGATATTACATTCTCCTCCAAAAGGCTATCAAAAGACTCTCATGTAAATCAAGAAACGTCCATAGTGACCTCTTCAAGATTACATATATAATCCTTAATACTAATGAAGGCTTAGATCAGGTCCACAAAACTAACTAACTTCTCCAACTAGAGTCATCTTCAAGACCTCCAAAGATAAGACATGAAGAGATCATACTTTCTAACTTCTTCACACTTTAGCTAAGGAATGCTTAAGTCACTTTAGATTAGGTACTCATTTATTTTTTTGCTTCTTAACATAAGTGATTAGTTCATTGGTTCATTAAGACTCATACATCACATAAAGGACATTCAACTAATAGTCTTGGACAAGACCTCGGAACTCCAAATAACACCTTTAAAGCCTATTATGCAATGTCTAGATAGTGTCTGATACAACCACCTAAACCTCATAAACTTCTCTAATGCTACTAGTTATTCCATATGATAAGAATAGGAAATAACCGACATAGACCATGACAGCAAGACATGGAATCCAGAGTTCTATCCTATTTCGACGAGGTTGTTCTACTTAATAATTGTAGAACTTTGACAAATCCCATGTAGGCACATGGTTAAGGAATATGAAGGGATTCTTTGTTTCCTAGTATAATACTTAACTAGAACTACTTCCCTTACTATACTAACTTGATTCTTGACTTATTTATTATAGAAAAATTCGCAACATTAGGTTCACAGAAAAGGGTTCCATAACTAGTTTATAACCCAATAACATTTACCCTACAAAAGAAGGTCCACTAGGGATACCTCATACTGGCGACAAGAAGCTCATGATGACTTTCCTAAGGATTAATCTGATGGTGTTCCATCAAACTTACCTTAAGTAGATCATTCCTTTACTTTGAAGGATACCAGAACCTTACCATTTAGTCAAGGTTTTCATATAAAACACTCTCTTAAGTTGATTTAAAGTCACATGTCATGCATAGATTCGAGACTAAGAGTTATAACAGTCTAAATCAATATATAACATATTCATAATCATATATACATAAAGAAAGCAACACAAGTCAAACAAGACAACATACCACATACTTCACTTTTAACTCATAATGTATGTCATTCTTGATTCACATAGGAAACAAACTAACATCTTGAAGTCATCCTATATACAATCATAACATCATCAATATACTCCATATAGACTCATAGTAAAGTAGCAATAACCAAGACTCAACCCTAACACTATACTCATAATGTCAAAGTCATAGTCTATCATGATCACCTAAGACAACATGAATAGAAGATTACATAAATGACTTCATATGTAGTTAGATATTGTAATTCTTCACATAATCAAACTACACAACTAGTCATATTACTTCGAGTAGTTTCCAATAAGGCCAAGTAATAATTATATTGCATAAAGTAACGATGGCAAGGCCACATTAATCGCAAGTAAAACACATAAAACTGCAACCATAAGTGGACCATACTAATCACAATAGAATTCAAGTATAAAAAACATCAAAATAAGTTAAATAGGGAAGCGTACCCCCATATCATCCTCAACACTTAAATTCAAAGTCAACTTACTCAATTTGATAAATCAAGACACTTATCTATGGCAATAATCAATAATTCAACATAAAAACTACAATAATAAGTGAACTAGGTTAATTAAATGTGAACTCCTCCATCTAATATAACCTATATACTAATTTACTACAATGATTTCATCATTAGAAAGCCCATAAGAAACTACATAAGAATTCCTCAACATTAGCTTAATATCAAGTGACCTACATCTTAGTAAAAAACTAGGGTTCATCAAAATTTATGGGTTCATAGGTAATTTAGATTGAAATAATCAATACAATATAAATTAGATCATAATCCAATGTTTATAAATCATTTATGAAAGAACCCATGGTAGAATCATGAAATTGGACAATTCAACTTTGAAAACATAGAAAAACATCTCGAGGATTAGGATCCTTGATGAAACGAGTTTCAAGGATCAAAAGCCATACCTCATTGATGATAATTCTTCACTTATATGAAGAATTTCCACTCAAAACGCCACACCAAATTGTTCCTTTAATTTGGACTTCAATGGAGTCTTTGTATTCCTTAAGGGATTTTGGGGTTTTGATTTGGATGAATGAAATCTTCTAAGTGTTAAATACTCATATACTTATTAAAAATACCCAATATACCCTTAATAAACCTCCAATACATTAATTAAGAAGTTGGGTGAAGTTACAAGTTCACCCCTAGACTTAATAATTACTGAACGCAAGCACATTGGCCAATCGATGGACTGCCCATCGACGGGGCAAAAAAGCACTTATGGGTCGTGCTGACAACCGTCAATGAGTTCAAAGGGTGGGAACTGGTAGATTTTCCACCCAGTCTAAGTAACTACCCGCTCTCACAACCAATGGGGCGTCGACCAGGCAACTGGACATCGATTGCTTTCCGTAGGTGGACTGTTTTTTGGCAGTTTTGGCCACCAACTTAGGTCCTTCCTCAAGGACCCTTGGTTGTTCCTTGGTGATAATTTCCTAAACTTTTCTAATCCAAATACAACCGTATATGATTTTAAAACCTCTCACATGAATTTAGTCAAAGACGAACATGCAAAACTCGATAAAACATTCCTACACACACAAGGTCACTTCAAGGCATATCTTTCGAACGTCATGGACATTTAACCTCCAAACTCTACGAAAGGTTACACACTGTAGATACATGATATTATATCTCATTTAAGGACCTTAAAACATAGTTAATCACACATAAACACATAGAACAACATATGAGGCACATAGGTGACTTAGTCGTCGAACGTCTTGGTCGTTCCATGACGTTTGACTTCCAATGCACCTAATACTTTAGTAATTTCCTCTATACCATATATTATACATATTTAGGACCTTATACCTTTAAGATAAACATATTAGGATCTAGTTAACCTAAGTTATTTTCGGTGTCTTACATTATCATCATTTAAGGTCTCACATATCATTCATTCATGCAAGAAAGGATGCACTAAGCCTACCTAGTCAAGACATCTCATATTCACACATCATTAATACATGTATCAAATAAGGGACACAAGTCTACCAAAAAAGTACACAACATTCTTTACTTTATTACATATAGCATATCATTCTTTGAATCACTTAGAGTTGACCCTTTTCATCTTTATGTCATCCTATACATTACCATATCATCATCCATATATCCATCGTAGACTCATATAGTAATGTAGGAATGATCATGCAACAACTCTAAGACTACACTCATAAGCACATAGTCATAGTATAACATGATCTCACAATATACATAGTTAGAAGACATATTTTGACTTAGTGACATGTAGATAGATATGATCATACTTCACATAACTCAACTACACAAATCATTATAATACTTCAAGTAGTTCCAACAAGGCCATAATTATCATATTAAATAAATTAACACCGACAAGGGCACATCATTTACAAGTAAAACACATAGTACCGCCACCATAAGTGAACCATACAAATCATCATTGTAATACAAAATTTGTACATAACATTGAGAGTGTTAGGGAAGCATACCACCCATTAAATCTCACTAGTTCAATACAAATCTAAATCATCCAATTCAATACTAAAAGGCCCTTACCCCTGGCCATGAATATCAATTCAATACATAAAATTTAATAATTAATGAATCTAGGTCAATTAATATATATTTATCAATCTAAGACTAATTAGACATCAATTGAATACAATTCTTACATTACTCAATAGCTCATAGAAAACTACACTAAAATTCATAAGCATTAGGTCAATATCAATTCAATAAGCTTATTATTCAATGGATCTAATAATTTACAGTAATAAATTAATCAAATAAAAATAGACTATAAGCCATAAAATCATAATCTATACATAAATAAAGAGCCCATAACTATATACACATTTAATTCATTAATATTAAAGCATAACACATAACTCATATTTTAGTCAAATTGAGAGATTTGAGAAGTTCAAGGGTTCATGGAAAATTTCATTGGAAAACATCAATTATAAATAAATAATAGCATATATATTTAGATTTGAAAACGTTTCGTGCAAGAACCCGAGACTTAGACTAGAAATTGGACTTTTTCATCCTTTTTGAAATCTTTGAAATGGACTCTAAGGTGATAGAAAGCATTAGATTAATAAATCCGATACTTTATTAGAATAATCCATTGATAATTGAGGAATAAGCTTCATTGAAGATCGATCTTCAAGCTCTATATTCACCTTGAGCTCTCATGGAGGTTTTCGAAGAAACTTTGGGAGGGAATGAGTTTTGATCTTGGTGCTAGGGTTTAAATGAGACTTTAATGATTTATATATTCTTAAAATACCCATAAACACCCAAAATAACCTTCCTCCTATTTTATACAAATTGGTTTTAAATTCCCGAAAAACCCCAAGTCTTAACAGAAAAGTTGGCAAATTGCAGTACCATCGACCCCCTAGCATCGTCGGTCCGTGGGTGAGACCACGCCCTGTCGATAGGATTAGTTGGTTGCTTCTCCATCTCCTCAACCTGAAGACTACCTTGATACATCTACACCACTCATCTACGTGCTTTTATCTAGTCGATTAGCCACCGTTTGGGGCAATCGATTGTCAGTTCCTCGTAGTGTTGAGCTCGAAGTTGGGAACCTCCTTCTAGGGCCCCTTGTGGGTCCTACGTAGAGTTGTAATCGAACATTAAACCTGTAAACACTTACTTCTAGGTATTATGAATATTTTAATAAAAGTTCAACATCAAACCATCTAGGAAACATGCTAAAACACATCCAACTCACAAGGACATCCAAAGGTTATCTTTCAAACGTCACAGGACGTTCTTGGACGTTTGACTTCCAAATATTTACAAATTCAACATGCTGACTTAAAACACTGTTATAAATCATATAAAGACCTCATAAACTCATTACTCACCCATAATCACATGATGTATGACTTCAAACATAATGAAAATCTTGAGATACAGCCTCAAACATTTTTTTAAACATATCAGGACTTCAATGCTTCATATAACACAAATTAGGCCCTATTTTCACCTAAGTGATTTTAATAGGTGTTATACATAGTTCAATCAGACTGTCTTGCATTGATCATATTTACAAATAAGTTAGTATTCAGTCTCAGCATGTTATAGATTTTATCATTGCATCTAGTTAGATCAAAGTTCAGTACATATTATGTTTCGATTATTCTACTTGCTTTTTTGGTTTTTCGGTTATGTTTTATTTCAGCTTTACAATATCCTACATGCTTAGTACCTTCAAGTACTGATGCATACGTGCACTACATCTTCTCGTGATATAATTTCAGGTTCCCAACATCAAAATCGGGCTTAGATCGATTTCTAGTCTTTGATTCAATCGATTTGGTGGTGAGTCCTCATTCTCCGAGGACAATAGTCATGAGTTTCTTTTTAGTATTTAGTCCTTTAGTTTCAGTTTTTGGTAGACTTAGTTGGGGCCTATCCTAGCATTTCTAGTCAGTTTAGAGGCTATTTAGACATAGTTAGTTTCAGCTTAGTATTGAGTTAATAACTCTTTTGTATTAAACTTGTCAATATTTCAAATATTTCATCTATTGAATATAGGTATTCCCTATCTTTTTGTTTTAAATTACGATTTAGCTTCCGCATCAGTCATTTTCTTTAGTATGTTCATTATCATGCCCGGAAGGTTAGCTTGGGATCACTTCTGGTCCAAGGTCTCCTGTCTGCATCTCGGGTGTAGCTTGGGGCATGACATAGTTGAACCTAGTGTTCTAAATAGGTTTCAAGAGTTTAAGACCACTATTTTTTTTTCATGTTCTCTTGTTAGTGTGTGGCTACTTATTATTGTTTTTGGGGAAGTGCAGTAAGCATCAATTTGAGGTAAATTTTATCTCGAATGACAGCTATTTTATTTATATGCTGAATTATTGTGATTATATTACATGTGGTTGAATCTGCCTTTATGAGCAATAAAGTGTGCCTATTTTGGGACAAAAGTAATGTAACTTAATTTAGATCTTTTAAAAGATACAAAATTTTAGGATTCTTAGTATGGATCCCACAATCCTATTTTGACAGAATTTTAGGTTCATCTCTAATTATTCTGTTTTTTGATATAAATATCTTATATTGACAGTGTGAATGTGTTTTAATTATATGGCTGTGCTGGGAGGCTGTTCGTAAGGGGAAAACTTCGAAATTACATTTTAGAGAGAGTGTGCGTTCATGTTAATTAGTTAGAATTGGGATGGGTGGGTAGATGAATCGTGTACACAAGGTAGAAATTATATTTTATGATGTAATTTTAGGTATTTAATTAGTAGTAACATTATATTATGTCTTCATGAGCATGCCTTACCATGTGGTATTTGTGCGTGCTCTTGTATGATATTGAGAAGCTAGTTATTGTCCTTACCCTGGGAGAAGGCTAGTGTTTTCATCATACTCACATTTTCGAAGTTTATATGTCTTAGAAGTCTCTGACGTTTCCTCAAACGTCTTAGCTTCCCACAAAATAGTGTAGCACACTTGGATAAATTAGTATGAGCATTAGCTAGGAGGTAACTCAACTACGATAATATGTCATCCATAATTCCCTTTTTACTACGGACCAAATGATTCTTTTTTCCGCTATGGGTTTCTTTCAATGATGCAAATTGGATTTGGTTTAGGTTTAGAGTGGCATGAGATTACAAGCTTCAGGTGGACCTCAATCCCTGATGGACATATGATGGAGACTTTACATGGTACTCTACCTCAATTGTTCATATATTCAAAGATTAAGGTCGGGTCACACCACTCCTATAGTCGTAGATTTCAAGGATTGTGAACCTGATCTACAACCACAATTTGAGTGTCGAGCATATTATCCTCTATTGGACTGATTCTTGGTGGCGTGGTTCTATGGGATATATTTGTATTATATCCTTGATTAAAGGTTGGTATGTGAATTTTTTGTTCTTGATCGACCAAATTTTGTACTATTTGTTATAGCCCTTTTATGTACTCATTAGGCTTTTGGTGGTCCATTTAGTAATTTTTCTTAAACTTGTGCATAAGTGTACCTTATTGGCTTATTGATATCTAGTCAGGTTATACTGAGTTTCTTGTTGTTCTGTTCTACTCCTTCCTAGACTCGTATTTAGTATTGTTACATTTCCGTCCAATTGACCTCTATAGAGTAATTTCTTGCTTTTAATATTGTCTTTACTTTTCAAGCTCACTCGACTTGTGATGCCTACTAGATACCTTTTGTTTTGGTACTACTACTACACTTTGCATATGTTTTGAGGATGCATCCCCAAGTATCATTCATCTATGCTAATATCGAGCTGGTTGCAGTAGGACTCAGAGATGAGGGTGAACTTATGTCATTCTAGATCATACCTATCTCCTTCTATTTTTTTTATTTTGAGAATAGTCTATATATTTTAATCTACTTTTGAACTTGTACTCTTTGTATTTGTGTGTGTGTTATTTCGGATTTTAACCCTTTATGCATGTTACTTGTCATTCTGAATAGTATATGCTTTATGTGGCCCCCGATCCCAGTCATCAACATACAATACAATCACAACCACAATGAATCACAATCACACATGTACATTCATGTAACACGTTTATTGCATGCATATTACAACAGCTTTTATTTCACATCACATGTTTATGATTTCCCTCAATATATATCATTCATACAATACTGATGATGTAGTTAAAAAGCTTGTATAAAATAAACTTGAAAAAAACAAATCTATCACCAATCTCAGATCAAGTTTTCGAAGCTTTAATGAACTTGATATTTTCTGTTGTTGTGAATTTTTTTCTATTCTTAGTCTATAACAACAATAAAGCATGACAATAAATAAATAATGGCCTAACAATACCCGTATTATAGTAAAAAACACTAACCTCGGGCCATTTTGTGTTCATTCCACACATCAAGAGTCTTTTCTATCATTAATTCAGCTAAAACCCTTTCCCAAGAGTAACATCGTTGATTTTCAGTTTAACATCAGGGTTTATCCCCTAGACGTAACTGGCTTCGTCATCCTTTTCAAGGACTAAGACTAGCCTCTTAGTTTCTTGTCATTATATTGATAGGTTGAAAGATGCGGAAAAATTTAAAACTTTCACTATCACTACTTGGATGTTTACATAGACCTCTACATATAGATAATATATACTCATATTTAGTATACATATTCCTTCGTATAGGAAGGTTACATAGCTTTCTACTTTTATTGAACATACATATACATAAAATATAGACATAGTCTCAACGATTGTCTTATTTCATACCATCTAAATGAATATCACAATATGGGCATACCCCTTAGATCAATTCAACAAGACCATATATAGGTCGTACAAAAGTACAACACTCAATTACAAAGGAAATGAATGATATAGACAATAAGCTCATAACAAAATTCGTAATCTAGAGTATGGCATTGCCCTAGAAATTTGTGGACCTACCCTACTTGAATGAAAGGAAGAATCCAAGCCTTCATAAATGTCGCCTTCCAAACTGTTCAACAAACGGAACCTAAATTGTTTGGGAAAAAGGGAAGAAAATGGGGTTAGTGCTCCACATACTAAGAATGGCATCTTATGCACATACACAAGAAAAACATGTTGAAAGGGACCTTTTTATCAAAACAAACCAATTTAATCTTGGAGGGACTTAATGCAAATTCAAGTAAGTCATATAAACCAATTAAACATGCTTACTAATTCAACAAGTAATACTTATCACAACAGACTTGAAAAACATGATTTACTACAACCCTAACATCAAGGAATAATGTTACAATACTGAATAAGAGTTAAACATATCATAATAAGCAAGACAACTACTCACAAGTCCTTATTAAGTCAACAACTTCAATGACCAAGCAAAGCCCCATGACCTTACTCAATCAAGTATCCTCAACAAGAAAACATGACAAATATCCAACTTTATATATCATGCATTTAGGTTTACATTTCATAAGCTATTAATATTACAACACAAGGCATATTGATAAATAAACTAATCAACTTATAGTATCAACAATGTGCCATGGTCATCATATATACATCATACATTATCATAACATAAACATATATAAGAACCTCCTCCTAAGACTCCACTCAGGGTAACTAGTGCAATGTTTAGGTAGAGTCTCATACCCCTACCTAGACTAAGCTAGACCTCTTAGGTTACCAAGTTAGAGTTCAAGTCCTTTAATTCGTTTTACTTTTTGGGAACATCTTTCCCTAACAAACATAGACCACATGAGCTAGTGTGGAATCGGGTTTCATGAAACCCTACACCGAAAGATGACGTACTCATTTCCAAGGTAGTACAAAAATATGAAACATAGCAACTACGTGCGATCAACTAGCTAGTATTCCTATAGGGGAAAAATAATTCAAAAACTAGGAGATTCAGTTGGCACCCTCTTTGTGTGCCATGAATTATAGTCTTCAATCTCAATTGTAACATAGTGTTCCTACCTTCCCTATGTGGGAAGGGACACTCCTTAATCTAGTTCACTCGGTTCTAAGCTAGAGTATCTTTTTGAAATGACTTTAAACCTTTAATTATCAATCATAGCTTAATTTAGGGCATAGGCTCTACCCCTTGTATAATCATCATCATTAATATCTCAACAAGAATTCTACGAGTATAAGTCCTTCCATCATAATTCATATAAGTGAGGTTAACATTTTAGCATTTCATAGCATATCAAGGCACATTGATAGTTTTCACCATACTTATATCACATACACCTTACTCAACCTCACAACATATTCAAGACATTTCAATTCAAAATTATACCACCCTGCAATCCTAGTATAAGGAATACTCTAATGTAATATCATGACTTAACAACAATTAATCACAATTGGAAGTAAAAATAGAGATTCTAAGTCTTACCAAGTGTTCCTCATAGTCTATTATCAAGGTCTTACCATCAACCCATAAGTCAACCCAATTTGGGGAGTAAAATTATCATACAATTCAAAACCAATTGCATCTATAATACATAATTCAACTTTAGATCATAACTTGAGACAAGATACATAGGCTAATTTTGACCTTTACATTTCATAACATAAACAACATCTCAAGAACTAGCATGATAGGCCTATAATTCATCTTAATTTAATCAAAATAATACAATATTATAGTAATCGAATAAACAACCAACTCAATTGAATGATCACAATATAGTATAGGTCAAGATCATTACCTAGGGCTAGGGATGGAGGATCATATTCTTTAATTTAGACCAAAGCATCAACAATTACCATAAAAATTGAATTACATGTCAATATACTCAATATAAACCTAAAAAATCATTAACAACTTAATCCATAACTTCTATTTCATATTTGAATGAAACCCATAAGAAAACTCACCTTTTGAAATCTATTTTGAAGGAACCCTTAGAGGAATGAGTCTCAAAGGCGAATAGGACCCATACCTTAACGTTTGTCAATAATTTGATGGTGAATTTGTCCATTTCCAGCCACCAAACCCTAGTCCTTGCTAGTCTATAATGGTGAGTTCATGTTGAGAGAAATAAGAGAGAAGGAAGAGAGTTTATTTTAGGGTTGTCATTAGATTAAAGAGGGTTAGGAGTATTTATATTAGGTCTGAAATAAACATAATTATACTCTCTTAATACCTAACAAAACCACCGAACCTCCTAACTAATTCAATGACACCGACTTAAATTAGGAAGAAAACTCGACCCTCACAAACGAAACCCCGATCGACGGACCGTCTGTGAGTCGACATACTACCCCCCCCCCCCTCCGTCTTGCACTCTGTTGTCTTTATCAGAGAATGTGTAGGGGAGATCTTCCTCCAATTGTCTAAGTGTGGGATGATGGTGGCATTACGCCCCGTCAATCCACACACGGACCGTATCCTGCACCTCTACACTCCGTCGATAAGCTCAGAGGTTGTGCGGGTGAATGGGCCTTATCCACAATCCTAATTGTGGGACGACAGTGGCATCGATGCCCAGTCGATCCACACATGGGCCCTTTTTTGTCCTGTCGATGCACACTTCTAGGTAATGGTGCATCAAACTACAAGGGTCCTTCTCAAGGGCTCTTGCTTGGTCCTTGGGGAGTCATACCCGGACGTTTCAACCTTGAAACAAATCAGACACCAATTAGCTACCATTATACCAATTTTTGTACATTTCCGACTCCTAAAAGTTAGTGAAATAGGCTAAGGAACACTAACATCCCTTTGAACTAACTTCCCGGACATCATGGACGTTCTTGGTCGTTTTTGTTCTTAAACCTCCTAAAGGACCTATACTAATTTTTAAAGGACTTAGAAACAGTACTTAAACCTCATGACACCTATGTTAGGACTTACAATGTGTCTTGTATTTTCAAGGTGTTACATTAGGTCATAAGAATAAAAATACAAGTTGGAGAAGTAATTAACTTACCTTTATTGAAGATCTTGGTGGGAAAATAGAGGGAGATTTTCCTAAGTCTCCCTTTCTTTTCCCAAGAATGAATTTTAAGAAAATAAGAGGGTTTGAGAGTTTTTTTCCATTTAGAAACCCTGCTATAGTGGTGTCACCAATTGGGAAACCCCTATATAATGGGAATTAATTTATCTCGTTGTAGAGGCATGAAACCTACTATAGTACCTGCATGGAGACATAAACCCTTCCCAAATCCCTCATTTAACAATTCACCTTTAATATGTACGTTCTATATTCTTCACATAAAGTTCTATAGTGGGAGTTTTACCCACACAGATTCAATTTTGAAAAATTCTTATGTCTTCCTTAATGTATTAGATACTAGGAAACACGATCCAATCTTAGACAAACCATCCAAAACCTTCTAGGATTTCCATAGACCTCATTTTGCTCATATCCAATCTAAGACTAGCCTAGCCTAGAAATTTAAAGTCACTATGCCAAATGTTTGCTAACCCAATTGATAAATCACCACCTGGATAGAATGAAGCTACGAAAACACAAAGAGACTTTATTTACCCATAATATGTACTTTGGAAAAACTTTCTAAAAATAAATCGTTCAAAACTGAAGATATTCTACATAACACATTCAAACACTTTAGGTATTGTGTCACTCATCCCTGCAACTAATAAAATGCATAATGGAACTATGTGAAGGGTAAGGAAGTTGAAAAATATAATCAATCATGAGAATTGTGAAAAAGTAATGAATAGGCACAAATTGGTTCACTTGCATATTAAAAATTAAAAATTGTCACAGTTTGATAAGAGTTGTTCAAATGATTAAAGCTGTAATTACTTAAACTTGAATAAGAAATTTAAGGTTAGATTTTTAGAATATTTAAGTATTTATATTCCAACAAAAAATGGAAAAGTTGTTACTTCCTGTAAAAGCAATTTTTAAAATTAAGTTGTGAAGTTTAAGAAGTATACATTGACTTGATTGTCCTTTCTAGAAAAAATGGAAAAGAATGCACTATTGTTTTTCTTATAATCTTATGACATCTTAATAGAATGGTGTTTTATTTTATTATATTTAATCAATTTTACTAGTCTAGTATAGATTGGTATCCAGATGATCCTTTCCCTTCCATTTTCCTGATTAAAAGATACAAATTGCTTTGTTCATAGCTGAATAATGTAAAGCAACGACAACAACATAATCGACTGTAATTCCACATGAATATGAAGGGTAGTGTTGGCACAATCTTAGTTTAACCCTGTAAAGGTAGATATGTTGATTAAGGTAGACCCTTGTCTCATTAACAACCATAAGTAATATTGTAGCTAAATCAAAGAAAACAATGTAACAATCGAATAAGGAAACAAGATAGTCTATGAATGTTAAAAATAACCCTAACATGGAAAACTAGATAATGTTTAGATACCTACTAAGCTTGTACTCTAATCCTCGATCTCCATGTCATGCCGTGAGCGTACACCCTGTGTGGGACTGGCACTAGATGACCATTTTATGCCTTGAGCGGACCCTTGGACTTGCTTACTTGACCCCGCGGATGACAACAATCACTCTTATAATAATAAAAGAACTTATCTGAACTGAATAATAAAATAACTAGGAATGTCTTATAGATTTAAACATTCTATCTTGGACAAAATTTCAACCCAAGTCTTTAATATAAGAATGAAAATGTAAAGATTATTGAACTACTAAATTACCTATGAAACCTCTAAACTGACTGAGAGATGTTGGGAAAAAACCCCACAACATCATATTAAAATAACTACAAAGCAATAAAATATTTCCTCCTCATGTAGGATCGGTGACGCAGAGTAGAACTTTTGATTCTAGAAACAGGTTGCACGACACACTCCCATGTCCACATTTCACTTGTGGAAATTTGTTCTTCGATTTTCTTCCCCAAATTCAACCAAACTCGATTCTTTTTCTTAAATATCTTTTATATACACCTACATAAAAAATGTACCTAAGAACCTAACCTTAAATGCCCCTTTAATGCGACGTAATGAATTCAAAACTTCACAACTTGGGAAATTCAAGAAAAGGGTATCAATATATCAATATTCTAATTATTTTAGAACGAATCTAATTGAAATAATATATTTGGCTCGTAGGAGAACGATCCCAACGTTATGAGAGTCTCAAATACATTTTTAAAGCAAATTCCTTAATGATAACACCAAAGTTCGTGGTTGATCATGATGATTTTGCCCTTTTTCCCTTCTTCTTTTCTCTTCTCCTTTCTCCTTAGCCCTGGTGTGAAAATTCTAATTTTCTAAAATTGACAAGTTCAGTGTTGAGCAATATTAAAATCCTAAAAACCAAATAGAATAATAGGGTATCTAAAAGAATAAAAGCCTTTACAAATCTCGGATTGAACATCTTCTTAATCCGACAATCCAACTTCAAAAGGGTGTAACATACTCATACAAAGTCGAAATGGCTCAACCTTGGAGGCGTTGGAAAGATCGTTCCCAGAGCTTTCCAATCATATCTTGAAGTTTCTATAAATCATCCTGAGCTAAAAGTTATGGTCTTTTAAAATTGACAAAAAACTCATTTTTATCTTAATATTTTACTGTTTTTCTTAAACTTTCCAAAATTAACTATTTGCATATTTTACACGTCTTTCTAGTTCTTTCTAGTTGCGAGATGTTACACTCCATATCTTTGCATTTAGGTTCATGTCCTCGCTAATTAATACATACAAAATTACAATTAAAAAGTAATACCATCAAAATAATAGCCCAAATCAAAGCAACATTACATGGATATAGGAGACAAGCTCTTGTCCGCTCCCTCTCCTTTAAATATATCCCTTACGATTAGGGTTTTTATTTCCGCCCCACACTCTTCATTTTCTCAATCCCTACACACATTCACAATATCTGCATTGTGGTTTAACAAGGTACTCGGCCTCCTTTTTTATATATATCATCAACTTCCTTGGTTATCCAATTACAGTACGAAGTACTCTTTTCGTACATTTTCTCTTTTTGTTGTTTTGTGCAAAAGATGCCATATGCTCTCCCGCACAATGGTTTGTGTTGGGTATGTAGCAAGAATTGATGGGAAATAGAGGGAAGGAGAGGAATTTGAAAGGTTTAACACTTGAAAAGTCCTCTAATGCTTTATTGAAAAAGGCAATAGTCCCTCATTGGTAATGGAAAGGAAAATAGGAGAGCTTAAATAAATAAACACTCCTATTAATTGTTAAAAGGGTTGGAAAGAGGGACCCCCCTCGCGCCGTCGTCGTCGTCGCTCGCTCGCTTCGGCTTCGGCTTCGGCTTTGGCTTTGGCAAAGTGACCCGTTTTAAATTCCGTTATATTCAAAATTTCCCGCCATGACTGTTCTGAAAGGTTGCAACTTTCAGGAACGGTCAATACCATTTGAAAGTTTGCAACCTTTCATTAATGGTCGTGTTAATTCTGAAAGGGTTGCAACCTTTCAGAATATATTCTTCTTGCCTATAAATACCATTCAGTCTTCAGAATTTTTTCTGATCTTCCTTCTTCTTAAAAACATATATTTCTTCGTGTACTTTCCTACTGTGGATTGATTCGCTGACAGTAGAGTTTTTGGTATCTATACTCTACTGATTAAAATCATTTTACCCTTGGAGGTTATATTCCAAATCAAACCTCGGATACTAGAGGGGAATAATTTCCTTAAGGGGACACTGTGAATTCAGTGGACTTGATTTTCTTCCTAAATTTTCAATAAGAGTATTCCAGATTCTGGTACGTTTTTACAGATTAAATTATTTTTTACAAATAAATTTCTGTTCATCTTATTTACTGGTTATAAAAAAAAATCTCAGTTACTTTGTCTTTCTGAATGATTTATTAGAACCAGTAATTTCTGATTTTATAACCCAGATTGGAAACAATCTTAAGGAAATTATTAAATCTGTGTTTCTGGTGGAGAAATTCAAAGGCAACTGCCAAGAAGAAATTCAAAGGCAACTGTTATAATTGTGGCAAGGCTGGTCATAGATCTTCTGATTGTCATGCTCCAAGAAAGGACAAAAACAAAGGCAAAGGCAAAAATCAAGCAAACATCGTGGAAAAAATGGAAGATGCATATGACTTGTGTGCAATGATATCGGAGTGTAACTTAGTTGGAAATCCCAAGGAGTGGTTTCTTGACTCACGTGCCACTAGACATATTTGCTCTGCAAAAGAAGCCTTTGCAACATACACTCATGTTGAGTACGATGAAGATTTATTCATGGAAAACACAGCAACAGCAAGGATTGCAGGAACTGGCAAAGTAATGTTGAAAATGACATCCGGCAAAGTGTTGACTTTAAACAATGTTCTGCATGTCCCTACTATTAGGAAGAATTTAGTTTCTGCTGCACTACTCGTTAAGAATGGGTTTAAGTGTGTCCTAGTTAGTGATAAAGTTGTAATAAGTAAGAATAAAATGTTCATAGGAAAGGGCTATCTCAATGAGGGTCTTCAAACTAAATGTAATGGTTATTGACAGTATCAATAAAAATTCTGCTTCTGTTTACTTATTGGATTTAAGTGATTTATGGCATGCCCGTTTAGGACATGTAAATTACAAAGCCTTGCAAAAATTGGTTAATTTAGAAGTATTGCCTGATTTTAAATGCGATAAGTCGAAATGTGAAATTTGTGTGGAAAGTAAGTTTGTTAAACATCCTTACAAGTCTGTTGAAAGAAATTCTAAAACTTTAGACTTAATTCACACAGATATATGCGATATGATTTCAACACCATCTCGTGGTGGAAAAAAGTACTTTATAATGATGACTGCACTCGATTTTGTTATGTATACTTGCTTAATAGTAAGGATGAAGCAATTGATGCATTTAAGCAATACAAAAATGAAGTGGAAAACCAATTGAATCTAAAGATAAAAATGATTCGGAGTGATAGGGGTGGAGAATATGAATCTCCTTTTGCAGAGATATGTTTGGAATATGGTATTATTCATCAAACTACTGCACCTTATACACCACAGTCAAATGGTTTGGCAGAACGGAAGAACAAAACATTAAAGGAAATGATGAATGCCTTAATGATCAATTCTGGTTCACCGCGAAATCTTTGGGGGGAAGCCATTCTTACAGCTAATAAAATACTCAATAGAGTACCCCATCGAAAAACACAATCAATTCCATATGAGTTGTGGAAAGGAAGAAAACCCAACTTGAAATATTTTAAAGTGTGGGGTGTTTAGCCAAGGTAGAGGTTCCTTTACCGAAGAGGGTTAAAATTGGACCCAAAACAATAGATTGTGTCGTTATTGGATATGCTGTGAATAGTAAAGCCTGTCGATTTTTGGTTCACAAATCTGATAATCCTGAGATTCATGTTAATACGATAATTGAATCAGATAATGCAGAGTTTTTTGAAAACATTTATCCGTATAAAACTGAAAGTGAGTCAACAAGTGAAAGATCTAAACGACCACGAGAAGAATCAATGTAAAATATTCTAACTAGTGAGGAACCTAGGCGAAGTACTCGACAATGAAAATCTGTTTCTTTCGGACCATATTTTGTAGCACTATTGCTTGAAAATGAGCCTCAAACATTTGAAGCAGCTATGTCATCGTCAGAGTCAACTTATTGGAAAGAAGCAGTCAATAGTGAGATTGAATCAATTTTAAGCAATCACACTTGGGAATTGACTGATCTTCTTCCAGGAAATAAACTTTTAGGATCAAAATGGATATTTAAAAGGAAAATGAAACCTGATGGGACTATTGACAAATATAAGGCTAGACTGGTAGTCAAAGGGTACAGACAAAAGGAAGGTCTGGACTAGTTTGACACATATTCTCCAGTAACAAGGATAACATCAATTAGGATGTTAATAGCACTTGCAGCAGTGCATGATCTTAAAATCCACCAAATGGATGTAAAGACAGCCTTCTTAAATGGAGAGTTAGAGGAAGAAATTTACATTGAACAACCTGAAGGGTTTATAGTTCCTGGTAAAGAAAAGAAAGTATGCAGACTTGTGAAGTCACTTTATGGACTCAAGCAAGCACCCAAACAATGGCATGCTAAATTTGATCAAGTAATGTTGGCAAATGGATTCAAGATTAACGAATGTGATAAATGTGTTTACATAAAAAATGTTATGAATCATGAAGTCATTGTTTGTTTGTATGTTTATGGCATGTTAATAATGAGTAAAGAAATTGATGATATAAATGCTACTAAGCGCATGTTGTCCAACAAGTTCGATATGAAAGACTTAGGAGTTGCTGATTTGATCTTAGGGGTTAGGATTATCAAAACTCCCCAGGGACTAGCATTATCTCAATCTCATTATATTGAAAAAGTATTGGATAAGTTCAATTACTTGAATTTCAATGTAGTCAAAACTCCAATTGATTTAAGTTGTACATTTAAAAAGAATGAAGGTCAAAGTGACTCTCAATCGGAATATGCCAGAGTGTTGGGAAGTTTGATGTATATTATGAATTGCACACGACCAGATATAGCATGTGCTATTAGTAAACTGAGTCGGTACACTAGTAATCCGAATCAAACTCACTGGATGGCTATGAAACGTGTGTTGGGTTATCTAATATGGACACAACATTATGCTTTGCATTATAATAAATATCCTGCTGTGATTGAAGGATATAGTGATGCAAATTGGATCACCGGGTCAAATGATGTAAAATCCACGAGTGGTTATGTATTCATACTTGGTGGAGGAGCTGTCTCTTGGAAATCTTCCAAACAGACATGTATTGCTCGCTCCATAATGGAATCTGAATTCATTGCTTTGGATAAGGCTGGTGAAGAAGCAGAATGGCTCCGGAATTTCCTAGAGGATATTCCATTCTGGCCCAAACCTGTCGGACCAATTTGCATACATTGCGATAGTCAAGCAGCAATAGGTAGGGCAGGGAGCGTTATGTACAACGGAAAGTCTCGTCATATACGACGTAGACATAACACCATAAGACAACTGCTCTCTAGTGGAATTATCATAATTGACTATGTAAAGTCAAGCGATAATGTGTCAGATCCACTAACGAAAGGCCTAGTGAGAGAGGCAGTTGAAAGATCATCTAAGGGAATGGGTTTATGGCTTAGGACAAGTCAGCATGACGGTAACTCTATCTAGCAGACTGGAGATCCCAAGAGCTAGATTCAAGGAGAAAAACAAAGTTGTGGCTGACGGTTCGACATTGTCACTTAACTCAATCCATTCTCATGATGAAGACAATGTTCAGGAAAAGGTTTAGACTTTAAGTCTTGTTAATGAGGTAATAAAGCTTAAAGTTTTTAATGATTTGCTAAGTTTGGTAGATTTGACCAAATAGTGTATCTACGAGATGACACGGTTAGAAATCACCTATGTGAGTGTGAAGTGGAAGCCGCTTCAAAGAGAATTTATGTCAAAAGCCTATTCTCTATACACTCATGAAACCAGGAGGTGTTCATGGCTGAAACGAACACAACCGTAAGAATCATAAACAGCAAAGGGTTAATTGTGTGACATATGGTTGTCTAGGTATACACCAAAGTTCGACGGTTCAAATATATCACATCTACCGATTGACCGAGTATATCCGACATATGTTCACTACGGAAAGTCCAAGGGGAAACCTACTTATCCAGATGCAATTAATCCTTGCTTGTAAAGTACACAATTGTCCGTGCATTCCTATGTTATAACTATTCCCCATCAATGTGGGGGATTGTTGGGTATGTAGCAAGAATTGATGGGAAATAGAGGGAAAGAGAGGAATTTGAAAGGTTTAGAACTTGAAATGTCCTCTAATGCTTTATTGAAAAAGGCAATAGTCCCTCATCGGTAATGAAAAGGAAAATAGGAGACCTTAAATAAATAAACACTCCTATTAATTATTAAAAGGGTTGGAAAGAGGGACCCCCCTCGCGCCGTCGTCATCGTCGCTCGCTCGCTTCGGCTTCGGCTTCGGCTTTGGCAAATGATCGATCGAGAGATGATTTTTTGGACAAAATTTATTTTAATTATTTATTAATTAATTTTAAATGGCCAAAAATTATTTTCAATAAATTAATTGATAACAGAATTTAACCGAAATGTTTTCAACTTATTAGTTAACCCGACCCGACTCGGATCCGCGCGAGTGACCTGTTTTAAATTCCGTTATATTAAAAATTTCCCGCCATGACTGTTTTGAAAGGTTGCAACTTTCAGGAACAGTCAATACCATTTGAAAGTTTGCAACCTTTCATTAATGGTCGTGTTAATTCTGAAAGGGTTGCAACCTGTCATAATATATTCTTCTTGCCTATAAATAGCATTCAGTCTTCAGAATATTTCCTACGAATTTTTTCTGATCTTCCTTCTTCTTAAAAACATATATTTCTTCGTGTACTTTCCTGCTGTGGATTGATTCGCTGACAGTAGAGTTTTTGGTATCTATACTCTACTGATTAAAATCATTTTACCCTGGGAGGTTATATTTCAAATCAAACCTCGGATACTAGAGGGGAATAATTTCATTAAGGGGACACTGTGAATTCAGTGGACTTGATTTTCTTCCTAAATTTTCAATAAGAGTATTCCAGATTCTGGTACGTTTTTACAGATTAAATTATTTTTTACAAATAAATTTATGTTCATCTTATTTACTGGTTATAAAAAAAATAATCTCAGTTACTTTGTGTTTCTGAATGATTTATTAGAACCAGTAATTTCTGATTTTATAATTCAGATTGGAAACAGTTTGTGCTCTTGATATTTTGCAAATGGAAACAATCTACGAGATGAAAAATAATCTAATTGTTTCATTTATGAATGTTTTGACATTCTCAATTATTACTTTTTTATATAAAAATTAAGAGGTGTTTATTATGTTGATATGTTTATTACTAATGGGTGTTAAAGATGGATTGAAAATCGTTTGTAAGGCTTGAGATGGAAAAATTTTTCTCGTGAGTTCACTTTCATACATTGAACTTATTATGTTTACTAATGATTTATAGCGATAAAAATTTGAAATAAAATAAGTTAAATTGTTGTGTTTGAGTTTGACGTGTTCTTTGTTTTTATCCCTATTTTGTTTTGCTTCTTTTTATGCAATGATCTGAAAATAAAAAGTGTTAGACCTTTATTTTTTTAAATTGAATTATCATCGGAGAAATAAGTCTTGAATAAAACCTATTTTATTTTACAAATTAGAGAGATTTTTGGTCATAAATTGTGTGTTCCTATTGAAAATTCCTCAAATACGTACTAGTTTGTTCCGTTTGGGAACAGGGTGTAGTTTCAAAGAATGGATAGTTTTTTGGGACATATACGAATGTTTTTGACCATATTAATAAACTGAGAAGAATTAGATATGATACGACTACCCTATTTTTTATGACAAAAAATTGTGTTAATGCTTGAAAAATGTAAAAGATATGAGCCAATCCTATGTGTAGCGTATAAAAAATTCCGGTTTTATTGATCTTTTTATTATTAATTTTCTTTAAATGGATGAAAAATGAGAAAATATTATTTCTCCTGTGTAATTGTTAGAAGAATGTTCATTTATTTTATGTAACATGACACATGCTCGAGGGAGAACAATATTCCTCATTGAAATAAAATTAAATAAATGTTTTTAGTTTCTTGGATGGATATACACTAGATGTAAGAAGAAATTGATGGATTGTTTTAAGACCTCTCTTTTCTTCTTCTATTGTCAAAATAAAACGAGATTTTCTAAATTTCTACTCTATAGAACAGGAACCGAAAGAACATTATAAAATACACAGACACAAAAAATGAAAATAAAGGAACGACTGAGTCAAGATAGTATTGTCATATAAAAACGGAAATTCAAGATGCACATCTACTTAAAGAAGGGAGATCCCAAAAATTATTCCTTTCCATTTTATTTTTATTGCTATCATAATTTTGTTATGACAAGAAAGGGAGATCACTACAGAAAAAATTTAAGATATTGTAAGTTATAATATAACTCCTTAGTTTCTATAATTGAAATAGAAATTATTAATATGTTGTTCAAAGAAATAAACATATTTCAAAAATCTATAAAAAAGTATTGTAATTCACAATAATTAACAATTCAAAACACATAGAAAGTATTTGAAAAAATTATCATCAGAAAAAAATAATCATTCAATGTCTATATTAATAGTATCTAAGAAAAACAACTGTATGTAATCTTACCATCATGTATTAAAGGATGAGGACCTTTTAATATTTTTTTGTAAAACATGACAAAAAACATGGTAAAGCAGGCGTTCTTTTTTCTCCTTAATTTTCGTTACCACAGTTGAGAGAATCAGTGTGTGTTGTTCCAAACTAGAAGCAACGTGATTACTTCATAGAAAGTGATATTCAATATTACCTTGTAGATGGAAGGAAAAAACAAGTTTGATAAGTAAGCATTCCTAACGGTCCCTCACTCTATTTTCCCTTCTTTAATAGATTAATTAGAGATTATTGACAAAATGGAATCATCTTGTGTAAATTGGCTTCCAAACTATACCATATACTCGATATCTTGATGTTCATATTTCCTAGATTTTTGCTGATGAGAAGAAGGCATACCAGTAGAAGCTCATGCTACCACGGTAGTTCCTTCAATTGTACTTGAGAATTTGTTAGCCGGTAGAATTTTTGATAGGATTGCAATAAGTTCATAAAGAAATCTTACTACCTAAGCATGAGCCAGGTTCTTGTTAAATTTGCACAAATAGAAACGCAACACAAAAAGTAGAGATTTTATCATGGAAACATACCTTGCTCAAGGTAAGAAAAACTATGGCCTACACTAGTAGGAGTTTTCGCCAAAACTTCACTATCTCAAAAAACAAAGTTTAGATTACAGCTCTATAATTAAAGGGACTAACTCTAGTACCTCTTTTCAACAAATTACTCAAACTATTCTAAAATTAACTATACTCAAACACTATACTCACAAAGAAATCAAACCTACTTCGTATTAAAATTCCCTCACATTCTCTTAGACACTTGGAACAAATATACCTAAACAATATTCTAAGATGAAACAATAAAAACTAAACCCAACTCTAGTTCTTCTTTCTTTTGCCTTCTTGTTCTCTTTAGTCGTTCTAACATTGCTGGAAAAATCTCTCGATTGTAGATTGGAAAAACCAATTTTTACTTCTTGAAATTATCCTTTAATAGAGGTGGATTAAACCCTTGTTGACTACTACGAGAAAATTCATTCTTTTCCTAGAAAAGTATTCCTTTTCCGTAGAGGATTCGTTTCCCTTTTTCTTTTCCTTATTTATCAGTGTTTATGTTTAAACATGTTTTCTTAATTTAATTTGTATGTGCAGTTCCTTACCACACATTTATTACTGTGCTGGTACATGCTCGTGAACGTGGTGCATTTTTTCATCATCATAAGCATATTCACAATAATGTCAACTCATCAATTCCCCCCTTTTTGGTGATGCTAAATACACTCCTTCACTGCACATGCTTTTTGTAATAAAGCAGTACAACCGAAAAACAAAAAAAACTTCCCCCTTTTGACAAATCAAATAAGCATGAAGATAAGATACACAACTTGAACAAATGAAAGTACAAAATCTAAAGATATTAGTCATCCAAACAATCTATAGATATGGGCACCCACATATTGCTAAAGAAACATACAAAACATAGTAATTATATCCATTGTGTTAAAAGAAGCAAAATTATAACCAAAAGGACAAAGGATTGGATTTATGTGTGAGAAGGAGAACAAGGTGGAGTTGGAGGGTTGTGAGAAGATGCTAGGATCTGTAACACACGATCCATATGAGCATTATTTTCCAGATCCTAGAGCAGGTGGTCCTTCAACCTTGTCACTTCTCCATATGACTCAGCTAGAGCAGCCTAAAAAGTATCATTTTCATCTTGAAGCACTGGATTTTGGTCCCTAGATGCATGAAGATCATTGCGGAGGATGGAAATTGGAAGAGTATGCAAAAGAGCAGGTTCAGGAGCCTGCTACCCTTTCCATATGCTGATTCATCAAAGAGGGCCATGCAATAGGCTTCTCTTTCTCCAATGCATTTGCTATCGTCAAATCCCGCAAGGAGGCTTCATGGCGTATCTTACCTATTACCATAATCTTTTTGTGAACTATCCCATACAATAGTTCATGAAAGGGTTCCATTTCACCTTTGATCACCTTCCTAGGTCGTGCAACGACTCGCTCGTGATTGAATTTGGATGTCATAATACAATTTTAATATTTCTTCCATATGTACTAAGCCATCGCAATAATCGAACCATTGAAGATGTTCCCAATCGAACATGAACAAACACCAATATACATCCCATTCACAAAAGAGGTAGAAACATTGTCCTCTAAAACATTAAGATGCACATAGAACTTAACAACCTCATTTTCATACACCAACAATGAAGTATCAAGAATAACATCTTCCCATCTCTTAAACTGGAGTAGCCTAAGTACCTTTTGAATTATGATAAATTACCTAACGTCGGGATCAAATGTCCTACCCCTAAGAACCGCTTTAGACTCAAAACACCTCTCCTTTCCAATATTCAAGAACATGGCCATATTTTTACTATTTTTTTGGGAGAGGGAGATAAGTTAGATGGTATAGATGCAGGAGCCTCATCTGGGATAAACGAGATACATGAGGAAGTGCATTACGAAAGAATGTCTTCTTTCTGGAGTCCTTGGGCAGTGAAAGATGAATAGCTTGAATGAAGAGGAAGTGAAGAAATACTTCGACAATTCCTAGGTATTCATTGAATACTTTGCACATAACCCTGCATATTATTTTTCTAATACAATACTTATGCCTCATATTTATAATCATTATGGATTGATTTGGTGGCCTCATTGAGTTAGGTTTGACTAGTGTTGTATGAAAGAAACCTTAAAGAGGGTCTTCTTAATGGCTACATTTTTGCAAGTTATGCTAGAGATATTTTGATGGAGTTGACTTAGTGGGATATCGTCAAGGTTAAGATGTGGTAAGGCGGTGAGATTAGAGTTAGAGGGTTTGCGGGAGAGGGTTCAATGACTAGTAGGGGGAATGGAGGCTTATATGGTGAGTGGTGTAGATAAAGATATAATGGTATTTGATTTCAAAAATATAGATTAGGGTTATGGTTTTCTTATGGATATGGAGAATTCGAAGGGGTTAACGTTCACTAGAAAAAAGTTTATAATAGAGATAATGATTGGGCAGACCCGAAGATGGCTGAAGTCGTTGATGGGATTGGTCAGTGGGGTGGGGTGGGGTTCACTTTCCCCTGAGGAAATGCTTATGATGAGTCTTGAAGTGAAGATTTTTCCGATGAGAAAGTAGAGTCATCATTTTTGCAAATTTCATACAACAACTATTTATCGTTCTCATTCAAATACCTAAACTATCACTCCCTTTGTGCTAAAACACACCTATGAATAATCTTTACTTTAAAACATATCAAAAAGACATACAATATCAATCAACAAATATTGAATTAGGTTAATTTGTATTATCCTTCATGAGATCATAAAATAAATTAATAAAATATATTGTTGTAATAATAAAATTAGATATATATCCTACTTAACATTAAACACATACTAAAAACAACAATGGAAATACAAAGATCAAGAAATTCATCAAACTCAACATGGTTATAAATCAGATGTCGAATTTAAACAAGTAATATATAATATTAAAATAGAAAAAAGGGAAGGTGTAATACGTTAGTTGACCGTCGACTTCAAAGCTTGAGTTGACAAACTTGTCCAGGTTCCACCTTTTCAATATGAGTTGAAAAGACTATTAAGGAAAAAGAATTTAAACTACAAATGGAAATTTTTACAACTCAACTTTTGCCTTTTTTGGGATGTGAAAACTATTAGTGATATCTCTTGATTAATATTAGGATATCTCTTGATTGATATTCCATATCTTAGTATCTCATTAGTGATTTAGTTTCTATTATAATTAGGTGAAGATCACAATCCATTAGTAGTTGATTATTTCCTTGTTTGTAGTTTGATCTCTTGTATAAATACACATACATGTTAATAAAATCATATGCTTCTCTCCAAAAGTAAAATTTATATGGTATCCAGAGCCTAAAAGCTTTACAAAAAAAAATTTGTGAGAATTTGTGTCTTTCCCGATGCCAACTAACACTGGTTTGAAATGAGAACACCTCAACCTTATCTCCTGTATCTATACCAAATTCTCCCACAATTCTCACTATCAATAACAATGAACAGTTGATCAACATAAATGTTGTTGCTCTGAAAAATCTAAAGCTCAACAATACAAACTACCAAAAATGGAGATACTAGTGGGAAACCATCCTCGCTGCATATGATTTTCTCTTTTTTATTGAACAAACACCAAGTTCAAGAGCCAATTTTTTTCACCAGCAACAATACAATCTCATTTGGAGTGCCATTGTTGCTTCTTTATCTTCAAAGATTGTTTACATTTATATTGATGCCAAATCTTGCTATGCTCTCTTGAAAAATCTGAGAGAAACCTATGTGATGCCATCACGTGCTCATATCAGGAGTCTTAGAGAGTCCCTAAGGAAATTGAAAAATAGTACTCTCTATTACTTCATATCTTCAAAAGACTAAAAAAATCTGCAGCACTTTAGCTTGTGTTTCCATTCAGCTTTCAAGGAATGAGTTATTTCTTCATGCTCTCATGGACTTCGAGCCAAATATGACACTATCACTAAAGTTTTGCGTGCTCAAGAAACTCTAGTGAAATTTTAAGAACTTAATGGGAAGCTTCTTGATTTTGAGATAAAACTCATTCGTTCATCTTCCTCTACCACAGTTCCGTTCCCAAAAAAATATGATTCTAAACCATTTCTTCAAAACAACCGCTCTCAGCCCAATCATGCTTCACGTACTGGAAACAACTGGAATCCTGCAAATATTCCTGCTTCTAACAATAATGGTGCTCAACATGCTGGTCAAACCACTAACAGGAAGCGTCCCCATGTTACTTGCCAACTCTGTGACAAGCCTGGTCATCACGTGAAGCAGTGCCAGTTATTATCGGCAATTCTCTCTAATCAATGGATCTGGATCAGATGGACATACAAGAAATACTGCTGGATCTGGATTGATGGACATACAAGAAATAAATTTCAACAACAGCCACGTGCTTATTTTGCAACTCACAGCACTAGCAATAATGAAAATTGGCTTGTTGATTTTTGTGCCTCACATCACGTCATACAGGATCTTCACAATTTGTCCCTTCACTCAGATTATGTTGGCACTGAAGACATTATTCTAGGTGATGGTAAAGAACTCAAAATCACTCATACATGATCTGACTCTTTAACTTCAACTTCTCGGTCTTTAACTTTATCCAATATTTTATGTGTTCCTAACATGAAAAAGACCCTTATATCTTTACAGCAACTTTGTAATGATAATAATGTCTCTATCACATTCTCACCGTATCATTTTTTGTAAAGGTTTTTTGCACGGGGCGCTTCTTCTAGCAGGGAAACCTGAAAACGTTTTTATCCATGGCCTTCATTACTTCGATCGCCTATGTCTCCTCAAGCCTTGACAAGCACCATAACCGCAAGTGATTCCAACTGGTATCGGCGTCTAGGTCACCATTCCACTCCCACTCTCCGTCAAGTTTTCAAGTTTTTAGTTATTTCATCTTCTTTACAAAAATACTTCTTTGTAGTTCGTGAAATGCAGTAAAATGCCTAAGTTTTATTTCGATAACTCTATAATAAAGATCAATGCTCCTTTGGAATATCTTTTTTCGGATGTTTGGGGTCCCTCACCAAAAATTTCAATGGATGGTTTTCAATTTTATTTAATATTTGTTTATCATTACACGAATTTCATCTGGTTCTTTCGAAATATCCATTATATTTCAAAATTTTAATAATGTTGAGGAAAAGCTTTTTTAAAAGCCAATTATCTCATTCTATTCTTACAATGGTGGCGAATTTATCCATCTTAGATCCTTCTTTGAAGACAATGGGATTTCTCACCTTCTAACTCGTCCATATACCCCTAAACATAATGAAACCGTCGAACGTCGTCATTGCCATATTGTTCAAACAGGTATCACCCTACTACACAATGCAAGTCTCCCTTTAAAATTTTAGTCATATGCCTTTACTATCGCAGCCTACTTGATCAATCGTTTACCTACAAAAATTTAGAATACCAGTCTCCCTATTTTTTACTGTATGACAAACAACCAAACTATTCCAAGCTTTGGGTCTTTGGTTATTTGTGTTACCCCTGGTTAAGGACTTATAATAAAAATAAACTGCAACCTCGTTCCAGCCCATGTATTTTTCTTGGATACTCATACAATCAAAGTGCATATCTTTGTCTTGATCTTTGAAGTCTAAGTTATATGTATCAAGACACGTGGACATTGTGGAGCATCATTTTCTAACTCATCTATGGAAATTAAGGCCAATTGACCTTAGTATAACACTGTTGTTTTACAGATTCCCTCTCATCACCTTATTCTTTTACATCAATCCCATCTGGTAACTCATCCCATGTTATATCTACAAGTATTGTCTAATTTATGCCTTTCCTTTTCAGCTATGATTGCATAAATACCAGTAACAACTACAGTTTGAACACTTGGATAAGCGTATTTGGAATTACTTAAGCCTCCAACTCCATCAAATTGTTCTTCACCAGATTGTCCTCTGGTGAATTCCCCAAGGGTCTAAATCAGTGATGGGAGATATTTAGCCTACAAAGAGGGTAGTGTTTCCAAGGAGAAGGAAAACCACATAATCGTTATCATTCATGGCTAAGATAGTTCAAATACCATGATGTTACCAATATTTGAAGTATGAAAACTTTTATGACTATATATTTAGAGACATGATCAAGTTTGCTTGCACCTGCATTAAGGTTGAAACTCTGAAAAGTCTTGTTGAGTCTAATCTTTAATGTTTGACTTAGAAAAACTTTTCTGACTTTCAACGATAATGCAAAGTGCAAGCAAACATGGGAATAACATACAAAATGGATACTAAAATGAACTGCTAAATATGGAGTTCTAAAAGTTTTCATACTTGAGATATCGTTAACATCAAGTCCTTAGAACTATCAAACCCATAAAAAATAATGAACTTGTGCTTTGCCTTCTCCTTGTAAATGCCACCCTCTATGTAGGCTACATATCTCCCCATCAAAGATTTGGACCCTTGGCAAAGTCACTAAAGGACATGTCACATGTGGGACAACCCCCTAGACATAACTGGTGTAATCCTCTTTGAGGACTAAGACTAGCCTCTTAGCTTACATCATTACATTTATAGTAAAATTTAGCGGAAAAATTAAAACTTTTCATCACCTCTACAACGGATGTTTACATAGACCTCTACATACACATAGTATATATATATATATATATATATATATATATATATTGAATATTCATAGAACCTTTGTATAGGAAAATTACTCAATCTTCTACATTTATTGTGCATAATTATATATAGAACATAACATATTCATAATAGTTGTCTCATCTCATAAACATATAGTAAGAGTATATGATATTGGGCCTAGCCCATACATCAATAACAAGACCACATATAGGTCATACAAATGTTTAATACTTAATGAAAAGAGAGAAGCATAAGAGTAGTGTTTATACTAAAAACAACATCATGGGTTGATAGTTGCATCACCTTCGAAAGTGAGGACCTACCCTGCTTGGATGATTAAGAATTTCAAGTCTTCATTAATGTATTCTCTATAAGCCCTGCAACGATCGGAACCAAAAATATTGGGGGAAAAGAAGATGGGGTTAGTACAGTACATGTACTATGTATGAGACCATATGCACACTTACTTAGAAATCATGCTAAGAAAAGGGAAATTTCAATAAATATGCATTTTTTCTTGAAAACCTTTATGCACATTCAACAAGACTTTACCAAATAAACTATACATATTCATAAAGTCATAGACATGTACATCACAAGAACACAAATAGCAAGTCTAGTCAAGTCAATATGCATAGCATATAGTTGAATACATAGCCAAGTAACTCTATCATAAAGTCATAACAGTAACAAGACATAACTAAAGCAAGTCAACTACCCATGGACCCCTATCAAGTCAACATGTGCCATAACCAAGAAAATCCTCACAGCCATACTCAATCATGTAACCAAATGACTAACATCCTACTTCACATATCATAACATTTAAGAGTACATAGCATCATACTTTAACAATATAGATCAACACAGTCATAGGTAACACATTCAACATAGAGTGTCAACAATGCGCAAGTTCACCATATGCATATCATGTAGCGTTATAAGAAAATTCATACATAAGAACATCCTCCTAAAAATCCCCTCAAGGCTGACTAGTGCTATGTTTACGTAGAGTCTCATACCTCTACCTAGACTAAGTTAGACCTCTTATGTTATCCTAGTTAGAGTTCAATCATTCAGTTCATTTTACCTTTTGGGAACATATTGCCTAACTGACATAGACCATTTGAGTTAATGTGGAATTTGGTGTTATGGAACCCTAAACCGAAAGAAGGCAGACTACTTGCAAAGGTAGTACAAAAACATGAACGTAGCAACTATATGGATGCACTAGCTAGTATTTCTATGGGAGAAACATAGTTCAAGAACTAGGAGATATAGTTGGGCCGCTCTTTATGCTACACGCATAATAGTATCCAATCTAAAGAGTACGTTAGTGATGCTATCTT
Source organism: Solanum neorickii (assembly GCA_027704865.1). Lineage (NCBI taxonomy): Eukaryota > Viridiplantae > Streptophyta > Magnoliopsida > Solanales > Solanaceae > Solanum > Solanum neorickii. Next base: position 258,935 of record JAKWJC010000238.1, read on the forward strand.
CCCTATGTATGAAGGGACAATACTCAATCTAGTTCACTCGGTGCTAAGCTAGAGTCACTTTGACATGTCTTTAATGTCGTTCTTAATCATCATAACTTATTGTAGGTCATAGGGTTTAACCCTTGTATAATCATCATCATATCTCAACAAGAATTGCATGATTATTGTCCTTTCATTTTAATTCATAGCACATTAACATTTTCACATCATGATAAGGCACACTGGTAAATCCTTCACTATCCTTATAACATTTATATCTTAAGACAACACCTCACAATTCATAGTCAAGACACTTCAATTCAACATCATACCATCCTATCAATGGTAATACAACGCATACTCCAACATATCATCATGACTTAATCAATATTAACCATAATGTGAAGCAAAGGATAGGGATCATAAGACTTTCCAAGTCTCCTTCATTACTCATCAAGGTCTTACCAATAACCCTTAATTCAACCCAATTAGGGTATAAATCATAATTGTTCAATGACCAACATGATAAAAAGTCTAAAAGAGTCACTACATCACAATTCAATACTAGATCATAGCTTAAGACAAGTTACGGAGGACAATTCACAACATACTTCATAATCTATATCACTCCTCAAGAACTAGGATTATAGGACTATAAATAACCCTAATTCATTAATGATTAGTATACCATCATGTAGGAGTAAGTCAACAAATAACCAAGTCAATTGAACCAATATAACGTAATTCATATCAAGATCATAACCTAGGGTTAAGGGTTAAGGGTCTTCTACAAACTAGAACAATCCATCAAGACATATCATAATTTAGCTAGAATACATTTTAATCTATTCATAACATCCAAAATAAATCATAATCAAATCAATTCATAACATCAATTTCGTATTGGATGAAAACCCACTTGAAAACTCAACTTTGCAAATCAATTTGATGGAACCCTTTGAGAAAAGATGTCTCAAAGGTGAATTAGATCCCATAACTTGCTAATTGATGAATATTGATGGTAAAAATTGACTCTTCGTATCCCATAACCCTCCCCTAGCTTGATCTTCAATGGTGCTCTTCACTAGAGAGAGAAAGAAGAGAAGGAAGAGATTTTCATTTTTTGAGTTATGAGAGCTAAGGTTAGTTTAGAGTGGTTGGGGTATTTATAATGAATTTTATTTAACTTAATTAGTCTTCCTATAACTCCTAACGAACTACCTAACAACAGATTTAATTAATTATTTGGAACTAAGTCAAAACTTGCAGAAAAATGGACCGACCCCTCACAGACGATACCATGATCGACAGATCGTTGGTCAATAGATGGCCAACCCCCCCTGTTGTGTTGCACATTCGTAGTTTGATTCAGACACTCCACAAAAGAGGTCCTTAAATGATTTGGCTAAGTTTTGGTCAATGGATGGAATCGACGCCCCATCTAACAAATTACGCCCCGTCGATTCTGTTTCGTGGGTGCACACTATCCAGGTAGTGTATGACTCTAACGTTCAAGGGTCCTTCTCAAGGAACCTTGGTTGGTCCTTAGGGATTCGTACCCAAACGTTTTACTATTATTAACTTAAACACATGTTATACATTCGACTCTTAAAAGCTAGTCTAATAGACTAGGGCACGGTGGTACCTCCTTAAACTAGCTTCCCGACTTCACGGACGTTTTAGTTTCTAGACTTTCTAAATGACTTATAATCATTAAAATGGACCTTAAAACAGTTTCTTAACCTTATGGCACTTATGTTAGGATCTAGAACACATCTTGTTTTTTGAAGTGTTACATTATCCCCCCCCCCAGGAGCATTCGTCCCCGAATTACACTAAAATCTGTTGAAGGAAGGAATAGACTCAAGAATAGCAGCCAAACCAAAACAAATGCATAATAACATTAGTTACAACACCAATCCTATCATTTATACAAGTCAATTCAAAAACATCAAATATCACTCATAAGGCTCAACATTACATTATGAGGAATATCCTTCTCACAACAACAAGAGCTCAACATAGAATTTACGAGTCAGTTATGTCAAATTTCAACTTTCCCACATTCTAGATGCCATTTCATAAAGACTTACCATATTAAAATTTACAAGATAACTCAAAACAAGACAAAGAGCAAAATTGAAAATTTTCAAGTTAATTAAGCATGTTTCACTGTAACACTGTAATGACATAAAAAATACACCTTTTGCAAAACATCACTAAAAATAAAATTAACATAAATTTTTCATTATTCTCATTATTAATAAGAACTACTAACCTTAGTTATAAAATAGATGAGGATAACGGGACAGCATGTCAACCTCGGCCTCCCATGTATCACCCAAAAATAGGTGATTCTTCCATAACACCTTTACGAAAGCCACCTCTTTTTTCCTTAACTTCTTTACTTTTCTATCAAGGATGTGAACTGGAACATACTCATAAGATAGTTTATCCTCCACACCAAGACCCTCAATAGAAATAATAGACTCGTGATCACCGATACAACTCTTATGCATGGAAACATGGAAAATTGGAAGAACCAAAGCCAATTCACTTGGAAGTTTCATTTCTTAGGCAACCTTACCAACCCTTTGGAAGATTTCATAGGGAACCACATAATTAGGACTAAATTTACCTTTCATGAAAAATCCAACCACCGCTTTCACAGGCAAAATTTTCAAATAAGCTTTATCACCTTCTTCAAACTATAAATCCCTTCTTCTATGATCGGTATAATACTTTTGCTGACTATAGGCCATTTGCAACCGGTTCCTTATGATATGAACTTTTTCCAAAGTATTATAAATCAAATTGGGACAAGGAAGCAAAGTTTCACCCTCTTTAAACCATCAAATGGGATACCTACACCTCCTAGCGTAGAAGGCTTCATAAGGATCCATGGAGATGGATGAATGAAAACTATTGTTATTAACAAACTCCAGGAAAGTCAAATGCTTATCCCAATTTCCTTTGAAATCAATAATACAATCCCTAAGCATATATTTTTAAGGGTTTTAATAATACTCTCTGCTTGACCATCTGTTTGGGGATGAAAAGCAGTTCTTAGCTTATCCTTACTACCCAACCCTTCGTGGAATGACCTCAAAAACATAAATGTGAATTGTGAACCCCTATCCAATATGATTGATAAAAGAATACCATGGAGACATACAATCTCATATATTGAGATCCTTGCATAATATTCCGCCGAATAAGTAGACTTGACTGGAATAAAGTGAGCGGACTTGGTCAGCCGGTCAACAATCACCCATATAGAGTCATATTTATTTTGAGTCCAAGGCAAACTTACTACAAATTCCATATTGATGTTTTCCCACTTCCAAGTGGGAACTTAGATTTCTTGTAGTAAGCCACCCAGATTTTGATGTTCGACTTTCACTTGTTGTTAATTTGGGCATTTAGAAACAAACTCCGCTATGTCCTTTTAGAAATCTTACCACCAAAATACTTCATAAGGTCATGGTACATTTATGTTGATCCCCGATGAATGAAGTAACGGGACCCATTGGCTTCCTCAAGGATCCGGTTCCTCAACCCATCAACTTTGGGAACACGCAATATTCCTTGATACCTCAAAATATCATCCCACCAACGAGAATGACTCATTAAGCTTGATAAGAACTGATTCCTTCAACTTCATCAATGATTGATCAAGGTATTGTTTGGACTTCACCTCGACTATCAAAGATGGATCAGAGTTATGATTGATGATGAAACCACCATTTGGAGAATATTCCAACCTCACACCCAATCTAGCCAACCTATGACCATCTTTCACTAGGTCTTTCTTGGCTTCATCGACACGAGACACACTACCCATGGATAAATGACTTAGAGCATCCGCAACCACTTTTGCCTTGATGGGATGATAGAGAACTCATGTCGTAATCCTTCAACAATTACAACCACCTTCTTTGTCGAAGATTCAACTCATTTGAGTAAACACACATTGGAGACTCTTATGGTCGATATACATATCAACATGAATGCCATACAAGTAATGCCTCCATATTTTCAAGGAAAATACCACGGCCGCTAACTCAGGATCATGAGTTGGATAATTTCTCTCATGCACCTTAAGTTGCCAAGAATCATAGGCTACCACCTTCCCATGTTACATAAAAACAAACCCTAAGCCAACTAGGGATGCATCAAATTACACAACGAAACCCTTTGAACCTTTCAGTATAGGAAACACAGTAGCAGAAGTATGCCTATCTTTAAAGATCTTGAAGCTTCTCTCACATGCCTCCCACCACTCAAATTTCTTATTATTTTGGGTCAAAGTAGTCTAGGGATATGCAATGGATGCAAAACCATCAACAAACCTCCAATAATAACCCCATAGACCCAAGAAACTCCTAATGTCGGTTGGAGTGAATAGTCTAGGCCAATATTTCACCGCCTCGGTCTTCTTTGGGTCAACCTCAACTCCCTCACTACAGATGATAAGACCAAGAAATGCTACCAAACAATTGATTCTCCTCAAGCACTTGTAACACCACCCGCAATAGGTTCATATGATCACCCTGATTTTCGAATATAAAAAGATGTCGCCTATGAAGACAATGACAAATAAATCTAGTTAACTTGAAAAAACCCTATTCATGAGATCCATATGTAACAAACGAAAAGAAATGGATATTTTAGGTAATCCTTAATGTGTCTAGAATGCCTACGATTAGACCGGGTACACACGGATTGATCCGCGTAGAACCAGACCTCTGAAGATTTACCCGAATGAGTCTTTACCAGACATAAAAATGGGAAATCTAAGTTTGGACAATCTAGGAGTAAAATGGTATTTTTCTATGCTAAGGGTAGTATCGTAATTACCCTAAATATGTAATTAGTTATTTAAATAATAAGGTGTAGGGGAAATTTTGTGAGAGAGGGTCAAAAATTTTCCTTTGAATTGAAGTCTTGCTCCACCCGGGTTCGAACCTAGGTGGAAGCAAGGATTTAAATTGTTCTGATTTAAATTCGTATTTAACTTAATTAATTAATATTTATTGTATGATTTAAAATAAAAGGGAAATCATATTTTACCAATTAACTAAACCTTATTTGACTAAGTCCTAAACTAAACTCCTAATCCTAAGAAAACTCTTTTTACTCCCATCTATCTCTCGATACACGATCATTCTCTCTTCTCTTTCATGTTCTCTCTGCCTAAACCACTACAAGAACAGAAAATTGGCCAAAGTTCTTCACACCTAAAGAATTCACATGAAAATATAAGAAAACAAACGCTAATCAAACACGTTAGGCAAAGAGAGGGTTTGTCTGTTGAATAAGTGATGAAGTTGAGGGGATTTGGACGTGATCTTTGGATAAAGTTTTTGGAAGCAAGTAAAGGTTTGAACTTCAAAAAGGTATGGGTTCTCTTCTCTCCTTGTCCCTTTCCCAAGAGACTCCTTAAGGTTCAGACAAATCTATTCCGAAAACTATGGTTGTTCGTCGTTGCATGTCCTTGTCACTAGCTCTCATCGAATCATAGGTTGGTCATGTTTGCTGGTAGAAAATAGGGATGTAATGTGTTTTTGTTATGATTATGTTTACGTATGTATGTTCCGAATTATGTGAATATTGAGTGAATCAAATAAATAAAAATGTAAGTGTTATCAAAGGGATTCGAAATCGGGTTCCCTTGATGAAATTTCGTGTTGATACATAAGACATACGTGAATAAATGGTCAAAAAGAATGTTACCTACATAGATTGAAATCGAGATCTTTGCATACACAAAAGATGCATAAGTCTAGTACCACATAATCTTAGGAAGTTATGAATCACTTAAACGAACTATAAATGAAGCCTCATGGCTTCTATTTGTAGAACCATAAGTCTAGCATACTCTTAGAAATAAGTGAACCTAAGATCTATGTAATTAAATAATGAAATGAACATTGAAATGATAAAACCATAGAAGGGTTAATTAAGAGTGTGAAACACACTAAATGGCCAAGTGCATTGGCATATGATGAAATGAACATTCACGTAATAAGTGGTGAGTAACTATGAAGAGATAATGTGCTAAAGTTAATGAATGTGGTGTCGACATAATAAGAGGCTAATGTAAAAGATGAGAGCAATCACGGATGAGCCTAAGTAAATGTTACCAAAAACATACTAACCTATGATAGTGTAAAGTAAATGAAAAGACTAGTCTCTATGAATACTCTAATGAATATTTTGAGAATAATATATAAATAATACTGATGATGAGATGAGAAATCATCAGTTGAGCTATGATATCCTCATACTAAAAGCCAGCTTCCATGACATATCAGTTCAATGTAATGGAACTTTATAGTGAGCACCAATAGACTAGCTAGGAGCGGTGATTCCTTCCTTCAGGAAGGGAGGAGGTTCACGTAACTCTCATGACATGAGACTGTCTGGCATGCCGGGTATGGGTCTCCTTACATCTCCTAGTCTTTGAACCTATACTGCAAATATATGGATCTAGCAAGGTTCAATCCCCTATATACGCTAGCATGTTTTGGGTCACTTTGGATGTTGATTCGACCTCTTTCCGGTATGTGGAAGACACTGGATTTCATGATTCTCACATGATCTATGTAGGTTAAAGTGAAAGTTCCCAAAGAATGAATGAGGCCAGCCTCAAATTATGCACATAATGAAATTAATGATACCAAAAGGTGTTATATAGGATGATCAAAAGGTGAGCTATACTTAAGTTATGACACTAGTTCATTCTTGAGCATTGCACAACGAACTCGATGAAAATCTTAAACTACATCCTAGGCATAGTTGGTGTTTACACTAGCCTATGAACGAAATAAAATGAAGTACGTATGAATGAATGAAGCAGACTTTGTGTATGCTAATGAAGGATCCCTAGTTGAGGCCTCATATGTTGATCCCTCATTTAGGGAAGCCTTAATGTCAAGTCCATGATTCCAATATCTCAAGGCATATGAATGAATGATATGAAAGATTTTATGTGTTATATGCAATGTGTTATGTGCTATGTGTAAGATGTTATGTGATGTGTGTAATATAATATGTATGATTATGCATGTTACTCTTGTGGTATGACTTTCCTAATCCAAATTTTGAAAGCTCACTCACTTTCCTAATCCAAATTTAGAAAGCTCACTGACTTTCCTAATTCCAATTTGACAAGTCCACTGACTTGACATTCCATAAACATGTTGTTAGGAAAGAGTTGTTCTTATTCATGCATGTCCTTGATGTGTGCTTGCATATACCCATAATTAGTACAAGTGTGTACTAATCCCATACAATTTTACAATTTAGGTGCAACCAAATGTAGATGCTAGAGCTTACAGGTTGATGTTGCAGCTACTCAGACGTGGAGCTCTCATTCAAACTTGTGAGGCCCTCATGCATTCGAGGATGTCTATCATTATTATCTAGATTAGATTTAGGCTGCATGTTCCATTAGTTTTTCTTTCAACTTTTGTTCAGACTTTGTGTTGGTTCTGTTTTGGCAAAAATTCGTTTAATAAAATTATGACTTGATTCTTTCATTTGATTATCTCTTTATTAGATGGTTGATTTGTGAACGCCTATGATGTTAAGTAGTATGTATACATGTAAGTTAAGAAACAAAATAGTTCAAATTTTCCTCTAAAATTAACCTAGATGAATTAAGGATGATGTATGCAAGCTTGTCTGCGACCTTTGAGAGGTCAACAATATTGGTCTCTTCTGGGATCTAGATTCCAGTCGTGAAAATTTTGGTATCATAGAAATAGGTTAAATTATGAAAATAATAAGTTCACAACAACCACATTGAGTAGTTTCTAAGTGATGGTAGTAAAGTGCATCATTATCCTGAATTAGAGACTGTGTGATTCTTCGAAAAATTTCCCTTCTTCTAATCTTATCGTGCCTTTCCTAATGTTTGATTTTCTTGGTGTTTTCAGTGTGTCTAACATAAATCGTTGTTGTTATCATAGAATGAATACTTGGAGAACAATTGGTCAATGGACAGGAGGAGGAGTTGTTGGGGGTAATCAGATTCCACCCCAGGCTCCAGCTGATGGAATGGTTAAGGCTGTTAACCCTGCTGAGTTGACTGATGCTGAGGTGCGGGCATATCTGGCCCAGATGTCACATGTCATCATGACTTACCAGGTCAACAGACAGAATGTTCATAGGGAGAACCCACCGGTTTGCAGTATGGTTAATAGGTTGAGAGACATTACGAGGATGAACACTCTTATTTTCATAGGGTCTAAGACTTCTAAGGATACTTAGGAGTTTGTGGATGAGGTGCATAAAATTTTGGTGGCTATGGAGGCCACTGATACTGAGAAAGCAGAGTTCGCTTTCTATCAACTCAAGGATGTTGAACAGACTTTATGCAAGCTGTGGAAAGATAGTCGAGTTTCGGGCGAAGTTCCTGTCACTTGGGATCCGTTTAAAAAAGACTTTCTATAGAGATTCTTTCCCAGAGACATGAGGGATGCCAAGGTTGAGGACTTTATCAACCTTAAGCAGGGATATATGACAGATAAGGACTATTTCTTGATGTTTAATAAACTGTCAAGGTATGCTACCTCCCTTGTATATAAGAGTAGGGATGAGATGAGAAGGTTCCTCATAGGAATCAACGGAGATTCGGAGGAGGGGTGTTGGTCTGCGATGCTCCACGATTACATGGACCTCTCCAGGTTGATGGTGCATGTCCAGAAGGTAGAGGACAGCCGGAAGAGGAGAGGCGTTTGTGATGCTAGGAGGTCTAAGCCTCACAATCAGGCAGGTCTTAGTACTGGTGGCAACAGAAACAATTTTGGCGTCCGTGAACTACCCGGATTCAAAAAGGGGCAACAGAGTTCTGGGAACAACCAAGATTCAAAAAGGGGCGACATAGTTTTGGGGAACTCTAACATTTATAGGAGTAAAACACCTAGAGGAGGTAGACCCGAGCCCAAGAAGGGCAATGGAGGTGACATGCAGCGTCCCAGAAGGGATTATGTTAAGTGTGGCCGTGCTCACAGTGGAGAGTGCAGACAAGGCACTAATGTCTGCTTCGGTTGTAGTAAGAGCGGGCACATGGTTAATGACTGCCATTAGAAAAGAGGTAAGGTTGGAGGTAACGCTCAGCCTAGGCCTAATCCACATGATGCAGCAGTAGCCGAGCCTCCTAAGAGGAATTGGTTTTAGGCCCTTAAGGATAGGGAGGAGCAGAAGAAGTCCTCTGATGTGGTCATAGGTATGCTGCAAGTATTCTTAACTTCTGTTTATGCTTTACTTGATCCAAGGTCTACGCTTTCCTTTGTAACTCCTTTACTTGCTCTCACTTTTGAGATATTGCCTGATGTTTTGCATGATCCTATAGTTGTTAGTATGCCTTTAGAAGAGAATGTAAAAACTAATAGAGTATACAAGGACTTCCCAATATTTGTATGTGGTAAGACTATGTGTGCATACTTGGTTGAGTTACCAATGCATGATTTTAATGTTAATCTTTGTATGGACTGGATTCATAGTTGTTATGCTTATATGGATTGGCGTAGTAGGGTTGTAAGATTGCGTTTCACTAATGAAGAAGATCTAGTTTGAGAGGGGTACAACTAGAGTAATCCTAATCCCTTGATTTCGAATGTTAAGGACAATAAAATGATGTCTAAGGGTTATTGTGTCATTTTGTGAATGTTAACAATTTAGATCATGACATTCCTTCCATAGACCTAGTGCCTGTAGTGAATGAGTTCCAAGATGTATTTCCTGATGATTTTTCTGTAGTTCTACACCCTCGAGAGATTTACTTTGGTAATTGAACCTCGATACAAACAAATTTAAATTTCTTCGTAAAAGCTAGCTCTAGATGAACACAAAGAGTTGAAGTTGCAGTTAAAAGATCTCACTGATAAGGATTTCATTCGGCTGAGCATATCCACTTGGGACGCTCTAGTGTTGTTTGATTATAATAAAGATGGAACCCGTTAGAATGTGTATAGATTATCGATATCTCACCAAAGTCACTATCAATAAAAAGTATCCACTTCCGAGAATAGATGATTTGTTCGACCAACTCCAAGTGTTTAGGTTCTTCTCGAAGATTGATCTTCCTTCAAGGTACCATCAGCTTAGGGTTAGGGATGGAGATATCCCAAAGATAGCCTTTCGTACCTGTTATGTTCACTATGAGTTCCTAGTTATTTCATTTGTTCTCACGAATGCACCTGCTGCATTTATGGATCTCATGAACAGGGTCTTCCATGAATACCTTGAATCTTTCGTCATAGTGTTCATTGATGACATTCCCATCTACTCTAAGACAAAGGAAGAGCATGAATGGCATTTGACACTAACCTTGCAGGTACTTAGACAACATCAGTTGTATGCCAAATTCAGCAAGTGTAAATTCTGGCATAGATCAGTGACCTTCCTGGGTCATGTTTTGTCCGACAGAGGTGTGTAGGTGAATCCCTGAAAAACTGAGCCTGTTAAGAACTGGCCAAAACCTCTTACTCCCACTGATAACCGCAGCTTTCTAGGATTGGATTGTTACTACCACAGGTTCTTGGAGGGTTTTCTTCCATTGCTGCCTCACTGATAGCTTTGACTAAGAAGAAGTCCATGTTTGAATGGACGGAGACTTGTGACAAGAGTTTCCAGGTGCTCAAGGACAGACTCATTTCAGCCTCGGTGCTTACTTTGACTATGTGTGGTGAGAATTACACTATTTATTGTGATGCATCTAGGGTAGGTTTGGGTTGTGTTATTATGGAGGGTGGTAAGGTGATAGCTTATGCATCCAGACAACTCAAGTTTCATGAAAAGAATTATCCAAGTCATGACCTTGAGTTGGCAGCTGTGGTATTTGCACAGAAATTGTGGAGGAACTACTTGTATGGAGTGCATATGGATGTGTTCAGAGCCTCAAAAAGTCTCCAGTATGTTTTCACATAGAGGGGGTTTAATCTACGTAAGCAGATGGGGTTGGAGCTTTTGAAGGACTATAACATGAATGTCCACTACCATCTAGGTAAGGCTAATGTTGTAACTGATGCTTTGAGTAGGATGAGAATGGGAAGTACAGCCCACATTGAGGATAATAAGAAGGAGTTGGTTAATAATATAAACAGACTGGACAGACTGGGTGTGCGGTTAGTTGACTCTACTAGTGGGCGTGTTTCAGTTCATCCTAGTTCTTAATTATCCTTAGTAGTTAATGTCAAGAAGGGTAAGCATCTTGATACTGTGTTGATGGAGCTTGAGGTCTCAATGTTGGTTAAGATAAATGATTCTTTTACTTTGGGAGATGACGGCATACTTTGGTACTAAGACATGTTGTGTGTACTAGATGTGGATGATTTGCAGACAATAATCATTGTAGAGGCCCATGGTTTAAGATATTCCATACATCCAGGTTCCGCCAAGATGTATCATGATCTTAAGCAGATCTATTGGTGGGATGGCATGAAGAAGGACATTGCAGAATATATGGCCAAGTGTCCTAATTGTCAACAGGTTAACGCAGAACATCTTATGATTAGGTCTTACTCAGATTATTGAGGTACTGACTTGGATATGAGAGGACATTAATCTGGACGTCGTGGTTGGTCTTCCAAAGACTAGGAGACATGATGACTCCATATGGGTTATTGTGGACATGATGTCCAAGTCTGCCCACTTTATCCCTGTGAAGTCTACTTACATAGCCGAGGATTATGCCACACTTTACATTAATGATATTTTGAGATGACATGGGATTGTTTTGTCTATTATTTCACATAGAGGAGCTCAGTTCACTTCACATTTTTGGAGAACCTTCCAAAAGATCTTAGGAACATAGGTGAAGCTTAGTACTTTCTTTCATCCTCAGACTAATGGGTAGACAAAGCGCACTATTCAGACATTGGAGGATACGTTGAAGGCGTGTTTAATTGATTTTAGGGGTTGTTGGGACGACCATCTGCCTTTGATGGAATTTCTCTTATAATAACAGCTATCACTCAAGTATTAGGGTGGCATCATTTGAGACACTGTATGGTAGGAGATGTAGGTCTCCAGTTGGGTGGTTCGAGGTTGGAGAGTCATCCATTTTGGGTCCATGTATCATTCATGAGGTCTGAGAGAAGGTCTGAGTGATTACGGACAGGTTGACTACTGCTTACAGTCAGCAGAAGTCTTATGCAGACAACAGAATACGACTCTTAGACTTTGATGTTGGTGACCAGGTCTATTTAAAGATAGCATCTATGAATGGGGTGATGAGGTTTGGCAGGAAGAGGAATTTGATTCCGAGGTATGTTGGGCGATACGAGATCCTACAGCGTTTGTGTGAGGTGGCAAATGAGTTGGAATTGCCTGCGGAGCTAGCTTCTGTTCATCCAGTCTTTCATGTATCTATGTTAAAGAAGTGCCTAGGTGATCCAACATCAATTCTACCTGTTCAAGGTTTGAGGGTGGAGGAAGACTTGTCCTATGAGGAAGTACCTATTGTGATTTTAGACAAACAGATCAAACGATTAAGTAATAAGGAGGTAGACACAGTAAAAGTGTTGTGGAGGAATCATCTTGTTGAGGGTGCTACGTGGTAGGCCGAGGACGATATGAGATCTCGCAACCCTCATCTTATCAGCCCTTGAGGTTAGACCTTCTACTCTTAAGTCTAAGTTTCCTTATCTCTCCATTCTTTGTTTCTATTGCTTGATTGTGTATAGTAACTATGTTATGATCTGACATGCATTATACTAGATAGTTAGTAGTGTCATTCGGGAAAGAATGTTCCTAAGGGGGGCATAATGTAATAACCAAAAAAAATGGATATGCTAAGTAATGATGTGTCTAGAAGGCACGATTAGACCAGGTTCACACGGATTGATGCGCGTAGAACCAGACCTGTGAACCCTTGTGACAGCCAATCCAACTTACTTGGGTAGTTAGTTGAGAGAGGAAATGTTGGGTCCAGCCATGTAGGGCTCCCGAATATCAAAATTTACCCGAATGAGTCTTTACCGGACTAAAAAATGGGAAATCTTATGTTTGGAGTGTCTAGGTGTAAAATGGTCTTTTTCCAGGCTAAGGGTAGTATCGTAATTACCCTAAATATATAATTAATTATTTAATTAATATGGTTGAGGGGCATTGGTGAGACAGGGCCAAAAATTTGCCTTTGAAGTTAAGTCTTTCTCCACCAAGGTTCGAACTTAGGTGGAAGAAATGATTTAAATTGTCTTTATTTAAATTGGTAATTAATATAATTAATAAATATTTTGTCTGATTTAAAATGAAAGGGAAATCAGATTTTATCATTTAACTAAACCTTATTTGACTAAGTCCTAAACTAAACTCCTAATCCTAAGAAAACTCTCCTTACTCACTTCTATCTCTCAACACACGATCATTCTCTGTTGTCCACGTTGTCTCTGCGTAAACAACTACAAGAATAGAAAATTGACCAAATTTCTTCACACTTGAAGAACTCACAGGAAAATATAAGAAAAGAAAAGCTAATCAAACATTTTAGGCAAAGAGAGGGTTTGTCCATCGAATTGGTGTTGAAGTTAAGGGGATTTCAAATTGATCTTTGGAGAAAGTTTTGGGCAGCAAGTCAAGGTTTGAATGTTGAAAAGGTATGAGTTCTCTTCTCTCTTGGTCCCTTTCCCAAGAGACCCCTTAAGGTTCAGATGAATCCATTCCGAAAACTAGGGTTGTTCCCTGTTGCATGTCCTTGTCTCTAGCTCCCATCGAATCATAGGTTGGTTATGTTTGTTGGTAGAAATTAGGGATGTATTGTGTTTTCTTGATTAATATGTATATGTATGTATATTCTGGATTATGTGAATATTGTGTATGTTTTCCGAAATTAAGTAAAAAATAATGTGTGTGCAATGTGTAGCCGTGACATACACTATTATATTCAAGTTCACAAAATGACATTTTTATTGTTGTATTTCATTTGCACAAACTTGCTTAAATCGTGATTTTTAAAAGTGAAGTAAAATTGCTGATTTGAGTGCAAACTAATAGTCAAATGAATCCATGAAAATGCACCTTAATAACTCACTAAAAACTACTTAAAACGTCTAAACATTTAATGTGAAAGAAATGAGAAACTAGGCTGCAAAAATTTCCAGAATCTTTTTTATGAGTTTCGGCCAATCTAAGGAGATTATCATGCTATGTAAAAATTAATTAAAATATGTGAGACCACTGATAATCGAATCCGTGACCTCACCATGTTAAAAATAATTGAAATAATGTGAGAAAAAAAGAATGTGGCATGTGGGATTTCGAACACATGTGTCTTAATCCAAAAATGAAATAAAAATATAAGAAAGGAGAGGAGTGGGATTCGAACCCACCACCTCTCAATCAGAATTAAGGAGGAATAAAAATAAAAGTAAAAGGTTGAGGGGTGTGGGAGTTCGAACCCACACCCCCTCGGCCAAGAGGAGAGAAATTAAAGAGAAATAAATAAAAAAATAAAATGAGGTTGTGGGGGTTTGATCCCACATCCTCTCAGTTCCAATGAACAAAAAAAATAAAGGGAGAAATCAAGGGGAAAATGAAATGAAGGCTTTGGGGCTCGATCTTGGGTCCCCAAGCCGTGTGGATCAAACGAAAATAAATAAAAATGTAAGTGTTGTCCAAGGGATTCGAAATCGTATTCCTTTTTTGAAATTCCGTATTGATAAATAAGTCATACGTGAATAAATGTTTAAAAAATATTGCCTACATAATTCGAAATCAAGATCTTGGCATATATACAAGATGCATAAGTCTTGTACCGTATAATCTTAGGAAGTTATGAATCACTTAAACAAACTATGAATGAAGCCTCGTGGCTTGTATATATAGACCCATAAGTCTAGCATGCGTTTAGAAGTAAGTGAACATAAGATTTATGTAACGAAATAATGAAATAAACAATGAAATGATGAAACCCTTGAAGGGTTAAGTAAGAGTGTGAAACACACTAAATGACCAAGTGCATTGCCATATGATGAAATTAACATTCACGTAATACGGGGTGAGTAACTATGAAGAGCAAATGTGCTAAAGTTGATGAATGTTGTGACAACATGAGAAGAGGCTAATGTAAATGATGAGAGAAATCTCAAATTAGCGCAAGTAAATATTACCAAAGACGTACTCACCTATAAGCGTGTGAAGAAAATTAAGAGACTAGTCTCTATGAACACTCTAATGAAAGTATTGAGAATAATATATACTTAATACTAATGATGGGATGAAAAATCATCTATTGAGCTATGATGTCCTTATACTAGAAGCCAGCTTGCATGACGTTTGAATTGAATGTAATAGAACTTTATACTGAGCTCTAATAGACTAGCTATGAGCGTTGATGACTTCTTTTGGGAAGTGCGGAGGTTCACGTAACTCTCATGAGATGAGATTATCCGGCATGTCGGGTATGGGTCTCTTTATATCTCCTAGACTTTGAACCTATACTTACAATATAAGGATCTAGCAGGGTAAAATCCCCTATATACACTAGCATGTTTTTTGTCAATTTTGCCGGTGATTCAACCTCTTTTTGGTGTGGGGCAAAGACTAGATTTCATGATGCTCACATGATCTATGTCGGTTAAAGTTATAGTTCCCGATAAATGAATGAATTCATCCTCCAATGATACACATAATGAAATAAATGATACCAAATGTGTTAGGATAGAATGATAAAGAAGTGAGCGAGACTTAAGTAATGACACTAGGTCATTCTTGCGCATTGCACAGCGAACCCGATAAAAGTCTTAAACTACATCCTAGGTATAGTTGGTGTTCACACTAACCTATGAAATAAATGAAATGAAGTACATATGAATGAATGAAACAAACTCTGTGTTTGCTAATGAAGTATCCCTTGTTGAGGCCCCATATGTTGAGCCCTCATTTCGGAAAGTCTTAATGTCATGTCCATGATTCTAAGATCTCATGGCATATGAATGAATGATATGAAAGATGTTATGTGCTATATGCAATATGTTATGTTCTATGTGTAAGATGTTATGTGTTGTGTGCAATACAATAAGCATGATGATGCATGCTACTCTCATTGCATGAATTTACTAATCCAAATTTTGAAAGCTCACTCAATTTCCTAATAAAAAATTTGGAAAGCTCACTAAGTTTCCTAATCCCAATTTGGCAAGTCCACTAACTTAACTTTCCATAATCATGTTGTTAGGAAAGAGTTGTTATTACTCATGCATGTCCTTGGTTTGTGTTTTGATATACCCTTACTTAGTACAAGTGTGTACTAATCCCATAGAATTCTACAATTTTAGGTGCAGGCACAGGTGGACGCTAAAGCTTAGAGGATGACGTTGCAGCTATCCGAACGTGGAGCTTGCATTTGGACATTGTATACCCTCATTCATTCGATAATGTCTATCGTTATTATCTAGATTAGATTTAGGATATAGCTAGTGGAGCATGTTCCATTAGTGTTTCTTTAAAGTTTTGTTCAGACTTTGTACTGGTATAGTTTTGGCAAAACTATATTTAACAAAATTATGAACTGATTCTTTCAATTGATTATCTCTTTATTAGATGGTTGATTTGTGAATGCCTATGATGTTAAGTAGTATGTATACATGTATGTTATGAAATAAAAAGTTTCAAATTTTACGCTAAAATTAACCTAGATGAAGTAAGGATAATGTATGCAGGCTTGTCTGCGACCTCTGAGAGGTCAACAACGCCGGTCTCATTTGGGGTCTAAATTCTGGTCATGACACCATAAACGCCATCGGGGCATTCGTGAGACCAAAGGACATTACTAAGAACTTATAGTGACCATATCTAGTCCGAAATGTTGTCTTTGGTATATCCTCACCAATCACCCAAAGTTGATTATACCCCAACATCAAGTAAATGTTAGAGAAGTAGCTTGCCCCTTGGAGTTGTTCAAACAAGTCGTTAATCAGAGTGAGATAATACTTGTTCTTAATAGTGACTTTCTTGAGTTTGCGATAATCAATGCACATCCTAAGTGACCCATCCTTCTTCTTCAAAAATAAAATCGGAGCACCATATGGAGAAATATTAGGTCTACTGAAGCCTTTTTCTAGTATATCTTTGAGTTGAGCCTTCAACTCTTTTAGTTCTGCAAGAGCCATCAGATAAGAAGGAATTGAAATAGGATTCGTCTACGATAAAAATTTGATACCAAAATCAATTTCTCGCTCGAGAGAAATATCGGGGGCCGATGCAATGGTTAGAATTTCAGAGTCTAGATCTTTGACTCTTACTATATGATACAAACACCCTTTGGAGATCATTTTGCATGCTTTCAAAGAAGATATAATACAACCTCTAGGAATAGATATTCCCCCCTTCCATTCTCCGACAGGATCATTTGGAAAGTTAAACTTCACCACCCTTGTTCTACAATCTATAGAGGCAAAGAAAGCATGCAACCAATCCATACCCAAAATGACATCAATATCAAGCATATAAAATTATACTATCTCAAGATAAGAAACTCTACTGTACAACATTATTGGACAATTTCTTTACATGCTTTTTGCAACAACCGACTCACCCACCAGGGTAGAAACTATACAAAGTTCATGCAATATATCGGGTAAAATGTCAAATTTTTTTGCTACTAGAGGAGTAATTAATGATAAAGTAATACCAAGATAAAGTAAAGTATATGCATCAATAAAGAAGACTTTCAACATACCGTTCACCATATCGGGAGAAGTGTCTTGTTCACCCCTAGAGCGAATAGAATAGAAGTCGTTCTTCTTCGGGGTCTCAGTTGAACCACTTTCTTGAGCTTGACCACTACCCTTGTCTTGAACCCTCATATAAGGACAATCCCTACCCTTGTGTCCACTTTTACCACAACCAAAAAATTATATGTTCCCTTAAGACAATCACCATAGTGCTTCTTGCCACAATTTCCACAAGTTGGCTTCTCGGTATGTGAACTATTTCCCTTTTCCTTTTTAGGCCTAGGGTTAGAAACCCTATCATCCGTAGACATAGGAAACTTAGAATGAAATTGATTATAAATCCTCTTCTTAAACCTAGCCTTGTCTTGTATCTCAAGCCTTCCTTTTGAAGAACCACCATGAAAAGATCTTGCCCTCTTGTAATCTCTACTCTTCCTCTTATCCCTTGCCTCTTGTAAATGTTGATCATGAACCATAAGATGAGAAATGCTTATGCTGTCATGTAGCATAGCCGAATGACACTTCTCTTGAAAATAATCTGACACCCCCATCACAAAACGGTTCATTTTATTCCTAGGATCGAAAACCAAAGAAGAAGCATATTTTGACAATTTAGTGAATTTAAAGGAGTATTCAATCACAGTCATATCTCCTTGGTGAAGGTTGATGAATCCACCTATTTAGCTTCCCTCTTATCTATTGGAAATAATTGATCAAGAAAATACTTCTTCAACGTTTCCCAAGTTATGGGTCCACCTGTTAAAGGCCTATTGTCCCTCCATTGGACTTACCATGCTTGAGACATATCCTTGAGTTGGTAGGTGAATAACTTGGCCTTCTCACTAGTAGACAATCCCATAGCATAGAGGATCTTGTAGATTTAATCAATGAACTCATGGCATTCTTTTTTAACATTGGACCCGTAGAAAGTAGGAGGGTTCATCTTAGTGAAATCCCTTACATGGGAGGCCATAGTAGAAACTTTTTGATGAGCTCGGGGTACAACCTCCCGATTAGTTTGGGCCTTCATCGCTTGGGATTGAGTTGTGGCGGCTTGTGCTTGGGTAGTAATGGATTGTTCAATTTGGAAGATAGCGGCCCTTACATTCTCATCCGTCAAAGGAAGAGGATTCACCAGGGCTTGGTCATCATTAACATCTTCCTCAAAAGGAGGAACTTGCTCACCACGGGAAGGAACTTTCGCATTGGAAATATCATCTTCAAGTGTTCGTGCCACATTCTGTTGGGTATTAATTTCCAATAATCTCAATAAGAGGATTAGACGCAAAAGCACATATAATTAACACTATAAAAGTACAATAATGGACTTCCTAGAAACTGAGAGTTTCCTGAGCATGATATAGATTCCTATTCATAAGTGTGGCATGCTTCACAATTATAAATATGAACCTACATAGACATGGTCATACTCTGATACCATGTTTGCCACATCCGGCAATACCCCCTAGATGTAATCGGCATCGTCATCCTCTTTGAGGACTAAGATTAACCTCTTAGCTTACATCATTACATTCATAGAAAAAATTTAGATGAAAATTTAAGACTTTTTATTACCTCTACTCAGAGGTTTAGATAGGCCTCTACATACACATAGTATATATAGATATATATTGAATAAAATAGACCCTTCGTATAGCAAGATTACTTAGCATTCTACTTTTATCGCACATATTTATATATAGAACATAATATAGTCATAATAGTTGTCTCGTCTCATAACCATATAATAAAAGTATATCAAATTGCGCCTAGACCATACAATAATAACAAGATCAGAGATAGGTCATACCAATGTTTAGTACTCAATCAAAGGAAAGAAATGTAAGAGTAGTCTTAATACTAAAAACAATATCATTTCTTGATAGTAGAATCACCATCGGAAAGTGAGGACCTACCCTATTTGGATGATTGAGGAATCCAAGCCTTCTTCAATGTTGTCAAAAAAACACCTTCAATGACCGAAACCTAAAATGTCGGGGAAAAAGAAGAAATGGGGTTATTAAACCACTTGTACTAATTATGAGACCGTATGCTCACATACATTGAAATTATGCTAAGAAAAGGGACATTTTAGTAAGTATGCACTTTTCTTGAAAACCTTTATGCATATTCAGTAAGACTATACCAAATCACTTAGGCATATTCATTAAGTCATCGGCATGTACACAAGAACACCAACATCAAGTCTAGTCAAGTAACATGCATAACATATAGTTGAATACAAAGCCAAGTAACTCAATCATAAAGTTATAATAGTAACAAGCATGAACGAGAGTATATTTCAACATAACCTTAATCAATCAAGTAACCCAACACGAATCATTACTAACATCCTTCTTCACATATCATAACATTTAAAAGTAAATAGCATCGTACTTTAACAATATAGACCAACACATATTCATAAGTAACATCAATCAACTTAGAATATCAGCATTGTACAAGTTCACCATATGCATATCATGTAGCATTATAAGCATACACATACATAAAAACATCCTTCTAAGAATCCCCTCAAAGCTAACTAGTATAATGTTCAGGTAGAGTCCCATACCCTACCTAGACTAAGTTAGACCCCTTAGGTCATCCTAGTTAGAGTTCAATCATTTAGTTCATTTTACCTTTTTGAACCATGTTTCCCTAACCGACATAGACCACATGAGCTAATGTGGAATCTGATGTCAATGAACCCTACACGGAAAGAAGGTAGACTACTTGCCAAGGTAGTACAAAAACATGAACGTAGAACCTATGTGGATCCACTAGCTAGTATTCCTATGGGGGAAACATAGTTCAAGAACTAGGTGATATAGTTGGGATCCTCTTTATGCTACATGAATTAAAGTCTCCAATATCAAGAGTATATTAGTTATCCCACCTATCCTATGTGGGAAAGGACACTCCTCACTCTAGTTCACTCAGTGCTAAGCTAGATTCCCTTTGAAATGTCTTTCTTTAATCTCTTTATTAATCATCCTATCTTATTGTAGATCATATGGTCTAACCCTTGTATAATAATCATCAACATCATATATTACTAAGGATTGCATGATAATGTCCTTTCATTACAATTCATATAGGTGAGGTAAGAACATTAACATTTTCACATCATGATAAGGGAAATTGGTAAATCATTCACCATCCTCAAAACATTTACATCTTAAGACAACACCTCACAAAACATAGTCAAGAAATTTCAATTCAAAATCATACAATCCTATCAATCCTAATGAAAGGCATACTCCAACACATCATCATGACTTAATCACAATTAACCATAATTTGAAGCAAAGGATAGGGATCATAACACTTTCCAAGTCTCCTTCATAACTCACCATCAAGGTCTTACCAATAAACCTTATCTAAACCTAATTAGGGTATAAATGATCATAGTTCAATGAACAACATGATAACAAGTATAAAAGAATCACTAAATCACAATTCAATACTAGATCATAGCTTAAGACAAGGTACTTAGGTCAATTCATAACATAATTCATAACCTAGACCACTTCAAAAAAAACTAGCATGATAGGACTATAATTCACCCTAATTTATTTATTATTAGTATAACAACATCATCTAGTATTAATAAAACCAATAACAAAGTTAATTGAATTAACATAACCTAATTCATATAAAGATCATAAGGGTCATCTTCTACAAACTAGATAAATCCATAAAGATATATCATAATTGAGTAAGAATTCATGTTAATATATTCATAATATCCAAAATAAATCATAAACAAATCAATTCATAACATCAATTTTGTATTGGATGAAAACCCACTTGAAAACTCAACTTTCGAAATCAATTTGATGGAACCCTTTGAGGAAAGAGGTTTCAAAGGTGTATTGGATCTCATACCCTGATAATTGATGAATATTTATGGTGCAACTTGACTCTTTTCAGACCTTAAACCCTCCACTATCTTAGTCTTAAATGGTGTTCTTCACTAGAGAGAGAGAAGAGAGAAGGAAGAGAGTTTTGTTTTGTGAGTTATGAGAGCTTAGGTGAGTTTAATAGGGTTGGGGTCTTTATATGGGACGTTAATTAACTTAATTAGGCTTCCTTTAACCCCTAACTAACGACCTACCCCCTTAATTTATAAATTAATTAATTGGAACTAAGTCAAAACATGCAGAAAATCGAACCCTTCATAAGACACCACGATCGACAGATCGTGGGTCAATCGACGGCCAACCCGCCCTTCCATGTTGCACATACATATTTTGATTCAGAGACTGTGCAAAGAGGTTCTTCAAACGATTTTATAAGTGTTAGTATATGGATGGCACCGATTCCCCATCTACTAACTTGCGCCCTGTCGAGTTCCTTTTCGTGGATGCACACTACCTAGGCAGTGTTTGACTCCAACGTGCAACGGTCCTCCTCAAGGGACTTCGGTTGGTCCTTGAGAAGTTGTACCCATACGTTTTGACTATGAATTAACTTAGTCACATGTTAGACACCCTTTCCCCAAATTTCATCAATTTCCGACTCATAAAAGGTAATCAAACAGGCTAAGGCACGCTAGTACCTCCTTAAACTAGTTTCTAGGCGTCATGGACGTTTTGGTTCCTAGACTTCCTAAATGACTTATAATCATTAAAATGGACCATAAAATATTGTATAAACCTTATGACACTCATGTTAGTCTGCAAAACACGTCTTGAATTTTTTAAGTGTTATAGGACAATCTGGTGAGCCACAAATATTCGGAGGAGGAGGCTTAAGTAATGTCAAATAAAGCTCATCCGAGAATTCCAAGATCCTGATATTGAATCCAGGGCAGCTTCTCTTCTAGATAGCAATTGAGTTCGCGTACAATAAATCTGTCATCGTACCCTTGCCAAAGTTGGACCAACCTTCGTTATCTCAAAAAAGGAATTTTGGCATCCCTCAGAGCAAAGTCCCAATTTCTAAGCTAACTATCAGATTGTGATGCAAAGATTTATTCAATCAATGAATAAAAGAAATGGGTCATCTAAATGACATTTAGGCCTATTATTTTCTGATGATCCATATAACTATTATTCAATTAATGAATAAAGTAAATTGGCCACCTAAAACGGTAAAAGAGTTATTTAAATAATCTAAAATTAAAAAAAGGAAATATTTCATTGGCCATCTTAGGTGACACCTTGGGAAAACAAAGAGTCAAATGCAAGCATTGATTCTTAAGCTTTCAATAAAAGTTGGGAGTTTAATGTTGAACGCCTGTTTAAACCCCCTTCTTCTTTCATTTCAAGGGGTCAGAAAAAAAATGAGAGAAAAAAAGAACGAACATTAATTGCAAAAGAAAAAAAACATGAAAAATATCTTCTTCTTAAAAAAATATTTCAACGGTCTTTGGAATTCAAATAAGTTTGCTTTCACATTTTATTCGTCATAAACTCTAGGTATTTCTTTTACATTATACATGAAATTTTGAATTAAAATATTATTTTATGTTTTGATATAGTTGTTTGTATTAAATTGTTTTTTATTTAGTTAAGTCTATTATGATTCTCATGTGATTATTTTTATTACTATGTTATTTAGTTTGTATTTTTTTAATTTAGTTTAGTCTATAGTGATTCTCATAAGATTATGTTTTTTTATCATTATGTACATACATATTACTAATCGTGTTTAGTTTAAATTTTACCTCTTTATTAGTAAGTAGAATCTTGTTTTTACACCATAAGGAAGGAGTCGTGGTAGTTTGTTATGCCACTCTTTTGTATTTTGTTACAATCAGGGTTGTGATATGAATACTTCAAAAAATTTTGCATTAGTGTCAACCCGTCTGTCGCTTTTTTCAATTGCAATGAAATAAAGTTCCAGTTTCATTTTATATTTTGTCTGTTTCCCTCCCTTAATTCTTATTCTCTATTTTTCAGTTCTGTAATTGTCAGCTTTGATAACATGAAATGCCTGCGGAATTCAGTTCCAGATTTCAAAGAGTTGTTTATTCTTAAATCACCATGTCAAGAGGTTCAATATGATGAAGAAGAGGCTTTTAGGGAAATTAATGGGGAACTGGAACAGTTTGCGCACAAACCTAAGCCTAATCTTAGTGAAACTGAGACAATCAATTTGAAAGTATTGAGGATGTTAAGGGAATAAAAATAAGTCTGCATATCAATCACTAAAATTAAAAAGGCCATAATACAACTTTTGTTTAAATACAAAGATGTATTTTCTTGAATTTATGATGAAATGCCAGGTTTAGGTGTTGATTTAGTGGTTCATAAGTATCCCACTCATCCTGATTTTCCACCTATACAACAAAAAAGAAAGATATTCAAATCGAACGTGGGTGAAAAATCAAGGAAGAAATCATGAAACAATGAAGGCAAGTGTGATCTAAGCTATTCGTTGTGCTACTTTTTTGGAAAATGTTGTTCTAGTGTCGTAAAAGGATGGAAATACAAGAGTTTGTGTTGACTATCAGGATTTGAACAATGCTAGTCCAAAAGACAACTTTCCATTGCCAAATATCAACATCATAGTTGATAATTGTGTAAAACACGAGATTCAATTTTTTGTGGACTGTTATGCTGGGTATGATAAAATCTTGATGGGTGATGGGGACGCTAAGAATACTTTTATTGCCACTTTTGCAATAGGGTCATGTCATTTCGTTTTTAAAATGTTGGGACAACTTACATGAGAGTTATGACCACCAAGTTTCATGATTGAACGCATAAATAATTGAAGTGCATGTCGATGACGTAATTATCAAATCTAAAACACAATTTTGTCATATGCAAAATCTAAGAAAATTCTTGGAAAGAGTGCGAAGATATGATCTCAAGCTTAATCCAGCAAAATGTGCATTTGGATTTCATTCTGGAGAACTTCTGGGTTTTATTGTCAGTAGAAGGGGAATTAAATTGGATCCTTCAAAAATAAAATTCATGCGGGATTTGCCACCCCCGATAAATAAAACCGAAGTCATTAGTCTACTTGGGAGGTTGAATTACATCAGTAGGTTTATTGCAGAACTCACAACCACTTGTGAGGCCATTTTCAAACTTTTCAAGAAGGATGTTGCTGCCAGATGGACAGAAGACTTCCAACAAGCTTTTAAAAAATCAAAGAGTATTTGTCCAACCCTCCCGTTTTGGTCCATCCTGAACTTGATAGGACTCTCTTTCTATATTTTCAGTAACAGACAATTCCTTTGTGTGTGTTCCAGTCACTAGAATGACTTGATAGGCATACTAGTATGGGAAAAAGGTTAGCTAAAGAGACATAAGATCATAGCTAAATCATGCTTCATCCACCCTACAGTATGGATCACAACATTTACATTACTTTACCAAGTCTATAGGCTATAAGAAACTAAATAAATCTTTGCCAATTAAATTGTTATTTATTTATATTAAATCCATTATACCTAATTATCATCACATTATAGATATAGGTAGTAACTAAGACAATTCATCATGATCGAGTCATATAACAACCATCCCAACGTCAAGATCACAAGTTACTACATGATAAACTAGCCTTATTCAAAAACCTTCAAACTTAACCCTCATGGATCATTCCTCCACAATTCATCATCAATTCACATACTAGGAAGTATGTATAAGCATATTAACATAATTGAAGCACAAATCGATATACATAAGATCAAGATCATAAAACCATACATTGGCTGAAATCGAGTCTGTAGGAGAGCATAGGATCATCATGCAATTGGATTGAAAATCGTGTTCAAATCAGTAGATAATCATCAATACATTCATTTTATGCTTTTGAAATCAATTTAAAAAAGAACTCATGGCTAGATTGAAGAAGAGGAGATTTGATCATGGAACTTCTTTGAAAACTTTGAAGAGGACTCTCTAGATGGAAGATTAACAAGAGATTAAGGATCACCATACCTTTATTAGATGAATAACCCAGTAAAATTGTAAATAAATTAAACTTGAACTCGCCTTCAATGGAGGTTTCAAGAGAGCATATTTTATTGGGATATGGAGGTTTGATTTTTGAATGGAGGATTGGGTATGGGATATTCACGTTTTTAACCAACCTAATATACCCAAAAATGGGTAAATAAACTGCCTAGGTTAAGTTTAGCACGTGGGGTGGATTTCATATTCACCCCATAATTAGATAGAGTTCATGGCAATTCTATACACCTACATTGACAGAACCATCGATGCTAGTAGGTTTATCGACGGACCGTACTACAGGTCGTCGTTTGGGTCTGAGGCTGGACCACTACCTTGATCCTTCAGCAGAGTGTCCATCGACGCCTCACCATCAGTGGTCCATTGGTGGAATGACGAGGAGTCGCTTGGTTCAGTCGATTTACACCGCCAAGGTAGTGTCTCGACAACCTCTGGGTCTTTCTTAAGGGCCTCTTCCGGGGCCCTTGGGGAGTCGTACCTGGACGTTTCAAACACGAATATGAAAATTAAAAATTCAAGGTACTTTCACATCAGTTTCACCAAAAAGAAGTACACGCAACACGTCCGAACATGCTAGACACCATCAAGGCACTGACATGCATGCCTGAAGGGCTATCTTTCGAACGTCTTAGACGTTTTACCTCTAAACTTCACGAAACTCAATATACTGAATAATAACATAATTTTTAATCATATATGGACCTCATAAGATCATGACACACACATAAGAACATAAAATAACATAATGCCCCTTAGGTGACTACTCGTCGAACTCTTGGTCATCCCTTGACGTTTGACTTCCAAATGACTTCACATAACCCAAGCATACTTTAAAACACTTTATTAAAATTTTAACAAGATAATAGGCACAAGTGAGGCTCTATAGACCTTCAATCATTTTGGGGGCTTACAAGAGTAAGTTATATACTACTTGAGAAAGAAATTCACTAGTTTTGAGGTCAAGTACATCCTTTTGGAAAGGGCATGTTGCATCCTAACTTGGGTATATCAAAAGTTAAAGAATTGCCTCTTTTCCTAAGAAAATTACCTCATATAAATGATGGATCTCTTGAACTACATCTTTTAGAATCCAATGCCAACTATCAAACTCACAAAATGGAAAAATTTTCTCATTGAATTGGACATTTTATATGTAACTCGCATTGCAACGAAAGCCCAAGCTTTGGCAAACCACTTGGCAGAGAACCAAGTTGATGGTGAATACAAACCATTTGATACATATTTTTCAGATGAAGAGATCAACTCAATTAAGGAAGTAGGTTCATATGGAAATCAGGTATGGAAATTGTACTTTGATGGAGCAATCAACGCAAAAGGCACAGGGATCGGGGCAATTCTAATATAGCCCATATGGCAACATTATCCTTCAACAGCTTGACTTCATTTTATTTTTACAAATAAAATGACTAAGAATGAAGCTTGCATCATGGATCTAAATATTGTAGCAGATTTGAGTGTAAAAGAATTGATTGTGTTGGGAAATTCTGATTTGCTTATTCGACAAACTCAAGGCGAATGGAAAACTTGAGACCTCAATATTCCTCCATAGATACAATGTGTGGAAGATCTTAGCAAAAGGTTCAGATCCATCGATTTAAGATACATCCCCTGGTTTCATAATGAATTAGCTTATGCCTTGGCTACTTTGGCCTCAATGCTTCCATATCCTGGTAGCACTTACATCACCCCATTGGAGATTCAAGTTGGGGACCAACATGGATATTGTAATACAGTGGAAGCAAAACTAGATGGTGATCCATGGTACTCAGAAATCAAGAATTTGTTGAATT
This sequence comes from Solanum neorickii, assembly GCA_027704865.1. Classification (NCBI taxonomy): domain Eukaryota; kingdom Viridiplantae; phylum Streptophyta; class Magnoliopsida; order Solanales; family Solanaceae; genus Solanum; species Solanum neorickii. Next base: position 286,346 of record JAKWJC010000238.1, read on the forward strand.
CAAGGAGATGCATCGAACATGCCAATGGAAGCCAAAAAAGAACTATTAGACGTCTGGCTAATGGTTTCCTTTTGAGCAGGGATGTTTTGTATAAACGAACTCTGGATCTGAACTTGTTGAGATGTGTAGATGTTGAAAATGCCGATAAGATTATGAATGAAGTGCACGTTGGGGTATGTGGACCAAGCATGAATGGATATATCTTTGCAAAAAAGATACTTCAGGCGGGGTATTACTGGATTACCATGAAAAGAGATTGCTTTCGCTTTGTGAAACAATGTCGTCAATGTCAAATTCATGGTGATCTCATTCATTCCCCTCATTCAGATTTGCACCCCATGGCTGCTCCTTGTCCCTTTGTTGCATGGGGAACGGATGTCATTGGGCTAATTCAGCCAAAAGCCTCTAATGGACATCGACTCATTCTGGTCGCAACTGATTACTTCACAAAATGGGTGGAGGGGATCACTTTCAAAGCATTCACTAAGAAGGCGGTCGTGGATTTTGTCCATTCAAACATCATTTGTTGATTTGGTATCCCAAGATCTATCATCACAAATAATGTTGGAAACCTCAATAGCAATATCATGAAGGTGGTATATGACCAGTTCAAAAATGTGCACCACAATTCTACTTCATAGCAAGCCAAAAGCCAATGGAGCTGAGAAAGGTTCTCCAAAGGATGGTTCAAGGCACTACACAATGGCATGAGAAGTTGCCTTTTGCACTTTTAGGATATTGCACAATAGTGCACACCTCGATTGGTGCAACTCCTTTTTTGTTGGTGTATTGAACTAAGGTTGTGATTCCAATGAAAGTCAAAATTCCATTTCTTCGAATTGTTGTCGAGGCTGAAATTGAAGATACCTAATGAGTAAAAACCCAACTAGAGCAGATCGCATTAGTAAATGAGAAAAGATTGACGGTTGTCTATTTTTGGTCAGCTTTATCAGCAAATGATGAATCATGCATACAACAAAAAGGTGTTCCCAAGACACTTTGAAGTAGGTCAACTAGTCTTAAAGTGAATCCTCCCACACAAAGAAGTAGCCAAGTGAAAGTTTGCTCCAAATTGGTAAGGTCTATATCTTATCAAGAAAGTATTGTCCGAAAGAGCCCTATATCTTCCTGATCTGGAAGGAAAAATCACAGGCATAATTGTGAATGCATAATAGTTAATGATGATGCAGTTATAAGATATTACATGTAATGTGTTCTAAGGTACTACGAAAAGTTGGGGGTTGAAAGAACAAAGGCACCTCTTCCAAAAAAATCCTCTCGTTGAAAATTTGTACTACAGTTGACCTGATACCAAAAGTATATGTAGGCAACCTCTTGGGGGTTCGGTCATACCAAAAAAAAAAGATCAGTCTTCTAGTATTTATAGAAAATTGGGGCATTTTTTATTTTATTTTATTTTTGATAAAATAATGTTAGATTGTAATTCTTTTTATTCTAGTAATCGACATTTTGATCAACTCTAAGGATGATATTGATCATCAAAGGCAATATTGGTGGAAAAAAAGAAATGAGAGAGTCTTATCGGTGAAAACCTTCATAGGCACCATAAGTAGATAAAAGAGAAGATCTTATCAGTGAAAATCCTGCGGGCAGAGAACATCATTAGAAGAAATCTGAATAGCTGAACATTTCTTGACACTTCTTCATAAGGATACATAGATCATCTTTAAATTGATAATGATTCAGATTTTCAGAATTAGACAACTCAAACGTATTGGAGGTCAAGTCTGAAGTGCATGTCATGGTTCAATCAAAGTTGACATATTCCTCCATATAAGTTTTTTTTCTCATTTTTCTTTCAAAAAGAATGTCCTTTCTTAAATTTATAGTCTTCTCGACCATATCTTTCATACTCTTAAGTCTGATATTTTTCTAGTCTTTTTGACCAAATCTCTTGACAAAATAAGGTAAAAGATTGCAAAGCTTACTACGGGTTTCCCAAAGTAAAGATGAGTATCTGAGTAGACATGCCATCGATCAAGGACTAAAAACGTTTCAGATCTTCACTAAAAGTTTGTGAAGGAACACGATATAGTCTCTTAAGTCATCATTCTATAGGACATCAGTCGCACCATTATATTTGGTATTACCAACAAAATCAAGGCCACTGAATTTACAAAGAGGAAGTTTCAAAATTTGTTCAACTAAGGATTTGGAGTAGAGTTGGGAAATTGGTCAAGAGTATGGTCAAGTCTTTGGAGCATCAAGGCCACAAACCAACCACCTCTTTAAACTAACAATTTTCTCTTCCATTTGCTCAACACAGGAGGAAAAGAGAATGCAGGATAACAAGTCAAAAAGGAAGTTCTCCAAAGTCTACACATGTTTGAAGTTTCATCCCATGCTACTCGCATTCTTGCCTCTTAATGCGAGATCTCAGTGCAATAAGCACCAGTATGAATTCTGTGAAATACGCATCAATCTTAATTTCGTGCAATACGTACATGTCCTTTATTCATGGAAAATTCGCACCATAATTTGTTCTTGTGTAATAGCACTAGTCTAAATTCCATGCAAATACGCACCAAATGGAATTCATGTGCAATATGCACCTATCCTTATTCACATGCAATACGAATCAATTCTCTATTCATGGGCAATATGCACCATATGCATATCTTAGAAATACGCACCACTATTTATGGTTTGTACACACCATATCGACATTTGGGTGATACACCCAATCTTAGGATAATCGACAGAGACAATACATCTTGTTTGAAACTCTCAAGGCAATACGCTCATTCTTCATTTTCTTTCCTGGTCTATACATCCTAGTTTATGATTCTCATATTTTCTTCTTCCATAAAGAAAGATATCCTTTTGGGTTGTTCATTTTGTGATCTTGAGTTTTGAGTTTCAGTGTCTAACTCAAGTTAAAACACTTGAGAATGATCAACAAGCATCCAAGAGAGCACGAAGATAAATCTCACAGATAACAGACAGAGAAAGTCGAAGATCAAACCTAGAACCTACAAAAACATTGCGTAGGGATCTTGTAACTCCCATAATGTAGAGATGCATAGTTCTCTAATTCTTGTAACTATAGGAAGTAGACGATGACAAGCAATATGAAGAAATCCTTTGACCACCGTTTCTTATAGTTTTGGCTATCAATGTTTCTCGAACTACACTAACCTGATTTTCTTTTAATTAAGGATATGTAGGGAACCTTTGAAGCAAGGTTCGGTCAACCATTCATGATATTTTGATCAACCGGCTATTATTTGACCCAAATAAAAATACAGAACTCCTAAAATTAACAACTTTTTATTTAGATTTTAATTTTTTTTATTCCATTTACTCCAATGCTACCGACCAGCCACCACCACCACCTCTTTGGCCGGAAAAATCTTTAAAAACTTACCATCTTTTTATTTCACCTTCCTCTTAAAAAATCGACAACCCTTACGTACATATCTATACCCGAACTCCATAGATCTAAGGAATAACAAATATGAATCTTCACTTTTTTCCTTAGATTTTGTGAAGTTCCGGTCATCCCCATACCAAAGACTTTATATAAATGTGTAGATCTTTTCAAGGAATATCATTTGATATAAATTTTAAACCCAAAATCCGTCAGAAAATTTCTTGCAAAGTTTTTTTGCGACCTTCATTTACCTGGAATTTCTGTCAATCTCCACACCCCCTCCCCTCTCAGTCTCTATCCAAAATCCGTCCTTATCATTTCCGTTTTACCATATAAGTCGTTCGATGTAGGATTTTGTATTGTTCTGTTAATGTTCTTTATGTTTATCATGTTGATGTTGTAGCTTGAAGTGTTACTATTTTATTAATTTTTTTCAATTTCATTTTTATGTTTATTTTTTTGCCTTATTTGGTTCTTTTTTATCTTCAAAATAGTTTAGATTTTTAGATTTTGTGTTAGTGGGTCAATTTGTGTAAGACCTCACAAATGACTTAGATGAACTAGAACCTAACTTGGTTTTCATGAAGTTCTAAGATCCTAAATTTGTTTGTAATATGATATAGAGGCAGTGTCTAAGAGTTTAGGTGCATTGGAAGTCAAACGTCAAGGGATGACTAAGACGTTCGACAATTAAGTCACCTATGTGTCTCATATGTGGTTTTATGTGTTTTTGTGTGTTTTATGAGGTTATAAGATACTTAAATGGGTTATTATAGTATATGTAGGCAGTGTGTCAAGTTCCATGAAATTTAGAGGTCAAACGCCAAGAACGTCCGTGATGTTCGAAAGTTTTGCCTTGAAATGACCTTGTGTGTCTAGGCATGTCTCATCGCGTTTTACGCGTTTGTTTTGGAACAAATTCATGTGAGAGGTTATTAACTCATATACGATCATGTTTGAGTTGGAAACTTTTGGGAAAACATCCCCAAGAACCATCCAAGGGTCCTTGAGGAAGGACCTTTCATGGTTCCCAAAACTATCCAAGAGAGCCCACCTAAGGAGGGCAGTCGACGCCCAGTGAGTCAATCAACACCGCTTAGTTGAATTTCAATAGTTTGAAAATTATAAGTGTGGGAGAGGAATCCAAAGACAGGCCTCAATCTCACACCACGCACCAATAGGATGGTCCGTTGGTCAAGGGATGCACCGTCGATGGGTCTGTCAGGTTCACTGTAAGTTGACAGGTGAAAATGTAATTTAACCGCATTTCCAAATAAGAGTATTTCATGATCCTAAAGTGTCTTTTGGGTATTTTAAGTGTGTTTATAAAACCAAAACACAAAGTAGATTTCAATATGCAAAAATCAAAACCCAAATCCCTTAGAATTTTCTCTAGAACTCCATAGGAGCCAAAATTCAAGGAAGGGCTTATATTAACGAATTGAGTGAAGATTCTTCATCAACTTAAAGAATTATCTTTATCAAGGTATGTATTTAATCCTTGAAACTCTCTTCATCAAGGAGCTCAACTTCCAAAGATGTTTCTGAACTTTTGAAGTTGAATTGTCCAATTTTATGATCTATTCCATGGGTTCTTGCAAAAATGTCTTCTAAAAATTTAATAATGATTGAATTTTTATTGTATTGATGATTTTAAATTAAAATTAACTATAACCATGAATTGAATGAACCCTAGTTTTTGACTAAGTTATGGGCTACTTGATATTGATCTAATGTTGATGAATTTTAAGTAGTTTCATATAGGCTATTGATTGATGTAATAATTGTAGTAAATTGATATCTAGGTTTTATTAGATTGATTATTATGTAGTAATTTTACCTAGTTTCATGAATATTGTTACAATTATGTTTAGTTGTTGGTTAAGTCCATGGGTAAGGGTCTTGTGATATCAAATTGGGTGATTTAGTTTTTGTTTGAAGTATTGAGAAGGGAGTGGTGGTAAGCTTTCTTATTTCATTTAGTTTATGACTATTAGAATGCAATTATGTTTTTATTGGTATGGTACACTTATGGTGGTGGTGTTATGAGCTTTACTTGCAATTGATGTGGCCTTGTCGGCGTTACTCTATACAAATGATGATCATGGACTTGTCGGCACTACTTGGAGTATTATGATGTTTTGTATAGTTGATATTATGTTAAATATTATCATATCTATCTATATGTTAATTTGATGTGAAAGTATGTGTTCTTTCTATGTATGTGAGGAAATCATGTAGACTATGACTATGTGCTTATAATGTGTAGTCTTAGGGTGATGCATGGTTTTTCCTACTAGAATATACGAGTGTATAATGGTTTTATTTATGATGATATGGTAGTGTATAGGATTACTTGAAGATAATAAGAGTTATTGCTATGTGCTTCTAGAATGACATGTATTATGAGTTAAAGTGAAGTATGTGGTGTCTTGTCTTGGTTGATTTGTGTCCGTTGCTTGATGAATGTATGAATATGAATATGTGATTCCTTGACTTAGTATGTTAAAGTCTTTTAATCTTGTATGTATGAATGACATGTGGCCTTAAATGAAGTTAAGAGGATCGTTTATGTGAAACCTTGAACCTAGTTGTAAGGTTATGAAGGTTGAAGTTGTAAGTCGAAATGGTATCATTCAAAGTAAAGGAATGATAGAGTTAAGGTTAATTGGGTGGAACAGCGTCATATTAATCCTTAGAAAAGTCATGATGAGCTTCTTTTAGCCATTGTTAAGTAGCACTAGTAGACCTTTCTTTGGTAGGATAAATGTGATTGGGTTATGAACATTATATGTAACCCCTTTATGTGAACCTTTAGGGGGTGTTTGGTATGGAGGAAAATGTTTTCCATAAAAAATGTTGTCCTAGAAAATTTTTTCCTAGAAAACAATTAGATTTTGGACTTATTTTCTCATGTTTGGTTGGTGAGTAGAAAATATTTTTCAGAAATGATTTTTAGTGTTTGATTTATGAATGAAAAATGTTTTTGAGAGACATCTTTTTTTTTCTAAAGTAAAAAATAATTTATGACATGAAAATATTTTTTTAAATCAAATTATATTTTTGGGGTGGTGGTGGGGATGGGGGTGGGGGTAGTGGGTGGGGGTGGGGGGAGGGGTTAGGAATGAAAAATAAAAATTTAGTTGATAGTATTTTTAAAAAACAAAATTAATTTTTTTGGGGGTGGGGGTGGCGGTGGGTGGGGGCTGGTAGGGGGGCTGGCCGGGGGAGCGGGGGGCAGGGGTAGGAGTTTAAAAATAAAATTTGAAGTTAAAAATATTTTATAAAAAGAAAAAATCATTTTTAGGGAGAGGTTGGGGTTGGGGGGGATGGTCGGTGGGGGGAAGGTCAAGGATAAGGTTAAAAAATAAAAATTTTGAAATTGAAAATATTTCTTTTAAATTGATGTTTTTCCCAAAAAATGTAATTTGAAATTGGAGGAGAGCTATGGAAAATGTTTTCCTTAATTTTTGAAGGGAATTCATTTTCCTTAATTTGGAGGAAAATGAGTTGATTTAGAAAACATTTTCCAAAACTTTTGTCCCAAACAAACATGGAAAAATCGGACAAACACACTCTTAATGTAAAATAATCAATGAGAAAGAAGGCAAGCACCGAGTGGTCATGGTAATGGAAGTAGTTCTAGTTAAAGAATGAGATTAGATTATAAAGCATGCCTTTCATATTCGTTAGCCATGTGCTACATGGGATGTGTCTAAGTTTTACCATTGGCAAGTGGAAGATCCTCATCGGAGTAGGTTAGAACTTCAGATTCCATGTGTTGCTATCATGGTCTTTGTCGGTCATTTCCTATTCTCATCATATGGGATACCTACTAGCATTATAGAAGTTCTATGAAGTTTAGGTGATGGTATGAGATTGTATCTAAACATTTTACAATAGGCTTTGAAGGTGTTTGTGAGAGTCCATAGGTATTGTCCAAGACCATTAATTGAATGCCCTTTATATGTTGAATATCTCCTAAATGAACTAATGAGAGTAATGACTTAAGTTAAGAAAGTATGTTAAATGAATAAGTACTTATCTAGAGTAGTTAAGGGTTGTCTAGTTATGGTCTGAAGGGTTAATAGGAATGGTCACTTCGTATCTTACCTAGATGAGTTTTAAGAATGATTCTAGTTAGGGAAATTGGTTGATTATGTGGACATGATGAGTTTTAAGAATGATTCTAGTTAGGGAAATTGGTTGATTATGTGGACATGATCTAAACTTAGGAAGTCTTAAGGATTATTTAGGTAGCCTTGAAGAAATCAATCATGGACTTATCTTCTAGATTTACTTAAGTAAGTCTTTTTATAGCCCTTGGTAATAGAATGTCATATTATCTGCAAGTTGGTGTGTTTAATGTATTGTAATTGTTTATATGTCATATTATAAGCATTTTTTAGGGTCATTTAGGTATTCTTAGGGAGGTTGTATGGGAGGTCTCTCTTTGTGTTGCTTAAGTGAGTCTTAGAATAACTTTTAGTAGGATGACTACATGATATAAAGTGCCCAAGGAAGAAGTAGAACAACTTCACTGTAACAGTGAATTACTTCACCGTATTAAGTTAGCTCAAAATGCACTAAATTGACTAAATGTTAGCTTATGTGTTTCTAATTTGTTAAATGTTGCTCTTGTAATTATAATGTGATTTTTAATTGAAAATATGCATATTTCTAATAAATGTTGCTTTCCGTTACTTTCATGCATTATGCCATACTTAGTACATGTGGTTGTACTAATCCATGCTTTTTTCTATCTCTGTAGTTGTTGGTAAGATAGGAGCATTTGCGAAGCAAGACTTGGATCATAGCATCATTCAAGTGAAGTTGAAGTGTCACGACCCGAAGTCACCCCCTAGAAGTTAGGGAGAACCCTCGTTTTGTGACCAGGCGTACATGACCCTTTGGAGTCTTGTACAAGCACTTTAACTAGCATTCATCACATAAGACATGAAAAGTAGTGCAGAAACTTAAAACTTTTCACGAATAATTATTAAAAGACAATCTTTTATAAATACTTAGAGAATCTCGTTGTCACAAGCCAACTTAAAGAGATGACATAATAGATAATAATATCTTAGGAACATGGACTCCTACAATAAAGTCAAATACATAACAAGTGTTTAAATAAAAACTAAGAAAAGGCTATGCCCTTAAATATATGAGGAAATACTTTTCCTTGAGAGAAACTTTCCCAAGCTCTTCCTTCTAGCCATCAAACCTTTAAAAGTTTCCAACCTATACTTATATAGTAGAGAAAAGCATGGGGTTAGTACAAAACAATGTACTAAGTATCGTATGTGCAAAAACATGTAAAAAGGGACATTTTAGTAAAAATAGCTTTTCATGCAATTTAAGTAAAACATTTATGAATACAAAGGCAAAACATCAAACTAACCATCATTTACAACTTAGATAAGAATTCCAATAATTTTAAGCCAACAAGAAACATTACAATGAACCAACTTAACCTTCATAGTGAACTCCTTAAGCATTTAAATTAAATACATTTGAACATTGACAATGAATCATTTAAAGTATTCACAATAAATTCAACTTGAGCAATTACAATGAACTATACTACACTAAATGAATGAACTTCCAAGGCCAAGCGAAAGAGAAAGTGAACTCATTTTCCTTAAGATTTTCTCTACTTCGGAATTATCCTAAGAAACACTAAGGTAAGATATAAAGGAAGTATGCATATGCCTCCTCCAATACACACCAAAGCAACCCTCAAGACCACCCCTTTCGGCTTACTCAACTCGGGAGAAACAAGCTCCTCAATCTATGGCAGCACATTAAAAGACAATAAACAACCCACCAAAGTCTTCCCTTTTGGAGTGCCTACTAAGTGCAATGAGTTGGTAGCGTCCCATACCACCACCTACCAAAAGTAGTACATTTTTTTAGAAGGTTTGGCACCAAGTCTTCCCTTTCAAAGGTCCTACCTAGTGCAATGAGTAGATAGCGTCCCATACCACCACCGACCCTAAGTAGCACGTTCTATTAGAAGACTTAGTTGAATCAATTCTTTATGGGGGATTTTCTTAACCGACATAGACCATGAGATCTAGACATGGTATCCCGATATTAACCCCTATCGGATGAGGGATCCTCACTTTCCTAGAGTAAGGTCGTGCTTCTTAGCTTTTACATGGCTTTCCCAATAGCTACACCTATGTGGACACATAGTTAAGGTATAAGGAGATTGCTACTAAGATACTCATTCTCTACTAACGAGGAGTACGCATCTCAAGAGGTACTAGTTGGAAATACAATATCTAAACTCTCGAAGTGTAATCCACCTCTCCTTCACATCCTCTCGGTGCTAGGCATAACTCCCCACAGATTCCTTAACATAGTAGTCTATCATAGAAAGCTCACTAGTAATGGAGAGTCTGCTACTAGACATCACATCCCAATTCACGAAGTGTGTCCACCTCAAGATTCCCCTTTTTACTCAACTTAGTATAATACATTCTTTGAAGTGTGTGTGTGTGTGTGTACATGTGCACACTTTGAATTTAAGAGTCATTTCATTTTCATCAAGTTCTACACATACTTAAACCTTAGTACATCAATTTACACACCCTATATGCTTCTTATAATCATATTCTCCATTTAGACTTAAACTAGCTCAAGCATGCAATTAAAGCTACACAAAAACACAATACAAGACCCATTCCAATATCTCTTCATTTGAAATGTTAGACCTTCAAGATTACATATTCAAACATACAAAATAACATCAATTTCCTCAATTAGCACTGCCATCCATAAGATGGACCATACCACTCAATTTCAATTCATAATAAGAACTATATAATGAAAGAAACTCAACATCGATTCAAACCATCATCACTCATAAGAAATTTATCAATATTTCACCATATTAAGGACCTTTGAGCAGTAGCTACACCAACATAACAAATAAAAGAAGACAAAGTTCATAATCTACTCACATAACCCAATTTCAAGCCAAAGGTTGAAGTATACATAAATAAGAGTTTCATTAGAGTTTCAACATAAAAATAATCAATTAAAACGAAACTAAATACATTCAAACTATTAAAACTTAAATACAAGAAGACCCCTACTAGAATTCAAAGTTAGAAGAAGTTTGAGTTTAGAAACCCTTTTTGGAAGTTGGCTTCTTGAATGGAAAGATATTCAAGAATGAATACCATAACTCACTTAAGGAAGAAAAATGCAAGAGTTTTTTATGAAGAGACACGTCCAACCATCCCTCCTATCCTTCCTTGACCTCTAGCTTTCAGTGGAGTCTTGAGAGAGTTTTTCTGTAGAGAGTTCAAGTACGCCGGTTGCAATCAAAGATTCACCCTAACTTCTAGGGTGTGGTTTCGGAATGTAACAATTTGTTTGGGGTCTTGATGAAATGGGTCAACATGTTGAGCCTATTATAGAATTTTTCAGATAGCCCATTAGCTATTATTCAGTCAATGAATAAATGGCATAAATTATAGGAACCACATATTATAAATACTAAATAACATTTTATCCCTTCTAGTTTTGTATTTACCAAAAATCCCTTAAAATCTTGTTTGAGGGATACATGTTTTGAAGTACGGGATATATAATTGTTGATATATTTCAATTTATAGTTGTTGCATTTAATAAGGACATAACTACATAAATTTTTAATAACTATAAATAATGTATTTTACGCTCGACAGCTTGCGTAACTGATTGATAAATTCAAATTTAAAATTAGACTACGTTCATCAAACAAAATTAGTTCTGATAAAGTTTATCAGCATTCTAAGAAGTCAAAAAAATAGCTTAGAAGATGAATTTCTCAATTTTTTTACGACATTTTTGAATTTCGGTAAGAGATGTTAATTACGAAGATTACAAGGTTGATAGAATTGTCGTTGGACAATCTATTTCATTTTTGAATATGAAAGCGTTGATTGTAGCAGAGCTGGAGATCGATAGTGTTACAAAAGATATTGAAATCCAATACATTGTAGGGGGAAACTCATGTCCATTGAAAATCAAGAATGACATGGGTATGAAACTATATTTGGAAGTACAAAGGAATGCTCCTGGAATCGGCATGTATTCGCTTTGTATTGATACAACTGATAAAATTGTTGGGGAGTTACATAATTTTAATTGTTCATCAGGGGAAATTGTATGCGTGGAAGGTACCGAAAGAGATACTGAAGCTCTTGGTCTGGTCGAATCGAGAATTTGTGACTTTGATTATATTCCAAAATTAAATGCTATAAATGACATATCTTATTCCAATAGTACTAATGTGAAGACGGGGTAGTTGTATAAGGATAAAGGAACATTCATCACTGCAATGGCTAAATATAAAATAAAGAACAACTTCAATTTTCGAGTTAAAAGATCGGATAAAAAAGGTATTGGAATGCTTTGTCTCTACTTTGATTCTTTTATTTATATTTTACATATATTTAGTAGAGTTTTAGTTGCTATTGTGTATGATACATAAGTCTAATTAGTATATGTTTCATTGTGATAAGTTTGTCAGTCTTTGATGATAATTATTATGATTAATAGTATTGACAATTGATTTTCATGTGCATTGATAAATCTTATTATATGATACATAAACAATTTAAAGAAAAATAGTTGTGTTCTTTATTATGGCAGATGCATTAGTTATGAACAACTTTAACATTGCTTTTGATATATGAATTAATCCGATGAAAAAAATTGGACAGCTATGTGTTGGATTTCTTCAGTGATCAATGTGGATGGACTTTAAAGTCTTCTTTCAAAAAAATCGTATGTATTCAAAGTGAGATACTTCAATAGTGAACACACACGTCCAATGCGGGATAGGACACTAGCAACAGTACAAGCAACAAGTGGATTTATTAGTGGTGTGACTGCCCCTAAATTGGTAAATCATAAGCGAATTCATATGCCTCAGGATGTGATTGAACATATTCGAGAATTATATGGGGTCGAGATATCATACCAGCAAGCATGGCGTGCTAGGGAACGTGCACTAGAAATGTTTAAGGGTAAGCCATCAGAAGAATATAAGCAGATGTCAATATACATATGGATGCTAAATAAAGTGTATCCATATTTATATATAAGGATGCAAAAGACAGAAGATAATCAATTCATGTATCGTTTCACATCCCTGAGACTGTTGATAAGAGGGTTCGGCTACTACAGGCCTGTAGTTGTAGTGGATGTTGCACATCTTGGCGGGACTAACAAAGGTACTTTTGTATAAATGAGCACACTCGATTGTGTAGGTATGACTGTTGTAATACTCATGTAATGTAAACATTTTTTTATATTTATACTTAATGTGTGCTGCTTTGTAATTAGGTTGCTTATTGACAATGGCATATGGTGTTGTAGACATTGAAAATGACTGTTGGTGGACATGGTTCTTCGAACAATTCTTAAATGCATTTGGCTAGCGTGAAAACATGTGTATGTATCAGATAGAAATGTGAGTATCATGAAGAGTGTAAGCATTGTGTTCCCAAATGTACCTCATTGTGCATGCATATAGCATATGTTCAAGATTCAAAAGGAGTAAAAACACATTAAGTGATATATTTGACTTAATTGCAAATGCATACAGAAAGGAAGATTTTGATAAATTTAATAGCTAAGGTGGTGAAAGTTGATCATAGGGTGAAGGATAACCATGAAGATGCTGGTTATGAGAAGTCGTCAAGAGTTCATTCAATCGTAAACCGAGGTAGAATGATGATTTTGAACATCGCAGAGTGTATCAATGGTTTACTTGTTGATGCATGTAGGTTAACTATAATAGACATATTGGAGGAAGCAAGACTTTTGTTTGCTAGTTGGAACTATCAAAATAGATAAATAATGTCATGTACAAACGACACATTGGGCCAAAGATATGAGGAGATATTGATTGTAAACGCCTTTAAAAGTTCAAAGATGAAGGAATTTTTCAATATCCCTAAATTTTGATTTTATGTACCATGAACTAGATGATTTTCACTAGTAAACATTGATTGGGAAATGATATATAAATGACTTATTACGTAATGAATCACTAACTTCTTATATTTTAATGTTGTTCCGTCATCTGAATATGTTTTCTCAATTTATAAAGACGTAAGAAGATACATTGTATGCCTTGAGCGGAAAACATACATGTGTGGAAGGTTTAAACATGATGAGTTACCTTGCGCACACGCAATTACAGTTTTGAAACACAAGAATGTTATAAATCTACACTCATCTTGCTCTCATTACTACAAGTCTTATGCATTAGAAAAAACGTATGAGGTTGCAATGGTTCCAATGCCAGATAAGGAGGACTGGATTGTTCCAGACTATGTTTTAAATGAAATTGTCCGGCCACCTAGGTATAGAAAGTTTGCTGGACAACCAAGGAAGCGAGGAAATAAAAATACGGATGAGAAAATAACAGTGAACAATAATTTTGTGGACTATGTGGAAAAGGACACAATTGGAGAACTTGTACTTTCTTTTCGAAAGAGAATTGAAATAGTGTTTTAAAATAGGACATTCGTGTTCATGGTACTTATATGTATTTTTTCTTACTTTAGTATTTGGACTACATGAAGTGTATTGGTTAGACAATTTATTTTGTTTTTCAACTAAATGCATTTGTGATAATTTTGTGCCAAGCTTATATTTAATAGAAAATTATTCTTAGACTCTTAAATTAATAAATAAATCTGAATGTGTATACTATGAAAAATAATTATTGTGTTAATGAATAAAACATTGATTCAATACCATAATCTTGATCTAAATAAATTTAAGTGTCCCAAAGTTGACTTTTTCAAGTGTGTACTATATGCATCGTATACGCTGCATTATGAGTTATAATTTTGATATATTTTACTTAGCAGTGTTGCCTTTCAGTTTAATAGTATGTTGTGATTTGTTTGTTGACATATATGATGTATCATATACATTCATATAATTAGAGTCTCACATATAACTGCAATTGGTATATGTGAATGAAATTTCAATTTAAATATACATTAAAACTTATATATCATAAACATCATGTGTTAAGTGAACTTTCAAAATACTTAATCTCAAACAATAATGATTGTGTACCTAAAAAAATATGTTGAAAACACATAAAGTTAATGACCAACAAAATATTGTAATACAAATAAGTTTTAGATAAACACATAAAACACTTGTCTTCAAAACAAAACAACATAAAAATTAATCATGTTATCCCTACTAAGTACTAATCTATGCTAACGAGATCATGTTTAGTTGGTGTTGTGAATTGACCCTTAGGATTTCGTAGATTGTCGTTCTCACTTATGTATCCACCCTTCACAGTGTTGTTGTTGTATCTCATTAACAATGCCACATATCTATTGCGTAGATAATTTGCAAGATCGCCATCAGTATCAGGTGGTATAATGAGTTGGTCACTCAAAAACTCTGCAAATGTAGCTACGTATAACCCCCAGTCCCAACAACAAAATACAGAATATAAATTTGTAAAAACAACTTACACATATTATTGTAGTCCAGAATTTAAATATTTACAGGCTATCGTCTTCTTGTTTCATGATGCCTTCAGCGTATTCAATGTTGAAAGGATTATGTGACTCTAAAAGTGTACTAGTTTGTTTGTCCTAATATGCATCAAGTTCTGGCCAGTTTGACCGCTCAGTTTTTTGGGGAAAAAAACACTGTCAATGAGGTAAGAAGGTAACATCCTTGAAAATTTTTGTATCTCCTCAGAATATACACGTTTCCTTGTGCCTAAAGAAGAGTCATACACGCGTATCAACCCCTGATTCAATTCAACAATATCTAACACCCAATGAAATTTTCATCACAATTAATCGGAATATAAACATCGTCCACTAGATGCCATGGTAATAAAGTTGGTATTGAAAATCCATCCATGAACGTTGATTATTGACCTCTCATGTACTAATAAATCTCTCGCACGATCAATGTGTTCTTGGGTACTAATATCATCATCAGCCTCATTGTTAAAATACCTTTCATGGGTATTGTTGATATGTGCAATAAACAAACAATTGAGTGTTGTGTATCGGTATTGATTCATGTTGCGAAATTTTAATTTTTTACGAAGGTAGTAAAAAATAACGTCGATGTGCTACAAAAAATATAAACATAATTACACATTTGAAAAGAAAATTAACAAAAATAAAATGTTAGACACTAAAAGTGGTATATGGTATTGATATATATATATATATATATATATATATATATATATATATATATATATATATATACAACTTATACATCCTTCTATAAAGCATTTATTCCATTTAGCTCTTTTATATTTACTTGGATACAATTTACTTTGAGAAATGAAGCCCTAATGCAAGAACCAAGCTCAGAGAAAGACTCCAAAAAATAGAAAGCAAAGGTAATACTAAACAAGATGTGCAAACTCAGACAGATATACAGGGTTTTCCATCCCAAATAAAAATGGATGAGATGGGTGTGCATTCCCCACTGAATGCTAAGAAATCCACTGTATCGGATGAAGATACAGCTAGTCTGGTTCAAACGGTAGCCGGTAAAGACTTCTCAAACCCGTTAATGGCTGTCACTTTGCCAAAAAGTGAAAAAGATGAAGGTTCATCTTCTAGAAGAAGATTACCACTTTTTTTAGTGGACTCTGTCCATTCATGAATCTATTATTATTGTTCATATCTTTCTCTTAGCCTTTGTTCTTAAAAGTAATCTTCTTTAACCACACCCCGGATTTGGTTGTTCATAGTTCTTTTCTCAGAACATTTAACCTAACATTGTCCTAGGAATTTACAGGTTAATCCATCGATACTTCTAAGAAGCTAAGAGACTAACCATATACTAAGTAATATAGATTCATGATGATATTCATAAATTTACATGAATTTATCAAATAATTAACATTTTATAAAAATAAACACACATAATTTACATATATGGGAAGTTTACTAGAAACTTAAATATGAAAACTTACATTATTTAGAACAGAGTGAAGTTTCCCTTTCGGGAAACCCGAAAAGCTTCCAAACTTTTACTTAAGAATAAACTTTAGGATAAAGAAATGAAATCTTTACTACAATATTTTTTGGAGATAATTTTAAAGAGAAAAGAGGTTGTTTTGAGGATTTTAAGAGAGTTTTTGTTGTGGTTGTCTTAGCCTTTTTTGCCTTCTGCCTTTTCTTGTCTTGATAATGATTGCTTTTATAGAGGTCTTCGGACTTCAAACTTCGGATTTCAAATGAAAAAGGAATCTTATCATCTCAGCTGGGTACACATCTGGGCCCCATCGTCACATGAAATAATGTTCCTTTTCTTGCATTATTGTTCTTCTAGTCTGATATCTGTCTGTCAATACTTATCTATACATTATTTTTATTTTTAAAGTAAAGACGCGTCCCAACAGTTTTTCCACATGTGTGGTAGTGAGTAAAGTGGGACTCACATTTTTTGACAAAAGAGGAATTCCTCTTTAAAACTATAATAATATTTTATTTTTTTTAAGTGTCTAAATTATGTAATGCAATTGAATCAAAACTCATACCAGAGTCATCATCATTTGGGTCTTGAGCAAATTGCACTGAGTCTGAAATATTATCTGAATTATTTGGGCTTTAAACAGAATCTTGTCTTGGGCTTTGTATTGGGCTTGGGTTTATATGTTTATGTTTTTCTTGTTTTTGTTTCAGTAATTTTTCTATGGTTTGGGTTATAAAGGATTTTAGATCTTTATTTTTTTGGGATTTTTTAATTTTTTGTCTAATAGCCTGGTTAAATGAAAGTGGTAATCTTCTTCTAGAAGATGAACCTTCATCTTTTTCACTTTTTGGCAAAGTGACAGCCATCAATGGGTTTGAGAGGTCTGTACCGGCTATCGTTTGAACCGGACTAGCTGTATCTTCATCCGATACAGTGGATTTCTTAGAATTTAGTGGGGAATGCACACTCATCTCATCCATTTTTATTTGGGATGGAAAACCCTGTATATCTGTCTGAGTTTGCACATCTTGTTTAGTATTACCTTTGCTTTCCATTTTTGGAGTCTTTCTCTGAGCTTGGCATTTTCTTGCATTAGGGATTCATTTCTCAAATTTAGCCTTTTGAATGCTTCGGTCATTGATGAGCAATGATCACAAAATATTATTTTGTCTGTATCTTTCTAGATGTGGTATTGTGGGGTTTTATTTGGGTTTTGTCTAAGGGCTGGAAAAATATAGTAATTATGCCCTAATATTCCTCTAGTATAGTCTAAAGCTTCTGTAAAATCATTAAAACCTTTAAAAAGAGGTTTTTGAAAATTTTTAATAGAGTCTAAAACTTCTATCCATGTTTGAAAAACACCATTTGTTTTACCATTAATTACTACATAATATTTAAATCTATTTTCTTTGTTTTTACTGGTAAAATAATATCCTAAAGCATTTAAGACTGCAATTACATATTTAGTGTCTTTATTGTTATGAGCTATCCATATATTGTCTATGAGGCATGTTTGTTGTTTGTCTAATTGACAGTTAGATAAATGTCTGAATGTCCAATTAGACGGCTCGTATGCTATTAAATTTTGTTGTCTGAACTGTAGTCTTTCTATTCTAACATCATCTATTTTGTCTAGAGGTTTAAAATGCAAATTTGCTAACATTGTCTGTTTGTAAGAGTCTGCCAAACCTGCGGTTGAAGGTTGAACTCTTTTACCTTTGTCTGATAATAGAGGTCTCATTCTGTAAAATTTAAACTTTGATCAGTAATCTACTTAGCTGATCCGCAACACTATTATCATTTTCCTTGATGTGTTCAAAAATTATAGAATGATAAATTGATATAGTATCTAAAAAATTTAGCCATCTTCTTCTACTACTAGTTTTATCATTAATTTTTTGATGAAATTTTACTATAGCTTCACAATCTGTTCTTATTAATATTTCTGGTTTATTTAGAATATAAATTCTAAAACTATTTAGACCATATATTACAGCTAAAATTTCAACATCTATACTAGCTTTATTACCCTTTTCTTTGAATTTTCCACTTTGATAAGCACATATTTTTTCTTCTTGTTTAGAACTATATTTATGTGGTCTTGATTTTAATATTGCACCCCATCCTTCAAAACATCCATCTGTTTCTATTATTAAATAGTCTGATTCTAATGCATATTAAGATCGGGAATATTTTTTATTTTTTATTTTATCTTTTGTACTAATTTTATGTCTTCAATATTCAAATTTCTTTTTCCTTTAGTTCCTGTCTTAGAGTATAATGGTCCTGCCATTTTTCCTAAATCTTTAATAAAAGGTCTTGCAAAATTAATTATACCTAAGAATTTTTGTAAATCTTTTAGATTATTTAATTTATCTGGCATGTTTAGAGCTTTTTTAGATATATGAGGTTGTAGTTTAACCTTTCCTTCTCCTAAAGTAATTCCTAAAATGTTTATATAATTTTTACATAATTCTATTTTCTTCTTGCTAATTATTATCTCATTATTAATAAATAGTCTACAAACTGTTTGTAAATGCCCTAAGTGTTCTTTGATATTTTTACTAAATACTAGAATATCATCTACATATACTAAAACAAATTTTTTATATTCTCCAAATATTTTATCCATTTTTCTTTGGAAAATTGGAGGTGCTGTTTTTACCCAAATGGCATGACTAACCATTCAAAATGTCCTTCAGGGCAGTTAAAAGTTGTCCATTCTATACTGTCTGGATGCATTTTTATCTGCCAGTATCCTGATTTACAGTCGAATTTACTAAAAAAAAATTTTCCTTGAATTCTATTTATTAATTCTGTTTTATCTTGTAATTTATAACCGTCTTTTCTAGTATTGTCATTTAGTCTTTTGTATTTATAACCATTCTAGCTTTTCCTCTAATTATTTCACTATGATTTCTTACCATAAATGCTGCTTATCTATGTTTTGAAGTAGATCTTCTTATTACTCCTAATTCTAATAGTTCTTTAATTTGTATTCTAAAATTTTCTAGATTCTGATTTGTAGCTTCTATTGAGGCTGTTTTTATTATATATTCAGGGTTTATTATGTCTAGCTTACATACTTCATGATTATTTTCCCAATACTTTAGAGGCTTTTCTCCGATTATTTCTATTTGATCTAAAAATTTTACTATATTATCTAGATCTTATGATTTTTTTTTGTCCTATTTTTTGAAAAACTTTCTTAAAATTATATAACTCAGTTTCCATTTCTATTAAAACATAGTTTTTATTAACTATTTCATCTTCTTTATCTAGTATATTCTCGTACAATGTATTACATTCCGTTTTAGTACATTCTATATTATCTTCACAATTATCACAACATTTTTCTTTATGTCTTACTTTAGTTTCAATTTTATTAGTTAAAACCGAAGTATAAGTAATATTTTTCATGAAAAGTATCCCATCTTTCGTTATAAAAGTTCCTCCTTTATTGCATAGTATAAATCTACTCCTAACACAAAGTCTACTCTTATATCTAAATCTCTCACCCATATTTTATCCATCTTATAGGTAGGATTATAGAATTCTGAACAAGTATTTAAAAAAACTTATTTGTGCTTTATCTATGTAGTATCTATATATATTATGTGTTCCATCCATTTGCAAAGCTGCAAGTGGTTTTTCTAAAGTCTTTATTAATTCTGGAGGTACAATTTTTTTATTTAAAATACTTTTGGTACATCCTGAATCTATTAATGCTAAAGCCTCTATTGAATATTTTCCAATTTGAAGTTTTGCTATTCTTTCTTCTAATTCTTTGACTTTTGCTTCTAATACTAATACCTTTAAATTTATTAGAGGTTCATTTGTATATGCCTCTTTTCTTTTCTGAGTCATTACTCCTAATTGTGTTTCTATACAACTTATACATCCTTCTATAAAGCATTTATTACTTTTAGCTCTTTTATATTTACTTGGATACCATTTACACCAGTTACATGGATTACTATCTAATCCTGTATCTTTTTCAAAATTATGTTCACATTCTATTATATTCATAAAATTAATTTTTAGGTCATCTATATTTAAATTTTTTATTCCTATTTCATTAATCAATTCTTCTCCTTCTGAATTAGAAGAATCTTCTTCTTTGTTATTCTCATCTATATCAATACTTACTATAGAGTAGATGCTTTCATTATCTTACATATATTCATCTACATTAAATAATGCTTCATTAAATTCTTCTACTAATTGAGCATTTCTAGTCTTAGCATTATATCTTTTAGGGCAAGTATTTGCTAGATGTTCTATACTTCCACATGTAAAACATTCTAATTTATTTTTGTAATTTCTATCTGTTTTATATTTTCTAACATGTCTATCCCTATTCAAATATGGTTTCCTAGCTAAAGATGTTCTAAGAAAATATCCTTTTTTATTATATCTCTTATTGTTTTGTGGGTTATATTTCTTATACTTTTCCTTTTTATATTGATATTTATCATAATTTTGGGTTGTATATATTATATCTTTACAGAAATTCATTTCATTTTGCTTTAATTATTTTTGTATTTGTAAATTAGTACATATTTCTTGTAATATTTCCATTATATGTTGTATTCTATGTCCTATTGACCATTTTGCTTGAGGGTTTTGTGCTACTCCTTCTCTTTTAGTCCATCTTTCTTCTATTTTTCTTCCTAAAGTTCCTGGTAGTTTGTTAAATAATTTTGTTGTTTGATTCTTTTATTTTTTCACTGAGATTGATTATCAAATCTATTAATTTACTGAATGTATCATATACATTAATAAACTTATATATATGATACAGTTGCATACACGTGAAATTCACTTATACATGTCAAAATTACCTGATTAGTCCAACAGTTTTTGGGTTGAGACATGGCATAAAACCAATTTTTATTGGACGGATATGCAACAACGTAATCTATCATTTCAAAACCCAATGATGATGTTCTTACTTTGTACTTATCCTCTGATGGTTTCCTGTATTATTAAGCGTAAAGAAAAGATGTTATTTAAAAGTTGAACAAGAGTTGCAATTTCAAAATTGAACCGATCCATTAAAAAATAAAAAACATACTTTTTAGTATGAGCTTTGAGAAGACCTATAGTAACCCACTCAATAAAATCATCAATCAGATATGAAGGGTCTCGATTTCTGATCTCACAACCTTTAAATGGAAAATTTATATGAATTACATCATCCATGACCTATTTTCCTTTTTTGGTTGACCCAAATGAAGTTAAATAAGGGGATTTGCAGTTTTTGAAGGCATCTTGATACCTGCATGAGGAGTATTTAAAACGTTCAGACAACAATCTCTGTGATTTGAATAGGTTAGTTAATCCTATGGATTTGCATGAATAGACAAACTTCCTAGAGTAGCAATAAGTGTATTCATGGCTACTCGAGTATCAGGAGATATTGTACCAAATGTTGGAGGATACTATATGATTTAAATTGGTAACTAAATAAGGTTTAATAAACATATGATATTGAAATGATACATGAAACATGAATTACCGATGTATCAAATATAACAGTATCTGGCACAGACGGATTGGTATTGTGTTGAACATTATATGAAACATCTTCTTTCATTGTTTTTTCAAAGAAATTATTAGGCATTTGTGTTGATGCATCATCCTGAATAGAAACATACTGATCAATTTAGGATACATTAAACAACAAAGAATCATATACAAAGGACTGTTAATCTATCAAGGACAGATTATATCAAACTACGAATTACATATAGTAGACAAACAATTTTAAGTAGTCAAAGTGATAGGTATACCAAACTGGAATGTATCACATACACACTAAATGAAAATGTAGTGTATCATACACACGAAATTGAGAATAAACTACTGATGTGAAAAGTAATAATATGAACCATATTTATAAGTTAACTAAAATGTATCATATTAATCCAAGTAAACTTCAATGTATATAATGGCACAGTTTGATGTATTACTACAAAGTTGATGAATACTAATAGTCAAGTTACGATGCTAAAATAACCTTCTTATGCTCTGTTGTTTCTGCAGCATGATGAATATTTGCATTCGAGGATTGAAGTTCAGAAACGTCCTTCATTTCTTGATTATTCTTCAATGTATCTTCAGTCTGTATTTTTTTATCATGTTTTTCTCAATAAAAATAAGTTAACGATATATTATATAATTTGATATACGCAATTAATAAAGTAAAATAAACCTGATCTTCAACATCAAAATCATCTACACCAATGTTTTTATAATAATTGGCAAATTTCATTCGTATCGATGAGGTTGGTTGTTGATTTAACGTAAAGGTAATTGTTTGGTGTCCATCATTACCTTCTTTATCAGAAAATTCAACCATGTACGGTGTAAACTTTCCACCATCTCCTTCATGAAATAAGTTTGTAACATAATGACCTATGAAAATTAAAATACACAAAAAAAAAATACACATATACAATACATTACCATTGGATTTTGGTCGTCATCCCTATTCCTAGAATTCATCACCTCAAAGTTATTTGCCTTTATCAAATTCACAAGATACTCAAATTTATTGTCAACCTATTACATAAATTAGCATTTAGTTTTATATTTATGAATAAACATTAAAAAAAATTGATATCGTTACTTATGTATTCCTTCATATGTTGTTTCAGTTCTTCAAAATCAGGATATACAAACTTCCCTTTTGGGACTTGTGAAGAGACATGGACAGAAGATAAATTAGCAGGCAGGGTAGGTTCTTTATCTGGCGTTGAGAATGAATGATTTAATGGCGGCCTTAACTTCTCTGGCGAAAGTTTTAACCCCTTTCTTTTATGTGTATCAAGTTTCTTTCTCCTTTTTGGGTGGTGGTGGAGATGATGTATCAGACACACACGAGGATTCTCAATTAATGACCAGGAGGGCTTGTTGAGAAATCCTCAAAACCTGACATATCTTTAGTTTTCACTTTGTTTGCATTAAGTGGTGTTGTGGATGGTTCAGTTCTATGAGCCTCTTGAATATCAAGTAAGTCAAGGGCTCCCACCTCATCTAGTGTTGGTACAATATTTGAACATGCATTCTACATTTTAAATGGTTGAATGTTATAACAAAATTATGTATCATGCAAAAAATGTTATTTACAATACAAATTAGAAAGCTTATTGAGAAATTTTTCTTTGCGAATTTAAAAGTAATGCTACCTCGGAGAAAATGTTGGGCATAAGGTTTTCATATTTTGGCCTTACATCCACAACCGTCCAATTACATATCCTGGCAATACCATTCACTACCTTAACGCAAACTCTGGATTTAGACTACATTCACATACATAAATCCATACATTGAGTGCATAAGGCATACCAAATAAGTGATACATCTATTTGCTTTGGTTGAAGTCTTGCCTAAGTAATGTAATTAGCTTATAGAATGCAAAGCATACAATTCATACCTATCATCTTCGACCATTAGAAATTCTTCGATACGTATAAAGGTCTCACCAAGATAGCATAACATGAAAGTATTGATGAAGTATAATATTGCCATCTGAACGGATTCTTATGTGATCTCCAAATTCCCCATTGGAAAACGATGTATCAAGAGGCTCTTGGTAATACCTGCAGGACAGAAATATTTTTGTAATAACCGGCTCAGAGCGAAATTTGGATATGAAAAACTGTTGACATTTCATTTGCATTTAAGGCCAATTACAATTGTGAATTCCCCTAAACCCTAAACCCTTTTTATACTAAACTGCAATACATACCCATTAGCTTGACGAAGATGCAATACATCTTTGTTTTCCTGTTGCACCTCCAAAAACAACAAACACTTAGTAATCTAACCCTGGAAATTACATTTTGGACTGTTCAAATATGGTCCCAAAATTGTATTCTTGAACATTTCAACGCCCTCATCCTTTATGGACTTTTTGATTTAATTCACAAAATCAAAATTAAACGTTGCTCCAAACCTCACTGGATGTGCTAGTATTTGTTTGATAACATAATTCATGCCCTATTTATACAAAAAACAAAATATAAAATTGTACTTTTCTAATCTCAAACATATGTTGCAATGGAGAGTGAATGATACATTGATGATATTCTGTAAATTCAGTAAATACATCATGATTTTATAATGATAACATATCAAACACGTCGTGAAATGCATGAGATACATCACATATACCAATTACATATACGTATAAGACACTTGAATTATATGAATGTATATGTTACATCATATACATTCATTCACAATTACCAACTGCATATATGTATAAGACACTTGAGTTATATGATCCATATGATGCATCATATGCACTGACAAACAAAAAATGTAAAAAAAAAACAGGTTACATCAACAAATGATACATTAATTGAGCAATTTATGCATCTGATACACCTTCAAAACTATATAATACATTATGTTTTTACTGAATTTGAAATTAGTGAATCTCTCTTCATTGTTAAATGACTTTTAATTTGATTTCACAAATAGGCGCAACAATGTAAAATTAGGGGATTAATATATCAACAAAACACAAAATACACCATGTTAAATCGATATTGTTCTAACATACTACGAAAACATTGAATTGATATGTAATGGATCTTCACTATTGATGTATTCAACCTTTTTGTCCAAACACAACCAACACCATAACAAAAACATAAAAATATAAAAGTTTGTTTAAACACATACCTTAGGAAGTGTTGGTCGGGAAACAACATATGTCACTTTTCTTCACCCTTTTTGTGGATTTCTCCAACCTTTTTCTTTGGCTTGACAACACTCTTGTCCTTCAACGCTAATGGGTCATGCAATCGCTTGGATCTGTTCTCGGCCCACATTTGATCATCAGAATCTTATATACGATTAGCATTAGTATTAGAAACACCAACACTATGCGATGGACCTTGTTCCATATGTATCAATAAAAAGCACAAAAGAAGACTACAATGAAGAATAAAATTCTTACCTTTTAAAAACATAGAAATTGAAATACTTGAGGAGACTCCTACTAAAATCAAATTGATTTGAAATTTGTTACTGCTAAAGATAGGGAGAGTTTTAGGAATAAAATTGAAGAGTGTAATTGGTAATGGGAAACGTGTGTGTTGGCTGAAAAGTAGAATTGCACTTTTTAAAGGAAAATGTGGGTATTGGCTGTAAAAAAAAGGTGGAAAATCTTTATGTATCTTTCAAATTTTATTAATTGGGGGGAATAAGGGATATTTAAATATTTTATATTAAGTAGGGATAAATGGATATTAAGGTAAGTAAAGGAATATAATTAAGTAATTTTTCCTAAAAGAAATGGATCATCTTAATGACATTTTTGGTCTATTTTAGAATTTTTTAGATGGCCCATTAGCTATTATTCAATCAATGAATAAAAGAAATTAGTCATCTAAATGAAAATTGGGCCTATTATTTTCTGATTACCTATATAATTATTATTCAATAAATGAATAAAATAAATGGGTCATCTATAAGGGAAAAAGAATCATTTAATTAATCTGAAATAAGAAAAAGGAATATTTCATTAGTCATCTTGGGTGGCACCTTGGGAATACAAAGAGTCCAATGCATGAACTGGCTCTTATGTTTTCAAGAAGAGTTAGAGGTTTAATGTTGAACACCTATATAAACCTCCTTCTTCTTTTATTTCGAGGGACAGAAAAAATATAGACAAAAAAAAAAGAACAAAAAGTGCAAGAGAAAAAAAATATAAGAAATTTCTTTTTCTTAAAGAATATTTTATCCTTGGAGGTCTTTGGGATTCAAATAACTTTGCTTCAACATTTTGATTGTCATCAACTTTAGGTATTTCTTTTACATTTCACATGTAATTTTGAATTAAAATAATTTCTTTTATGTTTTGATAAAGTTGTTTGTATTAAAATGTTTTTTATTTAGTTAAGTCTGTTATGATTCTCATGTGATTATGTTTATTACTCTGTTTTTGTATTTTTTTATTTAGTTTAGTCTATAGTGATTCTAATAAGATTATTTTTATTTTTATGTACATATATATTACTGATCATGTTTAGTTTAAATTTTACCTCTTTATTAGTAAGTAATCTCTTTGTTTTACCCAAAACTAAAAATATGAAATAAAAAATATAACAATCACACTTTTTAGGTTCTAGTCACTTTCTTTTTAAAAACGAAATTAAAAATAAAATAAAAAATGTAAAACTGATCATTTTTACAAAAAACAATAATATGGTCATTTTTGAAAAAATAAAAAATAAAAATCTGGTTATTTATGCAAAAAATGTAAATTTGGTTATTTTTGCAAAAAAAAATGTAAATCTAGTTATTTTTACAAAAAAAATGTAAATCTGGTTGTTTCGACAAAAAAACGTAAATCTGGTTGTTTATAACAAATAAATTAATAAATAAAGAATACAGAAAAGAAATATATGTAAATATAGTCTTTTCAAAAAACTCTTAAATAAATATATGATATGACTAATAAAATAAAAATACAAATTTGGCTAATTTGACTTAATAATCTAACAGTTAGATAAATTTTGCTACTTTTCGCAATCCTCTTTCAAATAAGTCAATGTTGTCATTTTGTATAAACTAAAAACTTTACTAAATTTTTTATTTTTTTGAAATTTTATTTTTTAAAATAAAAAAGAAATTAAAACTAGTATATCACTAGTTTTAAAAGGGTATTTTATTATTATTTTGTAAAAGAATTTTATGTTTCTTTTGTTGTTATTGTCGAGTAGTAAAACTTGATTGTTTATTTGTTTTCTTTTGGTTAAAAAAATACAAATACTAACAAGCAATTTGCAAAAATAAATAACTAAATACTAATCATCTTCTTGTCTTTATGTTGCAGCATATTTATAATTCATTTTTTATCATTATTTTTTTTGACTAATTAATTAGTAGTTTTTTTTATTTTTCATTTTTTTTAAAAAAAATAATTTAATACCATCATGTGTTTGATTACAATCCTTGGTGTGTATTCTCTTTCTAAAAAAAAAGAGGGTCTTGTGTGCTGTTACACTCCTAGGCCAATCCAATTTTTCAAAAAAATAGTAACTAATGCAGATATTTTTATCAATAAAATATTTTCCAGCCAAATATAAGTTAATAAAGCTACCATGCTAGAATCAGGTGACTCGGGGGTTTCTCATACCTTCCCTCCGGTCAATATAATTTCTTACCCAATCTATGTTCTCGTACACCAAAAATAAATGATTTTTTTTATCTTATGTTTAAATTAGGAATAATAAGGTGACTTGAAACACCTTAAAAATTCAATTCCAAGTGGAGACTCTAAAAATAAAAATAGAATATTTTTTTTTTGATAAAAAAAACATCATATCCTTAACAATTGTAAAAAAAAATAAATGGAAGAGGTGTGACACATGTTGAGGAAACTTTTCACTAGTTAAAGGTGAGTTTTGGAGCAACAGTAATGTTTTCTCAGTGTGACGTATAGGCAACGTCGAAGGAACGACTAGTTCTTGAACCAGAGTAAATTGTCCATATCACGTCCGTTATTAGTTACATCTCTTTCACGAACTTTGCTAACATGGGATTCCTTGTGCCCCTTGATTCCCCTTTTGCATGTATTTTGTGGACAAGATGGTAACTTTCAAGAAACTTAAGTGAATTATAATTTGTCATAAATATCAACATATGTTACTCTCTCATTCTCAACTTAGAGATACAGTTGGAATTTGGATAACCGTTCAAATTTTTGTATAGCTTTTAAATATTTTAATTTTTTATTCATTATGATTTATAGTACTTTTTACATAATTTTTTTATAATATATATTACTTTTCTCCCTCTCTCTCTCTCTCTCTCTATATATATATATATATATGTGTGTGTGTGTGTGTGTGTGTGTGTGTATATATATATATATGTATATATATATGTGTGTATATATATATATATCCCAATTTACATTGCACTGATAGAATTTAAAGAATCAGCCAAACCTTTTATATGTTTTTTCAAATATTTCAAGTTGTTTATCATTGAGATTTATAGGGATTTTACGTCATTTTCAAGATAACCTTTATCACTTTTTGTCTCAATTTATGTGGCACTGATAGAATTATGAGAGGTCAACCAAATTTTTTATGTATTCTAAAATTTTAATATTTTAAAATTTTAGTTATGGGGATTTGAACAATATTTTTATATGTAAGTTACAAATATCCAAATAGAATTAAAGAAAAGATAAACAAATTAAAAACAAAAAAATATAAAAATTACATAAATGACCTTGGGTAAAAGCAGGCTTGTCGACCAAGAAGTGTGCTCCTAGACTTCCTATATAGTATTAAAGAGGTGAAAATTTACTATTTATCTACTCCTTGAACAAATGTTCTCTAAGTTATTATTAGAATGCATTAGCCGAATGAAATCAAAGTTTCATGCTCAATTTTGAATTAGAAAGATTTTAAGAGTCATGCTTCAAATCATGAGTAACATCTTAGTCCTTGGTACCACATTAGCTCAGATCAAACCTCTATACCATGGCAAGGTATACTGAGTGTTTTTATGGAGATTATACATCATACTTTAAGTTTAGCTCACATGGTTATATGTCTATCATTGGTACTTCCCACAATCTAGTCTTAGATTACTGCATTGACCTTATATTTATTTATTCCAATTTAGTACCTATCAATTGCATGTTGATTTACTTGGTCATTGCATGAGTTCATATTTTTTAGTTTCATGTTAACTTCAACATCTCAGATTTATCATGTTTTATTTAATTATGGTTCATATCTCTCATACTTAGTACATTCAAAGTATTGACCACATTCTTTTTACGTTATATTATTTTATAATATAAGTTCGAATACTTAACATCAATCCTGCAATTAGTACGACTTCTAATCAACTCAGTAGCACTTTTGTTAAGTCCTTAATTTTCGAGTACAACACTTATATTCATTTAAATTATTTAGTCTTTCAGTTTTCAGACAGTTAGAGTTAGTTGGGGGCTTTACCTAGTAACACATATAAGTAGAGGCTTTCAATTATATTGTTAGATATTAGTATTGATTTTCATTCAAGACAAATAATGTAAAATATTACAATCGCAAGCATCATCACTAAATAAAGTCATGTCCATTACCTTTTATTAGCCTCATGGATGACCATTAACCTCTTACCATGAATTTACATATACTCTAAGGTCAGATATCAACTGGAACCTTTCCTTTCTTTTATCGTTTCTGTAACACCTAAGATAAAATTTTAGTCCTTCAAAAAATATGGTAACAGAACTGACGGTCGCCTCTAATGATCTGTCATCTGACACACTACCGTGGGTAGACTCGTGGCTATCAGTTTAGTTTTCCTAACATATCAAGTTCCAATACTTTTTTGATGGTCCACCTAGATGGTCCGTTATCCAATCCAAAAGTTGTAACCTGTAGGTAGGTATCATAGGTGAGTCTCAGACTTGATAGAATTTTAAAGTAAATATCGACTAAACTATGGAGACAACGCATAGTACATCATTTGATCCACGGACTGTACATGGGTCCCGTCATATGATGGAAATCTCTTAAGCCATCGACGGTAGACCTGGATGGTCCAAAGGTTAATAGATGGACCGTAGTTCTCCACCGTCGGTCCTGTCATTAGTCATTTTAAGAAGGGATTTGGGGTATTTTCCTAATTATTCTAGCATAATACTATGTGAGTTTTCCCTTCACCTAAAGACTTATATATAAGTGTTATAACCCCCAAAATCTCCGTAATTAAAATCATTGTTTCACATTCTAAAAGAAGAACAAGTATTCCTCTCAAATATTTCTCTCTTTAGAAGTTTAAGAAGAAAGCTAGGGTTAGCAACTCAACTCTCCAAATCAACCATCGAAGTCAAGATTTTGGTATTGAGGTATGATAGTTTTCATTTAGGGAGCCGTTTTCTCCATGGAGTTCCTAAATTCTCCAATTTTTAATGCTAGAAATCCCCAATTGAGTTAGAGTTTTATTTCATGTCTTGTGTTCTTTTCAATGCTGATTCACTTAATTAATTTACAAACTTTTACGCATGAATTAATATAATCTCATGAATTTAATATAAACTCACCCCCCCCCCATGAACCCATGTGTAATGATCGGGTTCTATCGTTATAGAAAAGCCAATGAAGAATAATGTTTGGTTGGAAAAATTTTTGTAGTAACTTCAAATTTCTCAACCTAAATCAAATTTGGACGAAATCTAAGTTATTAAGGTGTAATAAAAATCTTGTATCAATTGGGTTATACAATTACGAATTTCATAACATGAGTAAATATATAAGTTGTTAAGAAACTCGTACAACTTTACGACATTGAATTTGGGCGAGTAGAACTCTCAAAATTGATCTTAGAGTGAACGAATAGTTTCTGAGTGTCATTAGTTGAACGTGTATTATGAAATGGGGGTATTATATTTATTAAAATATCTCATTGTTTTGTGTAAGCCGCTCAGGCGGTGATGTTGGTCACCAGGGTGGGGCCGCTGTAGCAAGGTGATCGTCGTAGTGGCAGAAAAGACACGATTTGAAGTTGTAAATAAACCTCAAAAACAATTTTATTCTGTAATTTTCAAACATGAGAGCTAAGGAACGAATACAGGACTTTTCTTAACAGTTCTCCACCATTTTTGAGGCTAAAGGTAAGTTTTTAACTCTCCAAATCTATTTTCAGATCTGTAGAACGTAATCAATGTGTAATTATCAATAGGGGAGGATTTTGATATAGAATTTATGGTAGAAACAACCCTAATTGGGGTCATGGGTTGTTCTAGGGTCATAGGATTGTTTTAATCAGGGTTATTAGTTATTGTTTATTGATTCTTGTACTATTACGATTATTTGTAGATCAGGAGCAAGAGAAACGAATTTGGAAATGGAAGGATCAAGTTTATTAGGATTTCAAACTTGTTTCGAAGTAGGTCATGATTGTGATTCCATTATTGTGTGACGTATTTTTGTTTTTGCTTCATCATAATACATGTATGTATGCGAATGTTGCATTATTGATCACACTTATTGTAAATGAGATAAATAAATGACGAATGCCATAAATTATGACTTCATTATATGATATTGTGACTATAATTGTGATTGTGGCTTGTTGAATGGATTGGGTGTTGCGGTCCATGACACTAACTTGAAATGGTTACCATGTTCCAGCATAATCATGGGATTGGTTGCTATGTTTCGACATAAATATTGGATTGGGTACCATGTTCCGTTATGCTAATAGTTTGGGTTTGGGTTCCATGAGAGGACCAACTACTTGATATAACCATGATATTTTAGAATTGTGAAATTCTTCGTTGTTCGTAAATGATGATGATATTGTATGTGTTCGTGCATGCATGCTATTAATATGTTGTATTAACTTACTTATGTTGCACTTAGTGGGATAGCCGTGTGATCCTACAAGTATATTGTGGTTGTTTACTCATACTGCAGTTGCTCTTTCTTTGTTGAGTACGAGGCATTTTTAGGCATATATTGATAAAACTCGTCTAGAAGATCAGTGATCGCTACACATTCAAGGGTAAGTCAGTTCTTCTGGACTGCCAAGAGTTTTCTTTGTCTACGTCCACACTCCGGAGTTATACTTTTTAGTTAGTTATTAATTCATTAATTAGGGTTGTAACTCTTCTTGTTTAGACTTGTTGAACTTGAGATGTTTTGATACATTGACTTTAAGGTTCTAGGCATATTACTTCTGCATTGTAAGTTGTTAGATCTTTTGAATGTTTATGGAAACTTCAGGTTTAGCCATTATTCATGTTTATGTATCCTTAATTGCTTTAGTTTTTGAGTTAGTTGCTTGGGTTGAGTTGTATTAGTAGTTCTCCTACTGGAGGGTTAGTTAGGTGTCAATCACGATGGTCTGGGTCGTGACACAATGTCTAACCCATGTCTTCTAGATATTGATGATTAAAAGGGAGTTTTGAACTATGAAAAGTGAACTATTAAATTATACATGATCTTATGAAATTCATGAATATGGTTTAGATTGCTTGGCAAATAAAAAAAATATATGATGTTATAGTAGTTAATTATTGTGAAAGTGTTGCTCACATAACTATTTTATGCTTGGATGACAAAGGTTTTCTCAGATAAAGAATTTTAAGGTTGAAAGGTCTTCTCACCTATAATGAATTGAAGTAAGGAGTTATTCTAAGAATGAGACAAGCGATGATTACCCATGACCTCTTATGAAAGACAAGATTTGATTACCCATGTCAAATGATGTAAGGAAAAGAGGCGATTACCCATGTTCTTTTAAAAGATAAAATGAATAGGACTAAGAACTATTCCATGGAAGTTAATATTAGTATCGAGTAGAAAAGTAGATTGCCCGCGTCCCATAACTATGTGAAAACATAGGATTGTCTAGGTAGACATTAGCTAGTGTATCCACATAATGTACGATTCATGCTCCTTGACTTGGCAAGTGGGACAACCCTTTACGGTGTGGGGGGACACCGGATTCCATGTTAATAACTCACATGGTCATATATGTCGGTTAAGGCTACTTCCCAACAAGCAAGCTATGATGGAGTAATGTTACTTCAAGAAGTATCTCATATGTATTTTAAGATGATGACTATGGACATTGACCATGTTTTATGATTCATGTATTAAACCACTTATTTCACGTTTTAGCTTCATATTTGCATACATTGGAAAATTTCTCTCTCTTTAAGTATGTTTTCAAATGCTTATCGTGACAATCATACGTGTACAAACACATACTTTTGCCTACCTTTTCCCCGAATGTAGGGTGCGACCTTGGAAAATTCATACATTTGTGGCTAGAGAACTCATGTAGAAGCTTAGAGATTGCTGAGTCATTGACATGAATTCAGAACCAAAACCTTTCTTTCTCAGCTTCTTAGCCCTGTATAAACCCCCATTATCATATATCAGTCGACTTGACTACTATTGGTAATAGGTTGTTTTGAATTTTTGTTTAGATGGATCACCCTTAGACTCATTAATTTTATATTTGTCGAGCAAATTTTGGCTTTTGCTATGTATGGATCATCATTCGCAGTCTTGTGCTAAAGCCCTATTCCTTGTAATAATTGTTTGGGAATTTAGGGTTAGGTTTAGATGTAATAAAACTATGACTTGTTGGCTTTAATACTCTTCTGATGTTAATGGATTGTGAAACTTGGATAAAGGAGATGCCTTTTTAAAGTGAATCACCTTGATTTGGGTTATTTTGATGTGTAAAGTATGAGTCTATTTTTTGCTTTGCATTTATACCTATTTCTACTGTTTCATGTATTGTGGTGAATCCTCTAATTTGTTTTCTTAACAAATACAGATAAATAGCAAACCCAACTAGAAGTTAGCGCAATTAACTAGCTAGTGGCATGTGGTTGATGTTGATTGATTAATTGATGAACTTTCATGTTTCTTTTGCATTTATGCTGGTATTACCATCATCTGTTTCTAGTGTTTCATTTATTGTGGTGAATGTCTTTACTGAAAATATTATGAAGTTGGTTAGCCTCTCTTCTCTATTTTGCTTTATTATCAAGAAATGAAAAGAAAAGGATGAATTCTTTTAAGAAATACCGATAATAGATAACCCAACTCTTAACATATACATAGTGTCAATTACCTCTAAAAATACATATATCATTCTTGTTGTTATTGTGGTTGCACTTGGTATATATTTGTTCTGAAATATTCTACTACTACATTTGTGTTCTTATTTTGTTATGTCTAGAAATGTTTTAGTCATTATCGTTATACGTCACAGAAATTATAGTCCAAAGGGTCGACATGGTGCACAAAGCCTTCCATTAGCAAGGTCCGAAAAATGGTATAGTTTAAATTGTTTGGCCCTATCATTCATCATTGTAAAATAAAAGATATCTTTGATTTTCGGAGCTTAAAGTTAAATTCAAGGGCAAGTAAGTATTTGGAGAAATATTGACATCTTTGGAAAATATCTTTTTATCACCATTGTTCCTTTATATAAGCCTTTTTACGAATTTAAGTATCTCAGTAATATGATTAGTGATGAGTTGTTTCATTATATGTTTTTGTTATCATAGTTTCTGTTCTATATTAGGACTCCGCAAGAGGTTCTCTTTAGTAATGATGGATCAGGTCGTTACAATAGATATCAACTTACCCATTGTTTGTCCCTGAATGACTACTCGGGTGAAAAGAATATAGACATGAAACCAAAATTAATTTTTTATTCTACTTTTACAATAGACCCCGTTGTAGAGACCATAACCCCGCTATATGTACGTTGTTGCGGCTTCCCTACCGCTACTGCGGCATTGAGTAAATTAGAAATATAAGGGGAGTATGGATTTTCAATCCCATTATTACTTATTTATGTTATTTTAAAATAAATGTTAGTATCGATTAGCTTGAGAAACACGTACATTTCTATGTGTTCAAAATTAGTATATTATTAAACGTAAAATTTTGAAGTGTGAGTTGGTTTACCATTACCTCTATACTAAATCAAAATGAAATAAAAAATCTAATTAATTAAAATAGTAAATAGTATTTTTGTTAAAAAAGTAAAAATATCTTATACCAATCAGGACTTCCTAATTTCTAATCACTTTATGTAAGACACATTTTTTTTTTTTTTGCCTAAATTGATACTTTGAGTTTCAACTATTAATATATATAAATGTTACAGTATTTTCACATACATAATATCCATATTTAATTCCTCTCCTCTCACCTTTTTTTTCAAAAAACTTCCTTAATATTCATGTGTTTGAGTGGAAGCAAGGTTTTGTGACTTCTAATTGCATTAGGATTGATTGTTATGTGATTCAATATCTGTATAAGTTTAGCTTTTATTTTTCATGTATTACTATTAATTTTAGGAGAAATACTTTTATATAATATATATTTAAATTAAAATATTATATATGTCAGTAAACTAACATTCATTTTGGACAATTTTTCATTTTTTTCTTAAATTTTGTGACGAGTCAAACTATCTCACATAAAATGGGACGAAGAGAGTAATTTTTGTGATGTTATCTATTATTTTTATGGATTTCAATTAAACCTAATTTGTCGATCTATGTTCACATTGAATGTCATATTCCTCCTCCATGAAGTTTTAATATGAGTTGATGGGTTTTAATTTGTATAATCAAACTTACAAAAAAACAGTTTAGTGGTTATTTTCTTTATAATTAAGTTTTATATATCACTTGCTTCCTCAAATGAGATAGACCAACAAGTTCTACTAGCTTTTCAACATCTTGTTACAAGTACCCGTCATTTATTGGCCAATAATTGGACCAAAAATACTTGTTTTTGCTCTTGGTTTGGAGTCACTTGCAGTTCAAAAAGGCAAAGGGTTGTGTCTTTGGCTCTTCCTGATTTGCAACTTCAAGGCACAATTTCCCCGTCTTTGGCCAATTTGTCCTTTCTCAGAGAGCTCAAACTTGGGAACAACTTATACCGCAGTGAAATTCCTTATGGCATTGGCCTCTTGCCTCGCTTGAGAGTCGTTGATATTCAAAATAATCAGCTCCAAGAAAGTATTCCAACAAGCCTATTTCAGCACCATTTCGAAAGATGTCATTGGCTTTCAATAAACTCAATGGTGAACTGTGGAAAGGTCCATGGTATGTACCCAAACATAGAGTCTTCAATCTACGGAATAATAGCCTCACGGGTATAATCCCTCCATTTGTTGGAAATGCCACAAAATTAATGAACTTAGATTTGTCTGGGAATAGAATCAATGGTAGCATTCAAATGGAGATCGGTAATGTAGCCAACTTACAGAGTTGTTCTTGGACAACAATGAATTAACGGGTCCTATTCCTGCAACATTTTTTAATATCTCATCGCTACTTAGTGTAGCTCTTGGAATGAATACCCTTTTTTGTCCTCTCTTGCCGGATAGAGGAATTATTGTCTCAAATCTGAAGTTTTTAAGCATATCTAACAACCAAATTTCTGGTTGTATTCATTCAGACATATGCCAATGCACAGAGCTCAAAGTTTTGTCCATATCTTTCAACAACATAACAGGAGACATACCAAAAAATATTGGTTGTTTATCCAAGCTCGAGGGTTTTTATATTGGAGATAATACAATAAAAGGACTATGTTCACTTCATTGGGCAATAGTTTCACTCTGCAATATCATTATTGTGGAAATAGTCACATAGTGGGACAAATTCCTCCGAAATTAGGGAAACTATCAAATTTGAGGGAATTAAGCTTTGACTCTAATTATAATCTTATTCGTCGAATTTCGGAGTATATTTTCCACATATCTTCTTTGGAGATCATTGATTTTAATTTCAATAATCTCTCTGGGAGAATTCCAACCATTATAGGTTTTCATCTTCCAAACCATAAAGGACTTGACATGGTTTCAATTTCAATAATCGTCTTGAAGGGGAAATTCCATTGTTCATAACAAATGCTTCCAAGTTTGAGATACTGTCACTAGTAGAAAACTTTTCTCACGGGAACTATTCCTACTAATTTTGGAAATCATCGTAACTTGCTATCATTGTTACTACATACTAATCAACTTACTTATGAACCAAGAGAAAATAAGTTGTGATTCTTCAATTCTTTGGCGGACTGTATAATGTTGAAAATCTACAAGTGGGTTTCAATCCATTGAATGGCGTTCTGCCCAATTCTATTGGGAATTTATCATCTACTATTGAAAACTTTGAGATATGATTTTCACACACCAATGGTCTCATCCCCACAAATCTATTGGGAAGTCACACTTACAACCCTATCCTTTGAAGAAAACAGCTTCACTGGGAGTATTCCTTCTGAGATTTGTTCAATTAAACAACTCCAAGGGCTATCTCTATTTAACAATAAATGGAGGGACATATTTCATAGGAGGTATGCCATTTATCTATCTTGGTTCAATTATTTCTGGATGGTAATGAGATCTCTAGATTAATTCTAGAATATTTAGGAAATCTTAGCATGCTACAACATCTTTATTTGGGTTCTAATAAAATTATCATCAACATTTCCTTTGAACTTATGGAATATTGGTGGTCTTCTCTATCTAAACGTGTCACAGAATTCAATAGAGGGGCTGAAAGCCATTGTAGAACTACATATTTCTTATAACCACTTTTCAGGAATGATACAAAGCGAATTGGGGGACCTTCAAAACATGAAGTCTCTTGACTCATCGAACAATTCGTTTTCAGGCTCAATTCCAATATCCTTTGCCAACATGATAAGCTTGGAATTCTTGAATTTTTCTTTAAATGCATTGTCAGGTACTATTCCTATCTCTTTGGAAAAAATCTCATCCCTTAAAAGCATTAATGTTTCATTTAATGGTTTAGAAGGTGTAATACCTTGTGGTGGTGTGCTTTCAAATTCCACTCTAAAATCATTTCTCGGGAATGCACATATTCACTAATCCAGGAAAACAATCAAATCTTAAGAAGGATGTGCTAAAAATTGTTACTCGGGTGATTGTTTCATCTTTTCTAATATTGTTATTTGTTTTAATTTGGATAATGAAAAGAAGAAAAGAAAGTCTAAGGATGTGGAAAAGGTACTAGAGATCAGGACTCATCAATTAGTTTCCTATCACGAGATTCAAAGAGCAACAAATAACTTTGATAGGTCAAATATAATTTGTGAGGAAAGCTCTGGCTCTGTGTACAAAGGCACATTATCTAGTGACACTCTGTTGGCAATAAAGGTTCTGGATTTGGAAAATGAGAAAGTATGCAAGAGGTTTGATACCGAATGTGAAGTGATGAGAAATGTTAGACATAGAAATCAAGTCCATCTGATTACTACTTGTTCTACTCCAAATATTCACTATAACGCTTGATGTGGTTGTTACAATCGAATATCTACACCATGGTCATAACACTTCGATAGTTAATTGCGACCTAAAGACAGCCAACGTTCTTTTAGATAAAGATATGGTGGTTCATATCGGTGATTTTTGAATATCTAAAATTTTAGTCCTAAGCAAGTACATGTCACATACAGAGACATTGGGCACTCGTGGATCTATTGCACCAGGTAAACGAGTGTGTTTCTATTTTCAGCAATCACAGTTTAGCCCTTCAAAATTCTAGAACTAAATAAAAGTAATTGTCTGGTTAATCTCATAATTATTGTTATATTCAAATAAGTAATTCTTTTTCATTTTTATTCATTTAAGAATATGTCTTAGAAGGAATATTGTCTGCTAATGGTGATGTTTACAGTTACACATCATGTTGATAGAGGTTTTGACGAAAAGAGGCCAATGGATGAAGAGATATGCAATGAAAATATTGACATGGCGATATGGATCACACAATTATTTTTAGGGAGTATGATGGACATTGGGGACGTCAATCTTTTCTGTGAAGAAGAACAAATCACTTGTAAAAGTGAAATGTGCATAACCTCCATGATAGAATTGGTTTCAGACTACACAACGGAAATGCAAGAATCAAGAATAATCATGAAAGATGTAGTCAAGAGACTTAACAAAATCAAGAACACATGGGCCACGAGGAGTTAGCAAAGAAGTTAGCATCTCTTGCGATGGTGTTATTTTCTGAGCTACAAGTTAACATGTTGCTTTCTGTTTACCTGGTTTCTTTAGTCGCTTGTACTACTTGTAGTGTTTGTACTTGAGAGTGTTGCATTTTTTGATTTAATATTTGAGTAGTTTTGAACTTGTTTCACTTTCTTTATGTGCAGATATGCTTTGAATGCTTGAATAAACTAGAATTAAATTAAGTAGTTGAATATTATTTGTACTTAAATGACCACAGGACTTGAATTTTCACAATATTGGAACTTTCTTTTTCCAGCCTCTCTTCCGCAATTTGTCAAGTCAACAAGTAAAGACTTTTCCACAGTGGTTTATTTGGAAAAAACACAAAAAACAGATACAACTAAATAAGTACACCCATATGCAACAACAGAAAACATGATGCAGCTTCTCTACATTTCATGTCCATTTGCAATTGTTTTAGGAAAACGTAACATACAGGTGATGTACCGAGCACACGGAAGGATACATGGGATGGACTTGTACAAGTGATAAACATCAATTTCTTCAGCTCTATCACCATTTTGCATATTTCCTTAATCAACCTTGAACACCTTTCTTTTGCTAATTGTGTAATGA
Organism: Solanum neorickii; assembly: GCA_027704865.1. Classification (NCBI taxonomy): domain Eukaryota; kingdom Viridiplantae; phylum Streptophyta; class Magnoliopsida; order Solanales; family Solanaceae; genus Solanum; species Solanum neorickii. Next base: position 325,893 of record JAKWJC010000238.1, read on the forward strand.
CAGCACAAACCGTGCAAGCGCAAGATCCCATTCCAACAACACCTTACTTTTGCTCCCCTAACTTTAGATCATCCACATGACATGATGAATGGACGTGTTCATTCTTTTTTAGCGCCGGTTGGGTATATAGCAAGAGTTAATTAGAAATGGAGGGAAGATGAAAAGAGGGGAACTTGGAAAGTTGGGAACTTGAAAACTCCTCTTATGCTTTAGTGAAAAAAGAATTTCTCCCTCATCGGTGATGGAAAGAAAAATAGAAGATTTTAAATATAGAAACACTCCTATTAATTTTTAAAAGGGTTGGAAAGAGGGACCCCCTTCGCGCTGTCGTCAATCACAAACATACTATAAGTTTAGTAAACACTATAAGTTTAGTGCTTTGCTAGTCAAAGATAGTATAGTATAAAGATCGTTTCCACGGGTATTAATGCAAATAATAATTCAATTGAATCTCGCTAACTATTATTCATGTGAAACAAAGGAAAGAGGTTCATTGTGGTTATGAACCATTTTTATAGACTAAATGATAATTAAAATCAATTGGTAACTATAAATATTGATATCAATACCAAAACATAGGGTATAAGACTAAACAAGTGCATAATGATAGTTCAGATTTGACTACATTTAGTTATCAAAACGAAGTTCTATCGATTCTCTCGAATTCAATAGCTTATTAGAGTATCCTTAAGACTTAGATTTTATTTCGAGTGAATCTCTAATTAAAGAATAAACCAATTATACCTAAATGATTCTAATATGCAAAAACATGTCAATGGTTGTTCTTAAGGAAGTAATGTCCTTCGACTATTTTTCTTTGAGATATAATCAATAAATATCAACAAGCTCCTCGATTACTTTAGATAAAATATATTGATTCAATCCAACAAAATTATGCAACAATATTCACCAAAATATTTCTCTTTTGATTAAATAAAATAATGAACAAGGTTGCAATTTAATTCAAATTCTCATAACAAATTCAAGCACAAGAATGAAAATAAAAATTCCAACAAATTCATAAAAACAATTGTTTGTTAAATACCCTCTAAGAATCTACTCCATGAATGAGAATAAGTACAAAATAGAAAAAGAAAAAATAGCCATCAAACTTTGAATCCCAACTTCCGTTTTGAATTTGAGTAGTGTACCACATCTTCCTCTTCCTTTCGCTCCCGTCACTCTTCTGCTCTTTTTTCCTGATTCCTATTCCCTAGGGGAAAGCTCCAACATCATAAAGCATAGTGTTTCCTTCGAAATTTCAAAAACACCCTTAATTTAATTATTTCACGCTTTCCAGTCGTGCGAGCGCGTCACTGAAATCCTAGCGTGCGGAGAGGCAGTAGATTGAAAAAAACCCACACGGGCATGACATAAAGGAACCCGAGCGCACGATTGGTGCACAGAGATTCAATGTTTGACCACTGTCTCACGCGGACGCGCTACCAGCCGCGCGGACAGGCTTCCCTTGTAAATCTCATGTTTTTTCCTTTTTTTCATCCTTTATCATTCTTGATGGTCTTTTTCACTATTAATGTTCAACACTAAAATTGAAAACCCTACGCACATGAAAGTATACCAACAATTAAAAAACATATACTCAAAACTTATCTAAATTAACTCATTTCATTGCCTATCACTCGGCTCGGGTTTGGCTTTTGAAAATGATCAATTGAGAGATTATTTTTTGGACCAATTTTATTTTAATTACTTAGTTAATTATTTTTTTAATTAATTAAATTTAATTAACAAAACATTTTAAATTAATTAGTTGACAACCGATTGCGACCCGTTTCATTTAAATTATTTTCCGTTTTAATTTGAATTTCCTGCCGTTAAAAATGACTCTTCTGAAAGGTTGCAACTTTTAGGAACAACCATGACCATTTGAAAGATTGCAAACTTTCATTAATGGTTGTGTAGATTCTGAAAGGATTGTAAACTTTCAAAACCAGTTCCTTTTGGCTATAAATACCATTCACTCTTTAGAGTTTTTCCTCACGAAATTTTTTGATTACTTATTCTTGTTGTTCTTCTTGCTGTTGTTGTTGTTGTTCTTCTTCATAAAGTTTCTTCGTGTACTTTACTGTCGTTGAGTGGCTCACTGACACCAGCGTTTTGGATATTAATACACTAGTAATTGAGATCATCCTATCCTGGGAGGACATATTCCAAATCAAACCTCGAATACTAAAAAAGAATAATTTTCTTAAAGAGGCAGTGTGCATTCAGTAGACTTGATCTTTTTCCATTCTGATTTTCAAAATTCTGGCATGTTTACAGATTTTAGTTTTTTGTTAATTAATTTTTGTCTTTTGTTTTTAATGGTTCATTAAACTTTGATAACTTCATTTTTTTCTGTAAAATTTGTGAAATGAGTAATTCTATTTTTAAACATAGATTGACAACAATCTTAAAAAAATTATATTTTATTTTAAATGGAATTCTATAACTATTTTTTATGTAATTAGCCACATTAATGGTAGGAAATTAAATGCTAACTATAGAAAACTAAATGAGGTGACTGTTGGGCTTTTCAAATAATTTAAGTAAAAAATGTATATGATAGCCGGTTGTAATTCCTTATTTTTAGGTAGATATAGATATAATTAATCGTTTGTTAATAATTAGGAAACTTAACCTTGCTTTGCGCGATATAACTATAATTTAATATGAAACTTTTTTATAGATTAAATAGGGATAAACATAAAAAAATTATTTTGATTAAAACCGATATTTCTGTTTTCTTTTTAATAAAAAAATTAAGAAAAGAGATAATATCTTCACATTGAGTTGACATCAAAGAAAACGATCAATTTTTACGTTATGACATTTTTAAAAATGGAATTACCAAATTAAGGTTTAAATAGAATATTTTGTCCATTCCCGATAAACTTTAATAAAAAAATGATATCATTCATATATGAAAATAATTAACTATTATCTAAAAATCAATTGAAGAATCAAATAGACAATATATAAGTATTCACGGATTTTAATAAAGTTCATGCAAATAAAAAAATTGTGAATACATTATTTATGATATCTCCCTGATAATAATTTAAAATATATGTTCACGAAAAAAAGAAGTTAAAGTCTTAATCGAAAGTAATCTAAGAAGAGAATCTTATTTTCCATTCCAATGAAAAGATTTCATCTAATTAATTATCTTCTTTAAATTGGGCATAATTCAAATTTTTATTTTATAGAATTAAAAAATCATACTCAAAAACCTATATACCAATAACTAGTATTTTAAAGTAAATCAATAAAATAAAGTAAAAAGAACAAAGAATGGAATTAAAAGGTAAATTAAGGAAATCATATAAATAAAATTAATGGTGGGATTAATGGAAAAAAAAATAGCATTAGTGATGAAATGATTTATAATTTGTAAAAATACAATATAGACAAACTTTCAAGACAAATTTTTGAGCAATTATGTTTTTAAAAAATTGAAAGAACTGATTTGATGAGTGTCATCATTTTCTATTTTTAACTTTATTATTTGGTGTGGATATAATCGTATAAATATTTTGCAGAAAAGATGATCTTTTTTTTTATAAAAAATAATATCAAATTAGTTAAGAAATATTAAAATATGTTTTAAAAAATTATGATAACTAATTTCTTGAAATAAATAATTAAAAGAAATTTTTTTTTTATAAAAAATAATTTAAGAAAATGATATAACTGACATTAATTATCTGATTAATGTAAGGAAGTAAGAAAATTAATATGATTGTTGATGAACAAAATTAAATATGGTTATTTTTATTATTTTGTAAAATTTTAAAGTGAGACTTGTCTTTTAAAATATAAAAAAAAAATGTCGACAAATCAAAGTATAATTAAAGATAAATAAAAATGAAATAAAATTAATTAAAGATGGTACAATGAAAAAAATGAATTTTTTTATTAAAAATGGTACAAAACTATCTTCTCATTCACCTATTGGCTCTAAAATACCCTTGTCATCTACTTTTAGGTTCAAAATTGACAACTTATTTAATGGTTTTAAATTTAAACTATTTAAATATTTTTTTTTAATTCTTGGCGCTCAACTATTGAATATAATTTAATTTATTAATGTCATCTATAAACCAACTCACTATCTATCCATTAGTAGTTAAACCTCATCAAATTAATAAACCAATTCTAATATCAAAATCTTGAAAGATAAGTTCTAAACTTAAGTAATTTCTCAGTCCCTCTATTTAGGTGGGCGTCGTCCGTATTTTCGACCAGATACTTAAAAATTGTACGTGCAGGTCTTCCCGCATGCGACTCACTAAGCACTACTAAAATACAACAAAATTATTGATTCCTGGAAATGACATCCAAAATTATTCGAGTCCAAATTGAAGCCCCAATTAAATTTAGGTTGATCCGCTTATTTTGGAGGACACTTTCAATAGGATTCTCTTTCAAGTTTGAATTTGAAATTTATGATTACAGGTAAAAAAGTAGTACATCCCAAATTAATTCATGCAGTTTCAATATAATTTTATAAATATTTATTTTGTGTTTTAAATATTAAACCTTTAATATATTATATTTTTTAAAAAAAAATTATCTATTAAGTAACAACACATAATTGAGACTAATGAATAATTAAGATGAATGTAACGCCCCGAGCCTACACCTTGGGCATGGCCAGCACCCGAAGACCATAGCTGATCTCGAGCGGACCCTTGGTCTGACTTACTTAACTTAGCGTAAAACATTAATTAATAACTATAATGATCAAAACTCAACTGAATTAATAGAGCATACTAACTGATAATGTTGTAAAGGCTTAAAACATTCAACTGACAAAGAGTGGTAACGCAAGTCTTAACAAATAAAAATAAATGGAAAGACTAAAAGACTAACATCTGACTATCTATCTATGAAGCCTTCTAAAACTGAGGTGGATGTTGGGATAGACCCCACAACATCCTAATAAAGAAAATACTGCAAAAATAATAAAAGGAGTCATTCGGAATGCTAGGAGGATCATCAACTGACTCTAGAGTTCTCAATTGGATCAACAGCGTGTCGGATGTTGATCGTCGACCTGCTTCTGCAGCATAATAAGATGCATGACAACTGGCATCAGTTCACTGAATTCATGATTATGCGATTTGGAATGCTAAGCAATAAAACATAGGCTGGATAGGAGAATCGGAAGAACTTACTTGACTCAACTCAACTCTGGAAGATTGAACTCATTTCAATATAAAACAATTTAGAATAGGTGCAATATAAGGAAAAGTTGTTTAAAATATGATGTCAACTCTGTATGTATGCAAATATACAATATAACTCCGAGATGTATTTAAAATAGAAAAACTATATATATAAAATACATTTAACTTATATGTGAGTTTCTTTAACTAACAATCATATCTTAAGAGATATAGTGATGATACAACGATCTACCTCACGCTGCCAGCGCATCCTACACCAGGCCAAAGGTATAATACGTGAATTGCCTAATGGATCCACTCGTCTACTATGAAAAAAGCATATCTAAAAAGTATGAACCTTTTCTACCCATGATGACTTCATGGTTTTATGGAAATGTGAGTTATTTGAGCTCATGCTCGTCCCTAATTCGGTGCTCAATACTACTCCCAAAATATACTGGCTTTTATGTTATTAAAACATACCGCTTTTGTGATTTGAGATTAGTACTAAAAAACACAACTCAGAGGCTATCTTAGAAATATCAGTTTCCAAAGTTATTACTCTTTTCTTGAAACTAGCCCGAAGTCTCTTTAGAAATCTTAGTCTCCATTCTTGTTACATGTAAAAACATTTTATAATTCTTTGGAATACTTACTCCCCATATACTGTTTTGAAGAATTACTTTACTCTGAACTAAACTCAAACTTAATTATTAAAACGACATTTAAAACTTTTTTGAGAGACTTGTTAAAGTTTAAATGAACTTCTTCTCCTTATCTTTACTCTTTACTCAACGTAATCTTTAAGTCTTAAAAAAGTTTAAAAGCATTTGTAAGACTTCTTGAAAGGACTCGAAGACTTTCTAGACTTAGCTCTAAACATTCCTTGAATTTGAAGTTATAGATTCAAGGTTTTAATTCATATTTGTGGATGATTTCTATATGATTAGAAGTCATTTAAAGTAGTTAGGATCATTCTGAAGTGTTAAAATATTTTAGAAAGGCTTAATTAGATAGAATTACAAAAACTAGATGAAAAATGCCGATACAGGCGCGTCATCGGCGCGCCGCGCCAGACGTCAAGTTCAGAGGCCTCATTCTTGCACACTGCAAGTGCGCCACCCTAGGCCCTCAGGCACAGATGGGTGGTCCACACCTGGCCCTGCCCGGGTGATACCAGACGAATTTATCAACTCATTGTATGACCTCAAATCGTTCTTTTTCGATTTTTTTTTCTCAAATTCACTTAGATTTTAGGTAGCCACATCATGTATACAAGGATTTAATCCAATGAATTAAAAAACAACACTTAGATCATCAAGGAACTCCTAAATCTCAACTAATGTTCAAGAACGAATTCTATTCGAGAAACTACATTCAAGAACATTCAAAATTTAATCCTTTTAGAATGAAATCACATTGAATCTAAGATGTTTGGCACGTGGTTGTAAAAACCCAACGTTGATATAGACCCACATATCTTTTCAGGAATCACCCTCGATGAAATCCACAAGTTAATTCGACGATCTTGGCGGATCTTGCCCTTCTTCTTCTCCTCCTTTCTCCTTAGCCCTAGCATGGAAATTCCCAACTTCTAAAACTGACTAAGTTCTGGTTTGACACCTATTAAACTCTTTAAAATGGATTTGAAATAATATAGTAGTGAAAATACTAACATACCCTTTAAAAATACTGGATCTGGACATTTCCTTAATTGACAACCAACTTTAAAAGGGCATAATTCACTTAGATGATGTCTAAATCGCACATACTTGGCGGCGTTGGAATGATCGTTCCAGGATCTTTCCAAAATTGTCAAGAAATACACCTAACTAATCCTTATATAGTAGTTATAGTTGTTTGAAGTTGACCGAAAATTTATCATTAACTTAAATTTTCCAGATTTCCTTATACTTTCCAAAAACAAGTATTTCTAGATTTTAAGTTCCTTTCTAGTTCTTTCTAGTTGAGACATGTTACAATTAATATAGTCAAACTTGTAAGCTTATCAACAATTTTTATTTCGACACTTGAATTATAATATGTTTTGATTGATGACTTAAAGGTATGATAATGTACTTCTATAGACATTTTCGTTTTAAATTTTTCGAAATACTCATTGGCAATAACTTTTCCATTGTTTTTTTAGTAATGGGACGGGTTTATTAATTGGGTGAGGTTTAGTTTGTTTTAGGATGGGTAGTGGATTGATTTATAAATTATATTAATAAGTGAAATTATGACAAATAGTTGAGTGTCACGTATTAAAAAAATTTAAATAGTTGAAATTTAAAACCATTAAATAAGTGGTTTGAACCCAAAAGTGGATGACAAGGGTATTTTGGAGTCAATAGGTTAATGAAAAGGGTATTAGCCAATTAGTGTATGGAGGATAGTTTTGTACCATTTCTAATGCTTTAAGGATATTTTAGGCCCTTTTCATATAATTCTTTTCTTAAAAAAAAATAGAATTAGAAATACATACAGAAAAATGAACAAAAAACTTTTTAAAAAAATCAAAAAAGAAAGAAATTAGAAGAGTAACAATGAAAAGAAATAATGTGAGCACTAATTTAGGATCCTTTCAAATGTAATTCACAATATAAATTTCTTCTTATTCTCCTCCTAATTTAATATGAATTTAATAAATAAACTTATTCTTTTTTTAAATAATTCTTCTTATCGCTAATAATTTTTTCTATTAGTTTTTAAATCAGAATGATAATTTTTTTTCAATACAAATTTTCTTGTAGAAAACACTATAATGCAATATCCTTTAAAAAATTCTTTTGAAGACAAACATTTGTCACGTGACTTTTCTTCTTATCTTGAAGAATTATGAGATACTCTCTCTTTCTCCATCAAGAAATCATATTCTATCATTAGAAGAAGAACTCACAAAATTAAGGTGTTCATTTTTGTTGATTTTAATACTTAAAGTTTTTCTTTTTGTAGGCTAAATATAAATAATTCTGAGAATTATTTTTATATGTATATATATTTTTAATTGTACAAGATTTTGAAATTTAATATTCTTTACATATTTTAGATTCCTAATAACTTCAAAAAATTTCGTAATAATTTTATTTTTGTGTATGGTCTTGATTATTAATGTTTATTTATTTTATTTATAAATTTTGAATATATAATTAGATGCTCAGTTATTAATAATATATTTGATTTTTTTAAAAAAAAAAAAAGAAATATGGTGCAATTTTAGTAAGTCGACCATATAGAATATCATACTAAATAGGATATTACATTAACTCTTGCATAAAATTTATTTCAATTTTCAGATATCTAATATTGACCGTCAATGATCTGACTACTATTTTACACTAAAGTCGACAAAATTTTATCCATTCTAAGATCTTTTCTTTTCATCTCTAATTTGCTCCCAAGGAGCTTTGTTGTTTCTGTTTTTCCTTTTCTGGTGTTTGTTTTCCTTTCTCCCTTCATGATTTTTCTCTTATTTATTTGGTATGTCATTGAATTTGTTTCTCTTTGATTAGTGCACGTATAATGAAACTTGTTTGATGTTTCTGTAAAGTTAAAAAGTAAAAAAAGGAAGAAAAACAATCAAAATAAAGAAGATGTTTGAAAGACCATCATAAAAAGAAATGAAATATGGATAAAGGATACAATGATTTTTTCTACTACTCCGTCAATAATGAACATATTAATATCAATTGGTGAAGAACTTTTATCATATTTTTAAAAATGATTTGTGATTATCTATCCTATTTCAAATAATAGAGAAAATTGTTGACATTCTCTCATATAGATTATCAACAACTATTTATTTCCCTTTAAATATCTAATATTTATTTACTATATTAATGGGTATTAAAAATGAACTGTCATCAATATATTTAACATATTTGTTTCTTTTTCTTATTCAATTATTAGAAGAAATATGAAGAAAAATTCAAAAAAGTGAGAAAAAAGATAAGTAGAAATACTAGACATAGAGAGGTGTCAGATAGGATTGCTTACATACATACATACATACATGCATACATACATACATGCATGCATATACACACATATATATATATATATATTATCTATTTTTAACATAATAATATTGTTAATTACTAATTAGTAAATAGTAATCTCTCTCTCTCTCTATATATATATATATAGAGAGAGAGAGAGAGATTACTATTTACTAATTAGTAATTAACAATATTATTATGTTAAAAATAGATAAAAGCCTAAATTCAGAGAAAAATAAATAAAGATCTTTTCTGAACATTGAGGCATGTCTTATCAACGGAATAAAAAAACCTTCTTTATATATTTGATTGCAGTTAAATGGGTGTAATTTTTTTGAAAAAATGTTGTAATCATTTTTTTATGTAATTAACTACACTAATACTAATCGTAAGAAAGCAAATGTTCATTATAGAGAAATAAATAAGGTGATTGTTAGGCTATTAAAACAATTTAAAGTACAAAAGATTAAAATTGGCAAGGGCTTTTAAATAGTTTGAGTAAAGAGATACTTAGGAAGATATAACTAATTTGGATAGCATTTATTAAAACGTTAGGAGTCATTTAGTCTGCAGTCTAAGATATAATAATGCAGTCTTGACATTATTTGTTCCACCATTTTTAGATAAGATAAGTATATCCCATATACACATGATCGAATAACTTATCTAGTGATAATTAACCTGGGATAACTTCTTCCAATTCAAATGACCCCTTAATGTCTATGTCATGTTTCTATCATCAGAATGAAAAAGAAACATAATAAGAATATAAATTACATGCAAATTTTGATCTTTCCATCTTGCAACAGAAGAAAATAATATATATGTTGTTACATATTCTCACTGTTCTACCACTTTTCGAAAACAATTCATCAGCCACCCCAAATAAATACAAGGTTTATAAACTCAACCTAGAAGCAAAATAGCTAACAGTCCCCAAAAGAGGAATAGTATATACTAAAAATCATGTTGGTTTTAGATGATCAACTAGATTTTTCATTGGAAATGCCATCTAATGATTAATACCTTGTCGGTGTTTCTCTTGCTGAAATAGTCCCCCAGCTCTTGCTTTGCTGATAGAGAAATAAATCCCCAGATCAAGCATTAACAGAGACAATGTGAATGTCTTTGATTTTATGAAAAAACAAACCTAGAGTAGCCATGTCCACATTATAGTCTCATTGAGGTGCCTTTGAGTTACCAGTTTCCTTTAATTAGGACAACTCCCATTGAAAGCTCTGAAAGAAGTAGCTTTTGAACCCAAACTATACCCAAAAACGCTGCCTGCATTATAGGAAAGGCTAAGATCTCAAATGCCAAATGCAGGGTGATCTATCCAACAATTTGAGAAACTACATTTTTTTCCTTTCGAAAATCAACTATTTCATGTCCAAACGCCTATTTCACATCATTTTAGAAAATATTATAATAAACATATATCGAAGATATTTTATAAAATCCTAGTGAAAATTGGAATAAATCTATCCAAAAATTTCAGCCTTGATATTTTTCACTTGGCGACTATAAATAAATATTGAGTCTTTACTTTCTCTTTGTCCCTTCTTTAATTTTTCCAATTTCAATACGTTTTCTTTTGAAGTATTCAAAAATTCCTTTTCTCTTTTGCCTCTTCCTTGTTTTTGTTGTTTTCTAATATAAATTTTCTCAAACTTTCTTTTTTGGGCGGTTTACAAGAAACCTTCTATGTAATTTTCTTAATTTCATCGAATGATTAATGAACATTGGTTGATTTTGTAGGTTTTATATTTTTGAGTTATTATTTCTGAAAAAATATAAATATATTTTCAAACTATCATAAATGGTATGCAAATATTCTGCGTCATACTTTTGGGACATTGGTGTCTCTGCCATCTAAAAACTAGTATATATCCTTTATACTAACGCACATACACATGTCATAATCTAATCCACCGACCCGACATTTATTAAATATCGGATTGATGGATAAGATTGTGTAACGTTCCCTATTTAGTCTTCCATAGAATGAAGGACATATATGTAAGAATTATTATTTAATTATTTCTTACTTATAGCCCAAGTTTACTTGTAACCCAAGTAATACCATAAATAGTATTTAATAAGGAATATATCTCATCCGTACATTGGTTACCTTATGAACGTACCAAATTATACTATAACCTCTATATTTGATCCTCCTTCTACCTATTAGGTGATCACGTATTCTCTACAATAATTTCATCGCAGACGGTTGTGATAACATAAAGTTAGTGCAAGGAGGTAGAAACCAATTTACAACTAACGCTTCCGCTTTTCTCTGTGATAATGTCTTCCTCGTAAGGTATGTGTCCTAACGATCTCTATGTAATATTATCGTGTCCAAGATCCTGATATTAGTATTCAAGCCTGGATTGTTTGAACGGATAATTTTCGCATATCTTGAATCTTTATGAATAATATTTACATGATATGTATTATGTGAAATTATACTATGGTTCATAATTTGGAATTAAAACATAAAATCAAATTGTGTGATATGTGAGATGGATATGAACAATCATCATTTTCTTTTGAATAATTTAATTGGACCTTTTCGAAAACATGATAGTTGATAGTTTAAACTAATAAATTAAAATAATCGATAAGATGGTCATATGGATGCAACATTATTTTGGAGAATTATTTTTTAATATTTTCGGCATTACTTATTGACTTTATTATTAAAATAATAATTAATGAATGAACTTAATTTGAAGGTCCTTCATCCTTTAATGTTGAGTGAATTGATGTTATCAATAAATAAAATGAACAATTTGTTTTATTGCATAAGTTATTGGTTTATTATTAAAATAATATTATTATTCTTTTAGTTCATGTGCTAATGAACCAATTGTAACATCCCGTAGTCAAAACAGAGCAGAAATTAGTTTTTCAGAAAAATTTGAAGGTGCTACTAACGGTGGCATCGATGTACCGTAGCCTGAACCACGGTCCATCCAGCACAACAGTCGATGGGATCATAAACTCCCAAAAATTTCAGCCTAGAAAAATTGGTTAAGTCTTGGACGAAGGACAGACTTACGGTCCATAGGTCAAACGACGGTTCATATCCCGTGACCGTCGATCAAGACTCCCTTCAACCACTCTCTGACAAGAGCTATGGATGACCAACATGGTTCGTAGGTGGACCTACGGTCCGTAGGTGGAAAATTTGTAGCCAGTTAAGGGGAAATATAGTTGGATTAACTTAAAATGATCATTACTTCTAGAACCAAATGAATTAGGTCTCCCATGACCTACCCACAAATGGATAATTGAATTATCTTTTTATAGACACCAACCTTGCTAAAATCAGACTTCCGAGCAAAAAATTATTCCCATTTTAGTAAAGGCCTGTCGAACTGGCCCTCACGACAGACCCAACGACGAGGCGTCGGGCGCACGACAGACCGTCAATGCTGGCCGTCGTGAGGCCCGACAGCAACCTTCCCAGGGGTCATTTTGACATTTCCCACTCCGTTTAAACCCTAAGTTACGTCGTTTTGACCCTATTTCATCAGATTTTAGTCAGTTTAAGCCTAGAAACCTAATTAAAACATATCCAAGTCAAATCATTAAATCAAAACTTAGAAAATTAGAAGCAATAGAGGAGAAAAAAACTCAAGAACCCTAGTTCAAGAACTCCACAAGATCCAGCAGTTCCAGCCCAAAAAGTTAAGTATTTTTCCGTGGATTACATCAAAAGGTATGTGAGATTTCACTAGTGGTTTCCTTTCACCCATTGGGTCCTTAGTTTCAGTCAGTTCTTGATTCTCTTATCATGATTAAACCTAGGGTTTCTAGAACTTTGATATAACTTCATGAATTTATTAAATATATGTTCCAAATCAGATTATCATGTTATTACTCAGATTATTGCATGAATTTCAGAACCCTATCTTTGTATTTCTTTAAATCTTGAATTACACATGCTAGGTCATATATTTCAGACACTTCAGCTATACATGCCTCAGTTATTAATGCATAATTATCATATTAATTGTTGCATTCTTAGTTTGCATGTCCAGTTTCGAGCTATCAAGTATTTACAGAAATTCAGATATAATCAGTTAATTTACAGAATTCATTGGGAGTAGCATAATACCTAGTTGGACTTGGGTTTAGCATACTCAATAGTCCCAAAACTACTAGCCAAGTAGGTTGTAAGTCCTCTCTGTGGAAAATCAGTTTAGTGATCACCCCAACATGCCTTTATACCTTTGGTAGGGTATATTGGGTCCTCTCGATGGGGCGTCTACATCGGACTCCACATTTAGCTCATGTGGTTTTATTATCGGTTATTAGTAGCTCCCACAGTTCAGTCAGACTCTCTACATTGACCATTTATTAGTATATTCAGTATTCGGTTTCAACATGTTATAAATTGGTCAATGCATCCAGTTAGCTCAGAAATCAGCACATCATATTTAGATTATTTTACTTGTTTTTGTGCTTGTTCAGTCATGTTTTATTTCAGCTTTACTCTATCCTACATGCTCAGTACCTTTCAAGTACTAACGCATACGTGCGCTACATCTTCTCGTGATGTAGGTTCAGGTTCTCAGCATCCAGATCACGCATAGATCGATTTCCCGATCTCTAGTTCAGCAGATTCAGTGGTGAGCCCTCATTCTCCGAGGACAACAGTCATGAGTTTCATTTCAGTCTTTAGTCATTTAGTTTCAGTTTTTGCTAGATTTGGCTGGGGCTTGTTCCAATATTTCTAGTCTAGTTTAGAGGCTATTTTCCTAGTTAGATTCAACTTAGTATTGAGTTAATATTTCTTTTGTATTAAACTCATTGTTTTCAAATATCTCAGTTATAAAATATGGGTATTCCGCATATTTTCATTTTAAGTCTGATTTAGCTTCCGCAACAGTTTATTATCTTTAGTATGCTCATGATCATGCCAGCAGGGTTAGCTTGGGATCACTTGTGGTCCTAGGTTCTGTGTCTGCGTCTCAGGGTAAGCTCGGGGCGTGACACCAATTGTGCAACAAACTAAAGTGTTCATTATACTAAACAATAAATAATATGTGTACGTTGTATTTATATAGTATGTCAGTCACTAAAGTGGCCAAACCAGAGAAATTAATGTCTACACATATAACAATTGTGCTCACTTGATGCATGTATTATGTTACTATAGTTTGTTATTCACCAAAGTGTCCAAATTAAAAGGTAAGAAATTATTCACATGCATAAAAATTTATGATCTTATGTGTGTATTAGTATCTATATAGTTTGTTAGTCACTAATGTGACCAAATTAATATGGTTAAGAAAAATATGCATTCATAAAAATTGTCATTTATCTATAAAGATTAATTAAATGCCAATATTGAAAAATAAATAGATAAATTTATTTTCCTTATTGCTAGAACATAATAATTTACCCAAAGGTGAATTTATCATTGTAAGAATATTGAAAATTTTGAGGTAAATTAATATCTTGAGTCAAATATATATTGTACATCCACGATGTCGTATATGTTTGATTAAAAATATTCAATTACCTATTAAAGATAAAATTGACATTTTAATTATTATAATGTCTCGTAGTATCTATCCAAAGGAGAATTACGATATTTTTTTATCGTTTTAGTGAATTCACATTATTGTCTGATTTGTGAGCATATATATCTATTTTGCAGTTATTCCTCTTTATTCGCATGCTTCGTCTGTTACTGTGCTCAATGAGTTGAACTTCTCTTAATGACATGAACAAGTATAGTTCCACTTAGGTGTAATGGATCTTGACTCTCCTGAATGATAAACCTACTATCATTACTGATAAGAGCAGTGATGATGAAAAGTCTTTTCATAAATCATTGGAGTGCGCTAATAGATTGAGCCTTATGTTAATGCGAATGACTGTTGCTAACAACATTAAGAGTACTATTCGACAAGCAGAAAATGCCATGTGGAAGAAAATTTTTGTTTTGCTGATAAGTCTCTCGCTAGTACACTAATGGGTGAATTCACAACCATGAATTTTGATGGGTTGCGTAGTATGCAAAATCATATCAGCAAGATGACTAACATTGCAACAAGACTTCAAACCTTGGGGATGAAAGTGTATGACATATTCTTGGTTCAGTTCATTCTAAACTCATTGCCTCTTGAATATGGACCATTTCAAATTAACTATAACACTATTAAGGATAAGTGAGATGTTAGTGAATTGTCTAGTATGCTTACTCAAGAGGAGTCAAGAATTAAGAAACAAGGTGGTCATTTCATTAATCTCATGGGTAAAAGAGATAGTAAAGGACTTAAAGTGAAGACCAACAATTTTAAGAAAAAAAAAACACCTGCTAAAGTTCCACAGGATGCTCATAAGGAACTCAAGGTTGATGTGTGTCGTTTCTGCAAAAAGGAAGGAGATCATTATAAAGATTGTCTGAAACGTAAAGCATGGTTTGAAAAGAAAGGTACATTTAGTGCTTTTGTATGTTTCTTTATCAAATTTAGTAGAAGTTCCTAATAATACTTGGTGGCTTGCTTATGATGCAACTACTCATGTATCCACTATATTGCGGGGACTCATTACAATCCAAACCACAAATCCAAATAAGGACTTCGTGTTTATGAAAAATTGAACGAAGGCTAAAATTTAAGGCATATGGACTTACCGATTAATCTTGGAGATTGTACATCACCTTGATCTATTACAAACTCTTTATCTTCCTTCAGTTCTAGAAATTTGATTTCCGTGTCAAGACTTACTATTTATGGATTTGATTCTAAGTATGGACATAAATTTTTCAATATATATAAGAATACTATTTTTATGGTTCTAGTGTTCTTATTGATAGTTTATATAGATTGAAACTCAATAATAATTTTAACGAATCCCTAGTTACTATTCATCTAAATGTTAGAATTAAACGTAGTTCACTAAATGAAAGTTCTTCTTATTTGTACCATAAATGTTTGAGTCATGTATCCAAAGAACGATTAAAAGGATTAATAAAAAATAAAATTCTTCGAATTTGAATTTTGTTGATCTTGATATTTGTTTGGATTGCATTACAGGAAAGCAAACAAAACATACCAAGAAAGGTTCCACAAGGAGCACACAACTTCTTGAAATTATACACTCTGATATTTGCGGACCCTTTGATGTTTCATATTTAAGTGGAGAGAAATATTTTATCACCTTTATCGATGGTTTTTCACGTTATGGATTAATCTATTTATTGAAAGAAAAATCTCAAGTAGCAGACGCTCTCAAATTGTACGTTAATGAGGTTGAAAGACAATTAGATACAAAAGTGAAAATCATTAGGTCAGATAGAGGTATTGAATATTATGAAAAATATAACGAATTAGGACAATGTCCAGGTCCATTTGCAAAATTCTTGAAGAACATGACATATTTGCAAAGCATACTATGCCAGGAACACTACAACAAAATGGGATTGCAGAAAGGCGTAATCGAACACTTATGGATATGGTTAGTACTATGATAAGTAGTTCCTCATTACCCAAATCATTGTGGATGTATTCTCTTAAAACAACTATATATTTATTAAACAGGATTCCTAGTAAGGCAGTTCCAAAGACCCCTTTTGAACTGTGGACGGGAAGGAATCCATGTTTAAGAAAACTACATGTTTGAGGTTGTCAAGCGGAAGATAGAGTTTATAATCCACATGAAAATAAATTATATTCTCGAATGGTAAGTGGATACTTTATTTGTTATCTAGAGAAATCTAAAGGGCATAGGTTTTACTGTCCAAATCATAGTTCGAGAATTGTTGAAATCGGTAATGTAAAATTTATTGAGAATGGTGAAGTTAGTGGGTGTGTTGAACGACAAAGTGTGGAAATTAGTGAGGTAAGGGTAAATATTTCATTACCCATAAATGTACCTACTTCCACACTAACAACAAAAGTTGTTCCTCCCGTTGAAGAACACTTTAACAATGTTGAACAATATTTGGGTGAAACAGTTCAAGAAGGAACTTACTCACAAACATCTGATGCAAATGAACCACAAACAGTGCCCTTAAGAAAATCTCAAAGAGAAAGAAAATTGGTCATTTTAGATGATTATGTGATTTATTTGCATGAGTTAGATTTTGACATTGGAATTAATAAAGATCCGATTTCATTTTCATAAGCCATAAAAAGAAATGAGTCTGACAAATGGTGTAATTTCCATGAATGAAGAGTTAAAATCCATGGAATACAATAAAGTCTGGGATCTTGTTCCATTACCAGAAAGTTCTAAAAGAATCGGGTGTAGATGGAATTTCAAGATCAAACACGATTCTAATGGTAATATTGAATGATACAAAGTCACGCTTGTCGCCAAGGGATACACTCAAAGAGGAGGCATTGATTATAAAGAGACCTTTTCATTGGTCTCAAGGAAAGACTCATTAAGAATTGTTTTGACTTTCATATCTCATTATGATTAGAGTTACACCAAA
>JAKWJC010000239.1:0-234792 GCA_027704865.1 Solanum neorickii
CTACCCCCCCCCCCTCCCCAAGAAAGTTATTAGAAGTTTACCTCAACATGCTAGTCAAATTATATAGTGCGCATGCTCGATGGATGGAATATGTACCCCCCCCCCCTCCCCAAGAAAGTTATTAGAAGTTTACCTCAACATGCTAGTCAAATTATATAGTGCGCATGCTCGATGGATGGAATATGTGGAAAGCCTTTCCTTTTTCCTTGCCTAGTACGATGATCAAAGATAACATTATACATGGTTGGTAACAAAATCTTAGCAACAGTGTAATCCATGTTTGATAACAACACCATCCAATTCAAAGAGCTGGAAAAAAAATAGAGGTTAAACAATTTTAGACTTCTGAGGCTCACAAGTATTTGTATCAATGTTGACAATCTTTATCTGTTGATTCCAAGTCCACAAGTACATCATATATTTTCTGCAAAATTTAAAAATAGATAAATTGTAAATAGATGTAGTTAAAATGAATTTCTAGGACTACTCTCTGCTGAAAAGATCAAAGACTTTTCACTGTGTCAGGAATTGAAATACTCGAAATCAGAAATACAACCTAATTAAGCATTCACACTGATTTAGAAATTTCTAAACACAAACTATTGGTAAAATGATTGCGACTCCTGTAGAAGTATTTCAGATTGCATCAAGGCACAAACATGGCAGCATTGGAACATGTAAATCATTAACCAACCATTTTATAGTATATGATCATTTCATTTAATAATTTAAATTATTAAAAATAACTTATTTATTTTAAATTATAATTTTAACGTTATTCTATTGTTACATATTAATCGAGACACATGAAAATCAAAGGGCATTAAAGGAAATAGAGATTTTGGTGGGTTGAAAATTAGGAGCTCCAATTAATATATACTCACTACTCACTAGCTAGCTTTTATTATGCATGATATATTACTATACATATGTGTGACATAAATCATGTCCATTAATAATCCATTAGTATCAAATGGACAAAGGATTATATATAGACATGGAATTCGATTCGGAGTTTATGAATTTTTAATTTATTTTTAAAAAGTTTCACAGCTAATTTTAATAAATACATTTTATAATTAAATACATTTATACATATTTAACGGATTTCTCAATACATATATAAGGTCTAAGCAATTTCACTAAGAAAATATTAATATCTACGGTAATTTAATTTTTCATTTCCGTTCCTCTAACTTTTGCTCGATATCTAATATTGTAACTCCGCCCCGAAGACAAAGCACTTGAGAGCGGATGACATGCTTTGCCGAAAGAGAAAAAGGGAATGGATAGTGTAAAAGCTGGAAAGTCTGCTTAAAAAAAAAATTACTACTAGCTAGCTAAGTACCCCTACTTGCTTTGCTTTATTATATTTTCACTAATTAATATTTACTTCTAATTAATAAGCATGGTTATAACTTATATATGTACTGTACTTTAAATTTTGTGTTATGTTTAATTAACTGCAGAAAGTAAATATTATGAGTTGTAAAGATGAATTATAATGCAAGTAGACCACAAAGGCCAGGTGACTTTATTAGGTCTGAGCCTTTGAGGTTGACTTATAAAGGAACTTTTAGTGTTTTTCTTCATTACTTCTTATAAATAATTAATCGATCTGAACTGTAATGCATTGGTGAAATTTTGCTAGACTGTTAATTAGAGGTCTCGAGTTTAAGTCAGAAAATTTTATTGGAAGTGTTACTCTCGAATGAACCTTGTAATACATGATTCAAATTTAATCGAGACTTTAATATGAGTTATAAATATTCGAAAAATAAGATTAAAAAAACAGCTTAATTATTATTCTGACAAAATATCTTATAAAGGGAAAAGACAATAACAAGTGTGGGTGATGAAGAGATTTGGATTAAAGCTGTTTTGGATCATCAATGCCATATGCTTTGGATCAATAACCATCTAATAATATATATTTTTAAAAGCTGTGATGTATGGCATGCAAATGACAACTAGCTTTACAGTATTTCTAAACAGGCTTGCCAGATGCTAGACAAAATGGGAAAGATTTACGGTATATCATTTATTTCAGAATTCATATAATGAGAGGGGAAACCAACACACAAACTCATTTGACAGTATCTAAGAGAAGGAAGAAATAAACACAAACATGATCAATATATATTTAAAAGAAGAAAAAGAAATATGTATTCATGCTCTCAGAAAAGAGCCAACTATTAACTGCAGAAAAATCATTTAATGAGTACACTTTAAAAACACTGATTCTAGACAGACTTTCAGGACAACTTATTATCAAGACAAGGACAAACAAACTTATAGTTACATAGATAAAGTTGATCAATTTTAAATCAAAATATTAGAACATGAAATTCAATGACAGTTAGGCTAAACAAAAATTTACATCGACATGAATTAGATAAAAAGCTTAAGCACATAAGCAGCCGATATCCATAAATGGTTTCTCGATGCTCAAAATAGACGATGTGGCAGATCAAAGAATCAAAGCAAATCTAGAACTCGCTGTTAGCTAATTAATTTTTAGAGTAAATTAAACCCCAAGGAACGACATACAAATGTAAGCTTAAATGATCCCAAAACATGAAAATTAAGCACTATGTGCTTTTGTAAAGCAGAATTGTTTCAACAGCCTATTAACACTGGAAATTTCTTCAAATGTTCATAAAGCAAAGTGGACAGATAAACAAAGGAAACAAAAAACCTGCCCTTTACCTAATCTTAGTCGCTAGCTCATTTCTCTACCAAATCGTAGGAAGATGCCTCACGATTCGCTGTTGTATGTACTACTTATCTTTTAAGACCATTTTCTCCAAAAATAGTAGAAATTGCTCGATATAATGTCCATTGTAAGAAGTCATTATGAGCTGCCAAGTAGGTAACTGATTCACTCTCATTGCCAAATTTCAAGGAGTTCTTTTGTTTAATATAAGGTTATCCCAACTGGAGCTTTGTTATGATGCAGAATCAACCACAAGATGAGATGGTGCATCAAAAATGTGATATCTACAATTCAAGATATGGATAAATCTTATTTCTCTACCTTTTTCTCCTTAAAGATGTCACAACACACCATACAAAAGGGTACATCTATCCCTATTTTCATTTCTCTGTCATCAGACAGAAATAATGTGATAACCTAAAAACAAGTTCATCAGCCTGCATTGTTTATTGTAAATATTGTTTCTTCCAATAAGGTTAATCAGCACAACCAAGTAAATGTACATATGCTCAAGGAGAAAACAAGAAATCAGAAACACTCACCTCATACTTTTGACCCAAAGGAGCCCAGAGAGATTTACACTGTCCAGGACTTCAATCTACTCCAATAGAAAGTAAATTTGAAGATATCTCTTCCCATAGTGGTTGCTCCATCGTGCGTAAGTCTCTCAATATCCATATCATCACCTGCACGTAAAAGTTAGGGAAGATATTTCAAATTGAAAATACTTCTTAACCATTAAAAGAAAACTTAACTGAAACGTAAGGGAAGTCAATAATCAAAGAATTCATCTACCATATCACAATCTCGATCAAAATGAAAACCCCCAAAAAAGAAATCACAAAACCCACCCATATTTTCCTTCTGTACACAAATTAACGCAAGAAACCCCATAACCAAAATTCAAAAAAATGAAGAAAGTACCGGTCGTTTGTCGGGGCATTCAATTTTCCGATCTGATTATTCTCTAACCCTGATGAAATTGCTTGTCTCTTGGCCACAGACGTACGCCTTTTAATCACCCCTGTTCTTGAAGAGAACGAATGAAGAAGAAGAAGCTAATTTTGAAGTGACATTTTGATTTAGGTATCCGTTAGGAGCTGACAACGGAAGGATATAACACTTTGAATGGATTCGTTCTTCACTCTTATATGTTATTTTTTGGAGAAGATAAATTCAAATTATTTTATTTATATTAATAGAAACATATTTTGTTATAAGGAATGAAAATATGTTAGCTTATACTAGGTTTAGTACATCTTAATTGAATTTAAATTCAAAGTTATAAATTTTTTTTTTATTAAAGTCAAATTATGAGTAAGCATTGAAACAATAACATATTCGTTAAAATCTCACGAGTTAGCTAGATTCAAAGAAAATAGTGTGTAAGATTTTGTTTCAAAATTTTATAACGGTGTGACTACACATAATGTTTTTCCAATTTAGAAAAAATAAAAATTCAGGGTGTCTCAAAGGTGTAATATACATAGGCTAACACATAAGAAATTAATGAAAGTTATTGTAGTTCCTAAATTTTGCTCGTAAATGAGAAAATATACGTGAAAAAAACAACAGCATAACTATACGTATAGTTTTCCCAACTTGTTACGAGCATATTACGGTTCAAATAGAAAAAACCAACTGAATTGATAATTTGGTTTCTTTTTGTTTGGTCGATTTAGGTTACTAATTCTAAAATTTCAATTATTCTATTAGATTTTTTATTTTTAATTCGGTTAAGCCGAAAACCTGAAATTATATTGCACTATACTTACCAGGTACAATTTACACTGCACATGCCCAGTTGAAAGGTTCAAACCCAATTGAAAATTATGTCCAACCCAATTTCCAAATGGTCCAATGATAAAACATAATTTGAGGAGTTTCTCGACTTGTGTGTGACTATTGTGTCCCAAATCTGAAAATTTAATTATTTTATTAGATTTGGTAAAATCAAAATCGAATCGAAAATGTGAAAATCAAGTGAAACGAATTTATTTCAAATTGCGTGGTTTAACATTTTCACCGAACAAACCAAACGCTGACCCTATATTTGACAGATCAATTTTTCACTTGAGGACAGCACAATGACACTGTTTTTTATAAATCTTTTGTATTATTCCTAATAAATTGCACGAGTACAAGCTCTCCTGAACACCGTATGATTAACAACTACTACTACTACTACTACAACTAAATGTCAACGCACGTTGAGGTCGGGTATACGAATCACATAGTTCCACTATACAAATAATAAGAAAAACGTATATGTTACTACAGCATGCATTGACATTTCAACATAAGACAGAAAACGACGATGTATTTGTGTTAATGGTTAAACAACCTGCACATATACAAATGCTGAAATCAGACTATGGATTAATTGAATGAGTAAGGGAAGAGAACAAATAGGCGAAAAGCAGTTCATTCCATATATCAGCACAGGGTTGGATACATTTCTCACAGTGTCAATAATCATGTCTGAAAACAGATTCTCATCCTTTTCCGTTGGTTTCCGACCAAGGCAGCCGTGTCACATTGCATGTATCGCGGGATTCGAGCATAAGTGTCTCACTCATCAAATTTAGGAGAATACACGAGTCCTATCTTCCAAGATTTCCAAGTAGCTAAGGCTTGCTTGAAGGCGCCATTTATCGTCATTCCGAGTTTCATCTTTCCATCAATCTGGAAGTACCACCCCCTGTCTGAAGAGTTCTCTGAACAAACTGGTGAAGTAACTTCGCCATAAAGCATAACAGCATACGAAACATAAAAAGCTCAAACAATTTTACTGCAAAAGTAGTGGTCTTGGGATATTAGATGAGTAAGAGGAAAAGTAGGTCAATTTCTTGCATATCACGATGTCCTACAGAAACTGGTATATCACACACACACGAGCAATCATGAACTGAAAATTTGAGAACTGTAAAATTATGACAACTAGGCACATGCGGGAGGAATACTGAAGTCCATATCCATTTCCCAACCAAGGAGTACTCTAACCCACTCTCATACCCAAGCACAACTGAAGCGTGGACAAGAAAGGTAAAGATATGAAACCTTATAAGCCTAACTTAACCCCTAAATTTAGCTTATGAGGAGAGGACTCTAACCCACTCTCATACCCAAGCGCAACTGAAGCGTGGACAAGAAAGGTAAAGATATGAAACCTTATGCCTAACTCAACCCCTAAAGCTAGCTTATGAGGAGAGGAAAGCTAGCTTATGAGGAGAGGATTGCCCAAGTCCCATATAAACAAACCAATGAGGGACCCTAACATAAAGTCTCTACTGTGATCTAGAAAAAACAGATTCTCTATTTTGTGAAGTAGACATTTTACATGGAAAGGGGAAAATCATATCTTATCATATAGAGACAGTGACTTGGGTGATGCAAGATTCTCGTCTCTTCTTAAGAAAACTCTCAACATTTCATAGCGTTCATTTAAAGACTGCGACGAATCTACAAGTCTCCTAAACTTATAGCTTATATCAATTATAATGAAATAGATTGAGGGCTTGTGCTATAGTTATTTGATGACCATTTTACTGTTTCAAGAGCATTTTACATAATCAGAAATATACAAAATGATAAGTTTCCAAGCTAAAGTTCTATCATAATAGAGTTGCAATATATTGTACGAAGAAAACTACCATGGTAAGAAAGGGCATAACATCAAAAGCAAATAGTTTCAAACTAAATAAGAACAAGGAATTCATCATGAATCACTTACAGTTGAAAAAGCTTCATGGGAGTCCACCAATGACCGGAATTAAAGATTAGTATATCAGATTGAATCCATTCTTTGCTTATATCATCCATCTTATCAAGCATTAGTGCTTTCTTGATCCTCTTTGGTGAACGTTTTGTTGGCACACCAGGCTGTAGAAGGAAAATTGACCTATAAAACTCAACTATAAAATTAAACGAGATAAATCGAACTTGTAAATGCCTAATTTGTCAGGTGAACTTTCTTCCTTTGACTTCATATACACTTTTTTTTCCTCAACACCAGTCATCAATATGCATATGATAGACTTCCATTGAGTTCTACTTAATGAATCACCAACAAACACAGTCAAAATTTATACAATTTGACTTTCAAAAAGTAAAACATAACATACATATATATGTCTCTAATTCTTTTGCACAATTATTTGTTGGATTCTTGCCTTCTTAATTATCATGGTCATTAAAAATATATACATAATAACTACTTCATCACAGCACTAACAATGACCACAATTTTTTTTTAATATTATATAAAACAGAAGAGACAGTAAATCACATGCCACAAACACGTTTTATGTGTTTATCTATCACAAGGGCACTTTCAGTATTTTACCATCAAAACTCGGACATAGAAAGTTCCCTCGGTTGAGCGCCGATATAATATCCATACCTCATATACAACTTTCCCCTACTTTTTATTTTTTAACTTAAAAATCGTTAAATAAAGTTTGACTTCTTATTTTTTACCAAAAAACTACATTTGTTAAATCAATCCAAATGGGGCTCTTACTTTGGATTTTTGACTTATTTTAAGTCATTTTTTACCTTACCAAACACTTTCTAACTTAGTTAAAGTCATTTTTGACTTATTTTAAGTTATTTCTTGTTATTAATCAAATATAAATCAAGGAGCATTTTTCTACACCCATTTCTTTTTTCAAGTTTATAATTAGCATATCGTTCCAGCTGAAATTCCTCTCATAGTTTCAATGTGTACGGACTTGCTTCCGTATGATCTTATCTGTGAAAACAATTACTAATATTTGCATTAGGGTTTAGTGTTGACGGTGTGCATTACAGCCCTTGAGATGTGCGTGAACGCGAGATGTTTTGTGCAAGTAATCCATTAAGAAATGTTTGTAATCCAAAGCCAAAAATGTATTTCAGATCGCATCAGGCCACAAACAGGGCAGCATTGGAACATGTAAATCATTACAAACCAACCCTATCTCTAAACAGGCTTGCCAGATGCTAGACGAAGTTGAAAGGTTTACACTATATCATTTATAATGCACTTCATAATTCATATAATGAGAGTAGAAACTAACAAACAAACTCATTTGACAGTATCTAAGAGAAGGAAGAAGTAAACACAAACTTGATCAAAATATATTTAAAAGAAGAAGGAGAAATATATATTCATGCTCTCAGAAAAGAGCCAACTATTAAATGCAGAAAAATCATTTGATGAGTACACTTGAAAACACTGATTCTAGACAAACTTTCAGGACAACTTATTATCAAGACGACAAGGACAAACAAACTTAGTTATATAGATAAATTTGATCATTGTTAAATCAAAATATTAGAACAGGAAATTCAATGACAGTTAGGCTAGGTAAAATTCACATCGACATGAATTAGATAAAAAGCTTAAGCACATAAGCAGCCGATATCCGTAAATGATTTCACGATGCTCAAAAATAGACGATATGGCAGATCAAAGACTCAAAGCAAAGCTAGAACTCACTGTTAGCTAATTATTTTTTAGAGCAAATTAAACCCGAAGGCACGACATTCAAATGTAAGCTTAAATGATCCCAAAATAACAAAATTAAGCTATTTTTTGCATTAACACTAGAACTTTCTTCAAATGTTCAAAAAGAAAAGTGGACAGATAAACATAGGAGAAATTTCTCACTATGATGTCCATTGTAAGAAGTCATTATGATCAGCCAAGTAAGAAAACGATTCACTCACATTGCCAAATTTAAAGGAGTTCTTTTGTTTGACATAAGGTTATCCCAACTAGACCTTTACAAGAAAGGTTGTTAAACATTCCACTAGCACTCATGGAAATTGTATAAAAAGGAAATCAAGAAAGGTTTGTAGGATAGGGAACAGTTTTATAGATTTGGGGAAATAATCTCTAATTTGTTGCGTATTTATCACCAAGTTTCAATTTGAATAGAATCAGGAATAGTCTCCTAACTCGCTTACAGTAGCTACAGATGAAAATCTGAACTTAGTTACATAGTTAAATTTGACCATTTTTAAATCAAAAGATTAGAACAGGAAATTCAGTGACAGTTAGGCTAAGCAAAATTTACATCGACATGAATTAGATAAAAAGCTTAAGCACATAAGCAACCAATATACATAAAGGATTTCTCGATGCTAAAAAATAGACGATATGGCAGATCAAAGACTCAAAGCAAAGCTAGAACTCACTGTTAGGCTATTATCTTTTAGAGCAAATTAAATGGTTAGTACTTAGGACAGAAATTTAAACCCGAAGGCACGACATAATGATCCCAAAACATGAAAATTAAGCTACTATGTGCATTTGTAAAGCAGAACTTTTTCTTCAGCCTATTAACACTAGAAATTTCTTCAAATGTTCAAAAAGCAAATTGCAGTCTCTAGCTCATTTCTCTACCAAATCGGAGGCACGATTCGCTGTTGTACGTACTACCTGTCTCATCTTTTAAGACCATTTTATCCAAACATAGGAGAAATTTCTCACTATGATGTCCATTATAAGAAGTCATTATGATCTGCCAAGTAGGTAACCGATTCACTCACATTGCCAATACTATTTCAAGGAGTTCTTTTGTTTAATATAAGGTTATCCCAACTGGACCTTTACAAGAAAGGTGTTGAACATTCCACTAGCACTCATGGTAATTGTATAAAAAGAGAATCAAGAAAGGTTTATAGGATAACTAGGGAACAATTTTATATATTTGGGGAAATTTGTTACGTATGCATCCACCACGTTTCAATTTGAATAGAATGATGAAAATTTTTACTTCTAAAACAATCGAAAGAAAATTGGTAGATTACACTTCAAATGATAGACACAATGTATGCATCCACCACGTTCCAATTTGGGGAATAGGTTTGTTATGATGCAGAATCAAAGACAAGTTTGGAGGAATGAGAAATCGAGCAGTAATAGTTGTATGATTCGAGTTATTAGAAAGTACCGGTTGTTTATTGGGTGCTCCAGCATTCGATCTGATGAATTCGCCGCCCATTGCTTGTCTCTTCGCAACTGATGAACGCCTTTTCTTCAAGAGAATGAATGAAGAAGAAGCTGTTATTCTTCAAGAAAACGAAGAAGCAAATTTGAATTGACATTTTGAAAAAGTGGGCTGATTTTAGGAGCTGACAACGGAAGGATTAGAATTTTGAAGGGATTCGTTCTTCACTTATATACCTTTGTTGTTACTTTTTATTTTTTGGAAAACATAAATTCAAATTATATGGTAATTGACAAATTATTATGCTAATAGAAATATATATTTTTTTGTCACAAGGAATACTAGGTTTAGAGCATTTGAAAATTTAATAGAATTTGAAAGCAATGTTTGAAATTAAATTTAGAAAAAGAAAATTGTTAAAGTCAAATTATGAGCAAGCATTATACAATAACATATTTGGTAAAATCTCACGAGTTAGCTAGATCTAAAGAAGATGGTGTGTATTAAATTTTAAAATGTTGGGACTATACATAATGTTTTCCCAACTCGTTACGGAGGTCCTCATATACTTTTTTTTTTTAATAAAGTTCTCAACATTTCATAGCGTTCATTTAAAGACTGCGACGAATCTATAAGTCTCCTAAACTTATAGCTTATATCAATTATAATGAAATAGATTGAGGGCTTGTGCTATAGTTATTTGATGATCATTTACCTTTTCAAGAGCAGTTTACATAATCAGAAATATACAAAATGATTAGGTTTTCAAGCTAAAGTTCTATCTTAATAGAGTTGCAATATATCGTACGAAGAAAATTATCATGGTAAGAAAGGGCATAACATCAAAAGCAAAAAAAAACTTAGCGACAATAAAACACCAAATTATATAGGAAAATTTATTTCAAAGTTCAGTTGCATACTGAAATCTATTGCCTTTTATTGAGTTAATGTGAAATTAGATCAAAAGTCCAGACAACCAACAAGAAGCACAATCTTTTTCCGACTAAATTTATTGAGTTAATGTGAAATTAGAGAGGCTGTTTCCGAAAGATTTATATATACAGCAAACCCAGGTAAATGAAGAACATTAATCAGGGTGAAAACTCATAAGAGACCCTGACATCGGATCAGCTATAAATTATTGAAATCACATTGAAACATGTTTTATTCCTTTTCCTTCCGTGTTAACCCCTCTGTTTCATTTTGGGTGGGTCCGGAGTATGAGAGTCTCACAACTTCATTTTCTATGCAAATTCAGACATAGAATCTTCATGTCTGAAATAAAATTTTAACAAACTACATAAAAGGTATAATAAGTACTAAAAGTTAATAGTTCAAAATATAAGACAATCATGGTCACAGAAAAAACTAACTCTTTTCATCCAAAGATTAGGGGGTTGGAGCAAAATTCACTTATATACAAAAACTTCAAGTATTTGAGATATCAGTAGATACTTCAACAATAAAGTAAAATCCGTTCGATAGGACAAGAACAATGCTGATAACTTTAAAAACTAATTTTGATGGTTAAATATTTATAATTCCAGGCCAATGTGGATAAGAAACCACTAACCTTTGTAGATGTTCATCGAAATCCTTGCAACTAGCTAGGGTATCCTGGTGATTATCAAGACTTCCTATCTTTGCCTGAATACGGTTGACTTCAGCTTGCAACTCCTCATTCCGAGTTTCAAGTGAGTTATATGACTCTACCATGCATTTAAGCTGAATTTCAGACAAACTGTTTGCCTTTTGAGCAGATGCCAATTGTGACTTAATCTCTGCTAGGAGTAGTTCGGTTTCAGCCAACTGGGATTTAGTGCCCTCCAGGTTCGGAGTATCTAGCAAGATCAAGAGCCATATTTTCTTTCTCTAATTTCAATTGTTCTTCTCCTCCAACGAGCACTTCAAAGAGGTTGATGTTGACTCTGAAGTAGGAGAACAAGACTTCCTTCATTAGGAATGTCTGGATCAGAAGTTGAATCACAAAAATGAGCACAACCGTTTGCATAAACCTCTCCTGAGTACTGAAGACCTTTATTTTCTGGTAAAGCAACTTTGTCTATGCAATCAGGAGTACTTATTTCTGCTTCCGGATTCTTGCAACCAAGTATATTGAAGTGTAGTTGTCTCAACATAAGTGGCCGAAAAAACATCTACTTTTTCATTGATTCCACTTCCATCAGGAGCTGTTCCATGGACAACCTTTGCTACTTTGGCCAGAAAGAGATAAAGTCATGAATTGAGACATGGCATCTGCTATTTCTCTGGTAATACCATGGATAGACTCATTGCAGGACTTGCTATCATCTGAGACAAGAATTTCCTTCTCTAATTTTGCCTCGATATCATGAAGAGAGGGCTGAGATTCAGTAGCAGTCTTCGAGGAAAGAGTTATCAACAGTGCTCTTAGTTGATTGTGGTATGACGGCGTTGCGCACTTCCTGCACAATCACTCTGAGATCCTCTTGAATTCTTTGAATGTCAGCTTCCTTTGACAAAAACTCCAAAACAGTTTAAATTCTTGATTGGAGCTTCATGGATATGGATGTATCTGAAAGAGGTTAATGACTTTCTGATACTTCATTGTTACGGGATGCTTGATATACACTTGTCTCATTATGTTCTTTCAGCTGAGAATCTGGGCTTGTGGGTGACATGCACGGAGTTGTCAAGTTTTGTAGTTACGGGTCTTGCAGTATTTGAAATATTTGGACTTGAAACTGCTCAATTTGTGTCACTGGACTGATAAGCTAATTTCTCCATCTCCAAAAAGTCATCCATGAGATCCAGGTGGCTTGCACTCTCAGATTTATGTGGACTGTCTGAGTTCTTTTCCTTCTTGACATGGGAGAGATCAGACCTTAATGCTGCCGTCCAAGAGCTAGCACAACAAACATTATCGTCATTTCCATCTTTAGACATGGAAGCCAATCTTGGAATATGATTTGCTTCATGGCTAAAGGAACCCTCAGAAGGCTGTCGTCAAATGGTGGACTTTTGTGGGCTTTTCTGTTCAAAATTTGCTTGCAGCTGTGCTTTCAAACTCTGAAGCTTGCTGGACGTCTTTGCACAAATACTCCTGGATGCTTGTAACTCACTGTTCGGGTATGCCAGAGCTTCTTTCGACATCTTTGTTTCCTCTTTATGAAACTTCTGCACACTATCAAATGAAAAATCTGGAGAACTGGAAAACTTTGGACTACAGAAGGGCTTCCTTGGGATTTCTGTAATCGGCTGTCCCCGTAATCTCTACCCAAACTCTCAATCCAAGATTCATTTAGGCCAAGGCTGCAGGCCCAGGAAACTTCTTCCGAACAAGACCACGTAATCTTTGAAACTCTGCTTCCAAGTTTGCAATTTCTTCACTCCCTCCACGTGTTGTTTATTTGCAACTTCGGTAGACTGTACACTCATATTTTTCTCCCCATTACGAATTTCTAGTTCCTTTGAGTAAATATGGAGTTCATATTTCAGATCCCTTTTCACATGACTCAATATTTCTGCTTCAGCTTGGGATTTTTTTCACTGAGCTTTATCACCATGCTAGAACTCTCCTGCAAAGAGCTTGAGAGTACAGAATTTTCTGCCGCAGACCTGTTGGTCCAAGTTAGCTATCTTTTTTTCAAACTCATGCTTCATCTTTTCAAACTGTTTGGTTTTATTCTGGCTCACATCATGCAGCTTCTGTTCATGCTCTTCTTTCAAATTACGTATCTGCCACATGCACTCCTTCAGTGCACCATCCAAATGTGATGCCCTGTCTTAAGCATTAAGCTTCAAAAGAGTGATGGATTCCAGGTGATTTTTCAGTGTCGCGGCTTCTGACTCAGTCTTCTCCCAACCTGTCCGGATCAATGTCAATAAAATAACTTAATACGAAGTTAGAGAACACTTGGTACAAGAAAACATATAAATAAATAAGGAACATCCAAATTGATACGGAAAAGCAGATGGTTCCACCCTCGTACTTTGAACCTCTTCATTCTTTTTAAAACGGAGGGATTATATAACACTACAACAACAATACTGTGACTCAATAACAAGCAAGTAGGAGTCGGCTACATGAATCCTCATTGACCATGTAGCTACATTTAAGACAGTATGCAATACTAAACATCCAAAAAATTATTTTGAAATAAAAAGATCTCCGGTTAGACCCTAACAAACACTCTTTCTCAATGAGAAGACTAACAGGGAAATCTTAAGAGAAACTCTAATAAAGAAAAAAAAAACTTAAATCATTTTGAAATTGGTGAACTGATAATAACATTTCAAACTTGAGTAAATTGCAAAGAATACATAGCTATGAAATGCTTAAACCATCCACCATAAATGACATAGCTTCATCATAAAGTTCCAAACTTTACACCTAAAACCATCTTTAATTCATCACCCCATACTTCTAATAGTGCATCATCTCTTCTTTATAAAGTATGATAGCAAAGACAAATTACCAAGTAATCCAGTGAACATCCCCTGTATTATGTTCATCTCAGATTATTTATCTCTCAACATTAATAAGACCACAGCTATAAGTAGCTACAATAAAGCAGAATGCCATACCAGCCATGGAACTGCAAATAATGCAGCTTGATTTCCTGCTAGAAGGTTACGAGCATTCAGTATTATTTGAGGCAGTTGTAATATGAGAAACGGAATATTTGCAGCTCCTGCAAATTTTGCAGTCAATGAATCCCATTGCTTAAAGCTCTCGCTGCTCTTTAAACCTTCTGAACTCTACATTTAACATCACTGTTAGGTCATATTTCATTACCTCCAACTGAACCATAGCTTACTTTTAAAAATGAGCCCAACAACCATTATTAGATCATATGAAAGGGATTAGTACCTGTTCAATAAGATAGGGAACATCTGAGTCAAGCGCCGAAACTGGTTTTTAACCGGTATTGGCAAACTAATGGACTTAGGAGCACTGACTTGTTCAAAGTATTATTCTGTTTGACTCTTTTCTTATATGGAGGGAGAATTGGAATTCACTTCGGATGCTGGAGATCAGCATTGAACATATAACATTTGGAAGGTTGGCGGGAACGTAGGACTGCCTTACCCACTGGCAACAAAGATCCAGCCATTCAAGATATCAAAAAATGAACTATAAGTTTATATTCATCACCAGCTGTAAGGGAGATAGTTTTATCTAAAAAGGTCAATCGTAATGGGTACAAAGGGTAATTCCCAAAGAGGCAGCTGATCCAACTTCTAATAGTTTTCAACTAAAATGAAAAGACAATTAGTGGTATGCTCCAACGACAAAGTCCAGCCTGTACGGAATCTGCATCAAAAGCCAAAAGAATTAATTCCCCAAAAAGTAAACAAATTAGGACAGTAAACTAACTAGCACAACATACTTCAATCCTTTTAGCTATAATAAGAAAGAGCAAAATCAGAGACACCGGAACATAACAAACTTCTTTAATTTCCATCAGTCCAATTCACGGTGTGTTGGATCAGTGTCCTCAACCTTGGCTATACATTGACTTCAAAATACATAATCTGAACAACTTAAACAATCTTTGATACATTACTGCAAACCTAGTCGGAAGCACACAAAAGAACGTGAACCGGGGAAAGGGGAAGAAAGTATGTGAGGGTCATCTCAGAACATGGAAGAGAACTAGTAACCATTTAAGCTAACTCTCATAATTATATACATTTTATTTCAAAGGATGTATAAATAAACATCCAAATTGATACGGAAAAGCAGATGGTTCCACCCTCGTACTTTGAACCTCTTCATTCTTTTTAAAACGGAGGGAGTATATAACACTACCACAACAATACTGTGACTCAATCACAAGCAAGTAGGGGTCGGCTACATGAATCCTCATTGACCATGTAGCTACATTTAAGACAAAGTTATGCAATACTAAACAACCAAAAAATTATTTTGAAATAACAAGATCTCCGGTTAGACCCTAACAAACACTCTTTCTCACTCTGATTACTAAGTCACACCATTAATTCTGCTCTAATCATGATTGTCCTATTTCTACAAGTGTTGAGTACAAAATAAGTTCCATTATTGGTCCACCCTTTTCTTCTCCCACTTCCCTTGAATATGTTTTAATATTGCTAGTAGATCTCAAGAAATTCTATCGATGTACATAAAATTGAGATTAAGAGAGTAATATATATTATTTGAAAATTACGTATAATATATTATAAATTATCCGGAGTCCTCAGGGCGCACGCCCCGAGAATACCCCCCTCCCCGGAGTCCTTAGGGCGCACTCCCCGAGAACCCCCCCACCCGGAGTTCTCAGGGCGCACGCCCCGAGAACACCCCACCCCCCACCCCGGAGTCCTCAGGGCGCACGCCCCGAGAAACACCCACCCCCCCACCCCAGAGTCCTCAGGGCGCACGCCCCGAGAACACCCCCCCACCCCGGAGTCCTCAGGGCGCACGCCCCGAGAACACCCCCCCCCCAGAGTCCTCAGGGCGCACGCCCCGAGAACACCCCCACCCTCCACCCCCAGAGTCCTCAGGGCGCACGCCTCGAGAACACCCCCACCCCCCCGGAGTCCTCAGGGCGCACGCCTCGAGAACACCCCACCCCCCCGGAGTCCTCAGGGCGCACGCCCCGAGAACACCCCACCCCCACCCCCCCCCACCCCCCCGGAGTCCTCAGGAGGACGCCCCAAGAACACCTCAACCCCCCAAACCCCCACAGTCCTCAGGGCGGACGCCCCAAGAACACCTCAGCCCCCACCCTCCCGGAGTCCTCAGGGCGCACGCCCCGAGAACACCCCACGCCCCCACCCCGGAGTCCTCAGGGCGCACACCCCGAGAACACCCCCCCCACTCCGAAGTCCTCAGGGCGCACGCCCCGAGAACACCCTCCCTACCCCGGAGTCCTCAGGGCGCACGCCCCGAGAAACCCCCCCCCCACCCCGGAGTCCTCAAGGCGCACGCCCCGAGAACACCCCACCCCCCACCCCACCCCCCGGGAGTCCTCAGGGCGCACGCCCCGAGAACACCATCACCCCCCACCCCCACCCCCCACCCCCCACCTACCCCCCACCCCCCCCCCCACCCCCACCCCCCCGTCCTCAGGGCGCACGCCCCGAGAACACCCCCCCACCCCCCCGGAGTCCTCAGGGCGCACGCCCCGAGAACACCCCCCCCACCCCCCCGGAGTCCTCAGGGCGCACGCCCCGAGAAACACCCCCCCCACCCCCCCGGAGTCCTCAGGGCGCACGCCCCGAGAACAACCCCCCCACCCCCCCGGAGTCCTCAGGGCGCACGCCCCGAGAACACCCCCCCACCCCCCCGAGACCTCAGGGCGCACGCCCCGAGAACACCCCCCCCCCCTTGAGTCCTCAGGGCGCACGCCCCTAGAACACCCCCCACCCCGGAGTCCTCGGGGCGCACGCTCCTAGAATACCCCCACCCCCCGGATCCTCAAGGCGCACGCCCCGAGAACAACCCCCCAACCCCCTACGCCCCGAGAACAACCCCCCCAACCCCCTACACCCCCGGAGTCCTCAGGTTGCACGCACCGAGAACACCCCCCCCACCCCTACCCCCCCCCCCCCGGAGTCCTTAGGGCGCACGCCCCGAGACACCCCCCCCACCCCTACCCCCCCCCCCCCCGGGAGTCTTTAGGGCGCACGCCCTGAGAACACCCCCCCAACCCCACCCCACCAGAGTCCTCAGGGCGCACGCCCCGAGAACCCCCCCCCTCCCCCACCCCACCGGAGTCCTCAGGGGGCACGCCCCGAGAACCCCCCCCACCCCACCCCCCTGGAGTCCTCAGGGGGCACGCCCCGAGAACCCCCCACCCCCCACCCCACCCCTACCCCTACCTACCCCCTACCCTCCACCCATACCCTCTTCCCCTAACCCTACCCCCTACCCCTTACTACCCTACTACCTCCTACTACCCCCTACTACCCTTACCCCCTACCCCCCCGGAGTCCTCAAGGCGCACGCCCGAGAACCCCCCCTAGCCCCGCCTTCTACCCCTCGGCCTCGGGGCTCCTAGCCCCGAGGCTGTATCCCTCCCCCGCCTCTACTACTACCCTAACCCCTAACCTACTACCCTACCCCTTACCCCCTACCCCCTACCTATCCCCTACCTTCCCTTCCCCTCCCCCTACCCACCTCCACCCATACCCTCTACCCCTAACCCTACCCCCCTACCCCCCTACCCTACTACCCCTACTCCCGCCTCCTACCCAGAGCTGTATCCCTCCCCCCCTCCCCGCCTACTACCCTCTACCCTAACCTCTACTACCCTACCCTACCCCTACCCTTTCCCCCCCCCCACCCCTACCCCTACCCCGTACCTACCCCTACCCTCCCTCCCCCCTCCCCTCCCCTACCCTCCACCCATACCCTCTTCCCCTAACCCTACCCCCTACCCCCTTACTACCCTACTACCTCCTACTAACCCCTACTACCCCTTACCCCCCCCCTACCCCTTACCCCCTACCCTACCCCCCCCCCCCCCCCAAAGAAAGATATTAGAAGTTTACCTCAAAATGCCAGTCAAATCATATAGCGCGCATGCCCGATGGATGGAATATGTGGAAAGCCTTTCCTTTTTCCTTGCCTAGTACGATGATCAAAGATAACATTATGACATGGTTGGTAACAAAATGTTAGCAACAAATTATGAAACAAACAATCTTTTAAGGAGACAAAAAACAGAAATTGGTCCACTAATCCACATTAATGATCTAGAATGCCACTGGTAAATTGACAACCAAGAAGGACTTTCTACATATTGACAGACAAGGACTTCCTAAATATGCGGAATTGAAATACTCGAAATCAGAAATACAACCTAATTAAGCATTCACACTGATTTAGAAATTTCTAAACACAAACTATTGGTAAAATGATTGCGACTCCTATAGAAGTATTTCAAATTGCATCAAGGCACAAACATGGCAGCATTGGAACATGTAAATCATTAACCAACCCTATTTCTAAACAGGCTTGCCAGATGCTAGACGAAATGGGAAAGATTTACAGTATATCATTTATTTTAGAATTCATATAATGAGAGGGGAAACCAACACACAAACTCATTTGACAGTATCTAAGAGAAGGAAGAAATAAACACAAACATGATCAATATATATTTAAAAGAAGAAAAAGAAATATGTATTTATGCTCTCAGAAAAGAGCCAACTATTAACCGCAGAAAAATCATTTAATGAGTACACTTTGAAAACACTGATTCTAGACAGACTTTCAGGACAACTTATTATCAAGACAAGGACAAACAAACTTATTGTTACATAGATAAGTTGATCAATTTTAAATTAAAATATTAGAACAGGAAATTCAATGACAGTTAGGCTAAACAAAAATTTACATCGACATGAATTAGATAAAAAGCTTAAGCACATAAGCAGCCGATATCCATAAATGGTTTCTCGATGCTCAAAATAGACGATGTGGCAGATCAAAGAATCAAAGCAAAGCTAGAACTCGTTGTTAGCTAATTATTTTTTAGAGTAAATTAAACCCCAAGGAACGAGATACAAATGTAAGCTTAAATGATCCCAAAACATGAAAATTAAGCACTATGTGCATTTGTAAAGCAGAATTGTTTCAACAGCCTATTAACACTGAAAATTTCTTCAAATGTTCATAAAGCAAAGTGGACAGATAAACAAAGGAAACAAAAAAGCTGCCCTTTAGTCGCTAGCTCATTTCTGTACCAAATCGTAGGAAGATGCCTCACGATTCGCTATTGTATGTACTACTTATCTTTTAAGACCATTTTCTCCAAACATAGTAGAAATTGCTCGATATGATGTCCATTTTAAGAACTAAGAAGTCATTATGAGCTGCCAAGTAGGTAACTGATTCACTCTCATTGCCAAATTTCAAGGAGTTCTTTTGTTTAATATAAGGTTATCCCAACTGGAGCTTTGTTATGATGCAGAATCAACGACAAGATGAGATGGTGCATCAAAAATGTGATATCTACAATTCAAGATATGGATAAATCTTATTTCTCTACCTTTTTCTCCTTAAGATGTCACAACACACCATACAAAAGGGTACATCTATCCCTATTTTCATTTCTATGTCATCAGACAGAAATAATGTGATATCCTAAAAACAAGTTCTAAAAAGGATAATCAGCCTGCATTGTTTATTGTAAATATTGTTTCTTCCAATAATCAGCACAACCAGGTAAATGTACATATGCTCAAGGAGAAGACAAGAAATCAGAAACTCTCACCTCATACTTTTGAACCAAAAAAGCCCAGAGAGTTTTACACTACTGTCCAGGACTTCGATTGACTCCAATAGAAAGTAAATTTGTAGATATCTCTTTCCATAGCGCCAATCGTCCACGAACAACCTGGAACTTGCTGTGGAGTTCCCCGTGCAACGTAATCAGTTTCCTAATCACATCATGTTTCCATCTGTTTCTCTTCAAAGGCTTGGAAGATATCATCATAGATTGTGGAAAGCCAGAATCACTTTGAATGCTCTCTTTTCTGGATGATTATGATTCCTCCTGTGTTGAAGTTTGCACGTAAATGTTTAAATTTTCCATTCATCCAAAATACTTCTTAACCATTAAAAGAAAACTTAACTCATACATAATTTTTGAAACAGTGAACTTGTTCATACAAAGGGAAGTCAATAATCAAAGAATTCAACTACCAAATATCACAATCTCGGCCAAAAAGAAAACCCCAAAAAAAAGAAATCACAAAACCCACCCATATTTCCTTCCGTACACAAATTGACGCAAGAAACCCCATAAAAAAAATTGAATGATCAAACCATTAATATAAAACATAGACAAGACTCACGAGTTCGGAGGAATGAGAAATCGAGCAGTAACAGTTGTATAATTCGATTTTCCGATGAATTCGCTACCATTGCTCGTCTCTTCGCCACTGATTATTCATCGCTCTGTTCTTCAAGAGAAGGAAGAAGAAACTTATTCTTCAAGAAAAAGAATGAAGAAGAAGAAGAAGAAGCTAATTTGAATTAGCTATCCGTTAGGAGCTGACAACGGAAGGATCTCACATTTTGAATTCCCCTTTGCTTTTATATTTTATTTTTTGGTTAATCATATGGTAATTAACAAATTATTATATTAATTAATAGAAATATAATTTATTATAAGGAATGAAATATGTTAGCTTATACTACGTTTGGTACATCTTAATTGGATTTAAATTTTATGTCATGAAAAGAAATTTATTAAAGTCATGAGTAAGCATTGCAACGATAACATATTCGTTAAAATCTCACGAGTAACGATGAGACTACACATAATGTTTTCTAATTCATTACGGAAGTTCTCATATACTTTTTTTCAAAAAAAAAAAAAAATTCAAGGTGTCTCAAAGGTGTTAGATACATGGGCTAATACATAAGAAATAAATGAAAATCGTTGTCGTTCCTAAATTTTTGCTCGAAATGAGAAAATATGCGTGAGAAAAAAAAAATCGAACTATACATATAGCTTCCCCAACTTGTTACGGGCGTATTATGGTTCAAATCGAAAAAACCGACTAAATTGATTTTTCTTTAATTTGGTTTCCTTTTGTTTGGTCGGTTTAGGTTATTAATTCTAAAATTATGATTATTCTATTCGATTTTTTATTTTTAATTCGATTAAACCGAAAACCTGAAATTAAATTGCACTATACTTGCAATGTACAATTCACACTACACATGCGCAGTCGAAAGGTTCAAACCCAATTGAAAATTATGTCCAACCCAATTTCCAAATGGTCCAATGATAAATCATAATTTTTAGGAGTTTCTCAACTTGTGTGTGACTATTGTGTCCCAAATCTGAAAAATTAATTATTTTATTAAATTTGGTAAAATCAAAACCGAGAAAATCAAACTGAACCAAATTTATTTCAATTTGGTTGGTTTAACATTTTCACCAAATCGAATCGAACAGACCGAACGCCCACCCTGAAGGATCAAATTTTTAACTTGACACAACTCAAATATTATGTATTCCTAATAAATTGCACGAGTACAAGCTCTCCGTAACTACCACATGATTAACAAAAACTAATACTACTACAACTAAACCTCAACGCACGTTGAGATCGGGCTATGTGAATCATCACTATTCACATACTCCACTATACAAATAATAAGAAAAAGGTATATGTTGTCTGTATTAAGACAGGTTATACTGCAGCATGCATTGACAGCATCAACATGAAATCATTGACGACGATATCCTTGCAAAGTTCAAGACAAAGACGACGATGTATTTGTTAATGGTTAAACAAGTCGAATAAGACCTGCACAAAAAAAATGTATACAAATGCTGAAATCAGACTATGGAACAGAAGATGAGAGGTTCGAGTCCAAACGCATTATCTAACAGATGTTCGTAAGGGAAGAGAAAGAATAGGAAACGTACTTGTATTTCCGTGAAGTTAATATATCTGATCCGAGAACAGGAAGGTGAAAAGCAGTTCATTCCACATATCAGGCACACCAGGTAAGCAGTAATGGCTGCAATCAGGCACTAATGGATTATCACTCCAAGTACCAACATGTGCATCGCTCCGGTATGCCCCCATCGGAGTGACATGCAGCAATGTCACGGGGCTGGATACATTTCTCACAGTGTCAATAATCATGTCTGAAAACAGATCCTCATCCTTTCCGTTGGTTTCCGACCAAGGCAGTCGTGTCACATTGCATGTATCGCGGGATTCGTCACTGATTCGAGCATAAGTAAACACTCATCAAATTTAGAAAAGATATATATGTGGAGAAAATATAGCTTTTACCATGGAATAGATTTTGATATTACGAACACAGCTCATGAGATCTTCATAGAACAAATATGCAAACTATATCCAAGTGTCTAATGAATCAATTGTTCAATCGAAAGCCCAGACATAAATTTTAAATTTTCAATGGAAGTCATAGCAAAATCAATGGAGACGAGCAGGTTATATCAGAAAATTAAGCACACCTCCAATGAGTAGCTTCGAAAGTCCGAAAGAATACACGTGTCCTATCAGTGTTGACCTTCTTTTCAACCCAAGATTTCCAAGTAGCTAAGGCATGCTTGAAGGCGCCATTTATCGTCATTCCGAGTTTCATCTTTCCATCAATCTGGAAGTACCACCCCCTGTCTAAAGAAGCATGTCAGAAGAGTTCTCTAGACAAATTGGTAAGTAACTTTGCCATAAAGCTTTTACCAGCATACAAAACATAAAAAGCTCAAACAATTTTACTGCAAAAGTAGTGATCTTAGGATATTAGATGAGTAAGAGGAAAAGTAGTTCAATTTCTTGCATATCACGATGTCCTACAGATGCTGGTATATCACACACACACGAGCAATCATGCACGA
The DNA here is from genome assembly GCA_027704865.1 of Solanum neorickii. NCBI lineage: Eukaryota > Viridiplantae > Streptophyta > Magnoliopsida > Solanales > Solanaceae > Solanum > Solanum neorickii. The sequence goes on from JAKWJC010000239.1 coordinate 23,004, forward strand.
GCAGAGTAAACCAGAACTGTGAAAATTTGAGAATTGTAAAGATATGACAACTAGGACTAACTCAACCTCAAAAGCTAGCCATGAGAGGAGGAATACCCAAGTCCATATAAGCAAACCACCAATCCATTTTCCAACCAAGGTGGGACTCTAACCCACTGTAATACCCCTTTCACGCCCAAGCACAACTGAAGCGTGGACCAGGAGTCCAAGAAGGGTAAAGATATGACGATATTGGCAGATCAAAGACTCAAAGCAAAGCTAGAACTCACTGTTAGCTAATTATTTTTTAGAGCAAATTAAATGGTTAGTACTTAGGAAAGAAATTTAAACCCGAAGGCACGACATACAAATGTAAGCTTATATAATCCCAAAACATGAAAATTAAGCTACTATGTGCAACTGAAGCGTGGACCGGGAGTCCAAGAAGGGTAAAAATATGACACCCGTGCCTAACTCAACCCCTAAAGTTAGCTTATGAGGAGAGGATTGACCAAGTCCCATATAAACAAACCAATGCGGGGCTCTAACATAAAGTCTCTACTGTGATCTAAAACAAACAGATTCTCTAATTTTGTGAAGTAGATATTTTACATGGATAGGGGAAAATCATATCTTATCATATAAAGACAGTGACTTGGGTGATGTAAGACTCTCTTGTCTCATATGATGAGGATTCAGCGAGGACAGTGCCAATCTTGCTAACTGTTTTTTTGCAGATCTCAGATTCTTAATAAGAAAACTCTCAACATTTCATAGTGTCCATTTAAAGACTACAGATCACAACTGCGACAAATCTACAAGTCTCCTAAACTTATAGCTTATATCAATTATAATGAAATAGATTCAGGGCTTGTGCTATAATTATTGATGACCATCTACCTTTTCAAGAGCATTTTACAAAATCAGAAATATACAAATGGTAAGTTTCCAAGCTAAAGTTCTATCACAATAGAGTTGCAATATAGTGTACGAAGAAAACTACCATAGTAAGAAAGGGCATAACATCAAAAGCAAATAGTTTCAAACTAAATAAGAACAAGGAATTCATCATGAATCACTTACAGTTCAAAAAGCTTCGTGGGAGTCCACCAATGACCGGTATTAAAGATTAGTATATCAGATTGAATCCATTCTTTGCTTATATCATCCATCTTATCAAGCATTAGTGCTTTCTTGATCCTCTTTGGTGAACGTTTTGGTGGCGCACCAGGTTGTACAAGGAAAATTGACCTATAAAACTCAACTGTTAAATTAAACGAGCTAAATCGAACTTGTAAATGCCTAATCTGTCTAGTGATCTTTCTTCCTTTGACTTCATATACACTTTTTTTGTCCTCAACACCAGTCATCAATATGCATATCATAGACTCCCATTGAGTTCTACTTAATGAATCACCAACAAACACAACCCTTTTCCCCCTTAACTTTTCCAAGATTTCATGAACATCAAACCTTGGAATTTCACAATTCCTAGGTTTCCACCTCCACTTAAGATACTCTTTATCCTCCCTCCCATTAGCTAAACAACTAAAACCTTGTTCAGCAAAAGGACATTCTGATGCATTGTACAAAGGATAACTTTCATCAGGCACCCAATTTCCAACAAAAAAATTACATTCACCACTAAAGTCACTTGTTCTATTCTCATGAACAATTGGTTCTGGAAAAGAATATATATTGTAGAAATAACCAGACCCTATTGCCACAAGAAACAACAATAATAAGGGTCCAATCACAAGAACCCCATTAAAAGAATGAAAAACCCAAGTGTGACAATGTTTCATCTTGCCAAAGCTCAAATCTTTAACCAAATCTGACCTCAAATGGCCACAAGAACTGAACTTTAACTTTTTCACCATCAGTATGAACACAAAGAACCCTATTAAAACACCCAAATACAGAAAAAGAAAGAAAAAAACAATCTTTATCTCTAAATCAAGAAGTAAAATCAAGATTTTGAAGAAACCCCATGAAGCTAAACAGGTTATTATAGCTGGAAAATTAGTTAAACAAGAAGAATAAATGGATCTTGAAGATTTTCTTCAGTTGTAGCTGGCTGGTTAGGACAAACAGAAGACAATATGAGCAAGAACAGGGGATATGATTGTCATTTCCCAACTCTCAAAGTCCGAATATGATATATGAACTAAAATTTGGTGGTAAGTAAATATAGCATAATACTAAACTATATCTTTATATGTTGGAAATCAGGTGCTGACTGAGACAAAATATACTGCTCGTACGGCTGCAACTCATTCCCTAACATATTTTAATGTACAAAATTTTTGGTTGTTTTTTACTGTTTTGTCTTTCCTTATTGTGTTAGTTTCGATTTGATATTAAAGCTCGATTAAATTTGCGTTACACAATGCTGGGTTCATTTTGAGATAGTACTTTTACGAGAACCTTTTTTCATATAAGAATTCCAACTCAAAGTCTTTAATTATAGATGAAACAATAGCGGAAGTTTACTTTTTGCGACATCTTATTTTCATGTTAGTTGTTACAAATAGTTCCATTCCTTTTTAAAATTAGAGAACAAACATTATTAAGTGAAATAGTAGAATTACATAGAGTAATTACCTAAATAGATACTTTCCCCTTTCAAAATAAGTAGTATTTTGATTTTTTTATTTTGTTTTAAAATAAGGATAATGCTAAATGATAGAAAATTTTGTTAAAATTTGATCAGAAATTTAAAAAGTCTATAATATATTTTTTATTTAAAATAAAAGAATCTTTTATCGGTCTGTTAATTAAAAGATATTAAAGTTAAAACCTTAAAAGAATAAGAATATAAAAAAGGTGATATATGTTATTACTCTTGTTTACATAATCAAGAATTATTAATAGTAATTTTTATTTGATTGAGGGGTAAGTTAGTAAAAGGAAGCCTTTGTTTTTATAAGAATGAGCAATTTTTCAAAGGATATATCAAATTGAAAATGCTACTTATTTTAAAGTGGAAGAAGTATTATTATCATTTATCAGAACCTTTCAAATAAATTAGATAAACTTTTCACGTTAAAGAAAAATGTAAATACATATTTACACATAATTTCAATTCTCATATACATTTTTTTACTTCACTTCAGTATTTATTTATTTTTGACTAAAGCTATTTAAATGCTTTAATTCTTCAAACTTGAATACAATTTTCAGATACAAAAGTTTAATTTTATTTTATCCACCTTAATTTATAACCTCGAAAACCAAAAAGGACACGTGGCGTGCTTCCATGTTGCCGACAATTTTCACCAGTCTTAAACTCCAATTTGACTACTTCCACTTCAGAAGAGAAGATCAAGAATGAGTAAAAAATTGTTTGAGAAGACAAACACTAGAAGTTCTCTATTCTTTATTTTTGTTTTCATTTTTATAATTTTATTTTTTTCAGACAATTTTTGTGTAAAATATAAAGTAGTTAAGAACTTCATTAAAGAAAGGATAAATAAAGAACATTTAACAGTTATAACTTGATATAGACTAGAGGAAGTATTTCTTCTGTCCATAATTAATTAACATGATTTTCTTTTTTAGAGTTAAATTATAAGAATTTTGATTAACAGTTTATGATGTATATTTTCATCATATTGATATACAAAAGATTGTAATTTATAATATCTTTATTATTTTTGAGTAATATAGATTTTTTTAAAAAAAATATTAAATTAACTTAATCTAATTTAATTTTAAAAATTAATTAAATTAACTTTTAAAAAGCGTAACATAATAAATAAAACAGATGAGTATATTGAAAAATGTATTGATAAAAGTGTAGCAACTACACTTTCAATATAGTTATGAATCTCATAAAGAGTTTGATTTTCACTATGGGATAAATATTTGAAGTAGGACAAGTCATATAAAAAATGATATTTTTTGAAATATTTTCACTCAGGATAAATATTTGCAGTAGACTTAACATATACAAGTCGTATAAAGATTGATATTTTTCCAATTTCAAAAATAAGTAATGGCTTAAATTATTTTTAAAAATTATTAAAAGTAAGATGAAAGAAAAAAACTCTTCTTTTTTTTCGTGTTTGGTAGAGAGGAATGATATGAGTTTAGTAGTCCTTAGTCGACTACTTTTTGTTATTTATGCTAAAAAATTCAAAAGTATTTTATTAAATTTTTTAAAAAAAATTAATAGAAACTTTTGTTATTAAGTGAAATATTACTTGTCAACTAGTATTTGAATAGCTTGTTAAAAAATTAAATATTATCTGAAATTAATAGAAAAGTAATCACTTTTTAAAGCGAAAATAATATTTGGACAAGAAAAGAAAATATTACGAGTTGCTCATGATTGTATACAAGGGGTAAAGATGGTAGAAAAATTGTGATAATGGGAGGTCATGTTCTACTAACTTCAATAATTATCATTACATGTTTTAGACACTTCCAATATAGAATTAGTTTTAAAATCATTTAAGAAATACATCCATAATACTTCCTCCTTTATAAAGAATGACCTGATCTTATTTGACACAGAGTTTAAGAGTATAAAAAAAGATTTTTGAATCTTATGGTTTTAAATTAAAATTTAGTCAAATATACAAAATTATTTTTTAATTTTGTGACCTTAAACATGTCAGCTAAAAAGCTCAAATTAAAATGTTACAAAAAAAGTTATTCTTTTTAAACAGACTAAAAAGGAAAAAGAACGTTCTTTTTTAAACTGAAAAAATATGAAATATCACGTTTAAATTTTTAATACCCAAAATTTATAAAATTAAAATTAAAGATAAAATTATATTTGATTGTATATATTTTTTGGGAAGAATATCTAAAATATATAGTCAAACATGTCTAAATCACTCTTTTATTTATTCCTTTGACTTTACGCGGAGGATTTTAACGTGTCTTTGGTTTCTTCTTCTTCTCAGCTGACCTTTTTCCAATTTTATTTTTTTTTTTAAAAAAAAATGTTAAGTGTTTTTCTTCTTGGATATATTTGGTACCGACTAAAATTAATTTTCATGAAAAAATTATTTTCTTGCTGTTAAAAAATATTACCTCTTATAAAAAGAGTGATCTTATTAACTTGACACAAAATTGTAAAAAATATAAAAAAAAAAATTAATTTTGTGATTCTGAATTAAAGTTATGTTAAATGTACTAAATTATCTTTTAATCATGTGGCTCTAAACATGCATGTGGCAAATTAAAATTAAGATATTACTAAAAGAAATTATTCTTTTTTAAATGAAAACAATATTATTTTAAAGGCTGCATAGACATAATATTACTTTGTATTGTTCAAACTTCATATTATTTTCTCTTGTTTTCTTCATCTATCTTTGGTTTCTTTCTCTTGTTTTCTTCTTCAATTTTCTTATTTGTGTTTGACGATCTCTACCATGTCCTTTTTGCTTTGTTTGTTACAAATCATAAAAGATTTGACAAAATCAACCAAATGTCATTATAACGTATATATATATATATATATATATATATATAATAAGGAATTAGAGTAGCTTAGGGTCAAGTTTTAAAATTTACAAAGAGGTGAACTTGTTTTTAGGTAATTAGGGTTAAGTTTAATATTTCTTCCATCCATTTTATTTGTCATGTTACACATTTTAAAAGTCAATTTGAGTAATTTATAAAATTAAATTAGATTACATTAATATTTTAAACAAAAAATTCAATATTTAAAAACTATACAAAAAATACTACAAATTACAATCTTTTACATATTAATATGATCAGAAAAATATATCATAAAATAATTAGTATGTCACAAAAGACATGAACATATAATCATCTACTACTTTATCTAATGCGTAGTGTCTTTTCCCTAAGAAACTTTTCTCTTCTCTTTGTAAGTATAAAAGTACTTTTCTGCAAATTCTACCTATGCTACACGATAAATAATCTATTATTTGAAAATAATTTTAAAAGTATTATAAATTATAATAATTAATAATTTAAAATAATTATTATAAAAATATATAGAATATTTGGTTGACTTTCAAATTTTCACATGTCTCACATAAATTAAAACATAGAGAATAATATATTTTATTTGAAAATTATATTTAAAATATTATAAATTACAATAGTTGATAAATTAAAATATTTAAAAATTATACGGAAAATCAATTGATCTCCCTAATTTTATATATGCTACAGATTTTTTTTAAAAAAATGAAATACGAGATATTGTGCCCATGCTTGAATATTAGAAGAGAGAATGTTGAGGAGCTATGGGTTAGTCGATCAATTGATCGATTTGCCCTTCTTCAAAAAATTGATTAATTCTCAAAATTTTGCAATATCAATTTACCCTTCTTCAAAAAATTGATTAATTCTCAAAATTTCACAGTAAAATTGAGTAACATATATTATTTGAATTACATAAATTGTACTAAAATATAGCAAAAATAGTACTAAATTTTTTTATCAACTCTCAATTTTTCATATGCACTGGACAATTGAGTGAGTAATATACATTATTTGAAAATTACATTAAATTACGCTAGGCGTTCTATAAGTCACAATAATTAATAACTCGAAATATTTAAAAACATATTAAAATGTGATTTAACTTTCGAAATTTCATATGTCATGAATTTGGAAAAGAATACTAACATATACAATTTAAAGGCTACGTTAAAAATATTATGAATCATTTATATAAATTGAGACGAATAAAGAAATAAACATTAGGTCCGTGCTTGCTAGTGTGTGTATATATATATATGTGTGTGTTCCTTTCTTCCCTTGCCTTTAAAATTATAATTTCATTTTGTAAGGATGATACTTATGCCTTTAAAATGGATTTTCCTATAACAATGTAACAAAATATTTTGGGTCAAAATCAAAAGAGAAAAAGAATCTTTTGCTTTAATTCTTGGAAATGTAAGAAAAAAGAAAACACCAACACATTTTAGCATTTAATTTTTAGGAAATAAAAGGATCATAATAAGAGCTTTATAAACTGGACATAATCTTAAAACTTGATGTTTTATATTGATGCAAATTGGTAGCTTTATTTTGAAGTTAGATTTTAACTCTAGGACTTTTAAGATTGCTTCTAAATTTATCATACATATGTCATCAACCAACAGTTGCCACAAGTTTTGATTGATGACTCTCAAATAAGTTGTGGCTTTAAAGAATCAATCACACTAAGTTCTCATCACAAGGAATGTTCATTTGGTTTTTATTTCAACTTTTGACATTACAAGTAGGTAAGGGGCAGATTTCGATTTTACGATTCAATTTCATCAAATTTTAATTCAATTCTTCGGTTTAAGAAAAGTGTGCACTGTTTACCAAATCTAAAGACTATATTTATCTTTGTTAAGACATTATGCCTCCAAATACTTTTTGAGAAAAAGGACAAAGACGGATTCATTTACATGGCATACATTGATAAAAATAGGTTTGGATTCCTGCTAAAAATTAATATTTGAAGTTAACTATTGAATTATAAATTTATTGCTACTTTGACTTGTCATGAATGATTTAATTATTAGTTGACTTTTTAATTTTAGTTAAGCAAATGCCCATAAATAAATAGATACATATATATTTATTTTTTAATTTAATAAAAGTTCTATTCGTTTGTGTAACAAAGTACTGAGACCCTTACACTGAACACCAAACCAAAAAACCATATTTATTCGGTTCGACTTTTCATATTCTATATCCACCCTTACATGTAGTAACTTATAGCATAATGAAATATTCTAATGGGTGCAGTTACTTTTTGAGGAAAAAAGTCGTGAAAGTATTAAGAATCATGATAAAAGTCAATCTTACAAAATTGCTTTAAAACATCTAAAATAAGTAAATCCAAACACGAACTTAAGAAGAGTACACTACTCTAATCCAAAACAAAAGGTAAATAGGATTGACTGTTGTTGAAATGTCTTCTTAACATTCTTTTCTCTTCGAGAGATTATTCTTCGCCGTGGAGTAAACTTTTTGTAGGGAGTTTTGGCATGAAACTATATGAAATCATTAACTATATTTTGAGATCATATACATCTATCGCGATTCGCGAGTCTCCCAGAAAAATTTAACACTAGCGTCTATTGTACTTAATCTTACGTTCCTGCTTAAACTCGTGGTTTTAACCATACCAACAAATTCAAGTTTGATTTCCTGGATATCATAACAATGAGCAAGAGATCATAATGATATATTACTAAAACCAATCCCTATGGATCGAGATGGTCTTAAACTATACTATCTTTGACTATCGAATCTTTATAGTGTGCTTTGTGCTCACTAATCCTGCAAACGGATAGCCCCGGTACCATAGCATCTACCTACACCATGAGTGGCATCCTTTAAGGTCTCAAAAGGCAATAATAGTTGCTGCATCTGACCACTCAAAAATACCCTTTTTGAGTAGGGAAGTGAGAGGCTTACTGATCATTCCATCGCCAAGCCTTAATACTGGTTGGCTTGATCCAATCAATCATTTGTCCAGCATAACCAACCCTTTGACATCTGAAAATACACAATTTTTTGTTACGACCTTAAAGTACGACAGTAAATTTTTACTTCTGAAACTAGTTAAAGCTCTGCTAAAATGATAGTTTATCCTCCCATTTCCATTTTTCAAAACTTTCTTCTGGCTCTTCCCGGCCATATGGAACACACAAAGACGGATGCATGAGTGATGATAACTTCATTTCTTATGTTTCTTTTAGAATTTACACACTGCCAGGTGTTTTTCATATTTTTAGGTGAGGATGATTATTTTGGCATATTTCTGCAAGGGGGAAAGGGCTAAGAGTTAATGCCAGTTTATTGTCCACCTATTGTTACTTTGGAAGAAATTTCTCAAATTGCTGAGGGTAAGGTCTGTGTACATAACTACATTCTACCCTCCCCAAACTTAACTTGTGGGATTTCACTGGGCATGTTGTTGTTGTTGCTGCTGAGAAGGTTATGTGTGTACTTTCGAAGGATAACGAATCACAAAGCCAAAAATTAGAGGGAAATCCAAACCTAAACTTGTGGGATTTTACTGGGCATTTTATTGTTGCTGCTGAGAAGGTTATGTGTGTATTTTCGAAGGATAATGAATCACAAAGCCAAAAATTAGAGGGAAATTTAGCCTAGGAAGACGGTCAAATGGCAGAACTTAATATAACCATGAAAACAACCATCTGTACAAGATGAGATAAATTACAAGGACTTAAAACAGGAAAACGGAAACACCAAACAAGTTACTTATAAACATTGCATAGAATGTAAAAGAAAAAGTCATTAGCAGTTCCATGCCATATTTGATGGGGAAATACTCAGCTTAGTGATCCGTGTGGATGATGCAACAAAGGCCTTCTATCAAAAGCCTTGTTCATATCAGAAAATGGGAGTGGATGAGTTTATGAACTTCTCCAATTCACAAGGTGGAAGACCCAATATCTATCACTAGAAACAGAGACTCACCCTCATCAACTCAGTTTTAGATTCTCTTCCCACTTATGTAGTGTCTCTTTTTCCTATACCTCGGAGTGTTGTGAAGAAACTGGACAAAATCAGAAGGAATTTTCTTTGGCATGGTTGCAAGGAGAATAAAGGATACAATCTGAATAAATGGGAAGTAGCAATGAAAATAGGCACTTGGGAGGCTTGGGCATCAAAAAGGAGACAGAATAATAGTCACTTGATGAAATGGTTGTGGACATACTGTGAAGAAGATCACGCTTTATGGAAGGAGATCATCACGAGTAAATATGGTGAGAGCAACCAATAGTGCAGCAACAATAGCTCTATGCCCAATGAGTGTGGGCATGGAGAACAATCAGGGATCTTTGGCCAAAGCTAGAAGAAAACATGATCTTAATAAGTGGGAGATAGGAAAACACAAAGTTCTGGGGAGATGCTTGGAACAACCAGACACCTCTTAAGAACTCTTTTCCTGACCTGTTTAGCATATGCAACAACACTGAGGCAACTGTCAAAGAATGTTGGACTGATCAAGGATGGGATCTATCTTTTAGAAGACTGGTGGCCAGTTTGCTTCTTAGACTTGAGGATTTCGCAGGTACTACCCCAAATCCAGATTCTGTTAAGAGGGCCTACGTAACAGGTAATGCACAGCTAAACAAAGACAACAATTTTTGTGGAACAATGTTTGGAAAAACATAGCACCAACTATATTTAAATGTTTTATGGTTGATAGCAAGAAAGGTATGTCTGACACATGGGGTTTTGAGGAAAAACGGTAAGATTATAGATTCCAGATGTTAACTCTGTGGTGAAACAAATGAAACAAACAGTCACCTTTTTTTACATAGCAAATCCACTACACAATTATGGGCTCTTTTCTTACACTCACGGAAACGAAATGGACCATGCCTGAGTACACTGCAGACCTACTAAGCTGTTGGATCAGAAGAGGAAGAAGCAAGAGCCAGAAGAGATGGTGGAAAATCATCCCACATTGCATTTGGTGGTCTGTATGGAATGAGAGAAATAGTAGAAGCTTTGAAGATAGGTCCAATTTCATTCACACAGTTAAATGGAATTGTATTATATCTTACTATTTTTGGTGTAAAAAGATGGACATAGATGAATTAGAACTAGTAGATCTGTTAGGGTCATTGTAAGTAGTTTCCCTCCTCTTTCACCCTATTTCTCTCTTGAAGGTTGCCAGCATATCCTTGATGCTGAAGAATACAAGAGACATGTGACAAACTTGCAAATCATTACCATATTTAACAAATACCAAATAAGAATCTATTTTTCCAAAGTCAAGCCAATACATTTTCCACATGTCTATAAGGATCTATTTTCCAAGCTGTTTTCCACTCAAGAAACAAGAGAAATGTGACAAACTCGCAAATCATTAGGATACCATCATTGTCTAATCTCATACAAATAAGCACATGACTGTTGTAGCCTCAACCCTTAACAAACTTCATCTGTTAAGAGTCCCACATCTCTGTGGATGGGATTATTCCTTTCTATGTGGTCTTGGAGAACCCTCACCTCACCATTAATTTTTGAGGTTGAATTAGGCCTAAGGTCCATTTCCTCACATGATATCCAAGCCAAACTCATTCAACTCTTGGTTTATCAATTCAATGTTAGGCTTCCTAGTTGTATTGTCCATGCTCCAATATTCCAATTTGGTGTGGGATGTTAGAGCCCCACATCGGTGTGAGACGGAATTATAGGGAATATTTGTCTCCTAATATATGATTTTAGGGAAATCCTCACTTCATTAGCTAATTGTTGGGATTTAGTTAGGGTCGAGGTCCATTTCTTCACATTATCGGAGTGTGTTGCTCTGTTCATGCTACCATCCATTACACGGTCCTAGGACTAAATCTGTTGTTAAAGCATTTTCTTGAATTGTTTTGAACATTCTCATAACAGAACTGCACAGCTTAAAAATCTCTGACCTGCATAACTCTCTTCTGTGTGATATAGTTCCCTTGATTTGAACGCTGGGAATTTCTTCACCCATTACATCATGAATATATGCATATCCATTGCTGCCAGAGAAAAAAAAAAGGAAAAACATCAGATTTTAGGTAGGAGAATTCTTAAATCTGATATTCAAATACAGTTAATGCTTGATCACAGCATCTAAGTTTCCTTGTTTTACCAGTTTTTGCATCGCCAGTGGTGTAGTCTGAACTTGTATCAGAGTATGACAAGCCTACTCCAGCAGGAGATTCAACAAAGAGGAGATTTCATGCTACAGTAGACAAAAGACATGGAGTGGTAAGTTCATTCTCTTTACTCATATTGTTCTAAACATGTTACAATCAGCTCTTCCCTACCCTACTTGCATGCCTTTATTCCATGATTTTGTATTTCTTCGAAGACCTCGACAGTTACCTGTGGGAAAGAATGGTCCCAACTATGTAAAATCACCTCCACCAATTGATGAGCAACCTGGTCCTGAAACACAAACATGTGACATTTTAGTGTTCTTGATTCCGCTTTGCCAGTATTCACCAAATTCATCACATTTTAATTTAAGAAATCTTATCAAGGGAAAAATACAATTCTGCAACTTATTTATCACTAGTTTAATTAGGTTTACTGTTCTTGACATTTTAGTGTTCTTGACTGCTAATATTCTTTTCTCCATTATTTTCTATATGCTTCACAATAGCCGAGGGTATATCGTAAACAATATCTCCACCTTCACAAGGGGTAGGGGTAAGGCTGTGTACACATCACCCTACCCAGAGCCCATTTGTGTGGTATTACATTGGTATGGTATTGTTTAGTTGTATCAGGCTTACTCATTAAAGATGTAAGCTTTCACTCTTATTTTTGAAGTTCTAGGTTGGTTCCATTCAACTACTGTTTTAAGCTCCATCTCACTATTAAATTTGATCGCTTATAAGCATGTGACACTTGGTGCAACCAAGCTGTTTCCTTTTCTCCAAACATCAAAAGAATACTATAAGCCTACAAAAACATGACACACAACAAACAAAAAACAGAAGTTCGAACCCCAAGCAAATAGTGCTAACAAAAATGTACATGGAAGTACAGATAAATTCCTAGTCACATTTGTTTAAAACGGATCAAGTAGAGTTTTAAAAAAAGGAAAAATTGCACCTCCATTGAGCCAAAGAGTTAGAGTTTTATCATCAGGCTTCACCTCAGCTTCAACAAAGTGGTAAAACAAACTCTTCCCAGCTTTCACATTTACATCCATATACCCTGCATATTGCCTAAAACCAACCTTAGGTTGTCCAGACAATGCCTTCACTAAATCCTCCTCTGTATAGCCTTTCCTCCAACTACCAAACCCAAAATGACCAATCCACAAAACCACCACACGCCCATCTCACTGAACTTCAAAAGATTCAAACTAGCCTCTTTTTCTCTAAAACACTTCAAATTAGGTTCATTCACATGCTCTCCTATTAAAAAAACAAATCTTTATAACAGAAATTCTGTCACACCAATTTCTTATTTTAAGAAAGCAGCAGATATTACATATGTCAGTTCACAACAAAACATAAAGCAAAGGACTGAGTTGATCCAATAAATTAACCAAATGCCAATAAAAATCTATTTTTCCAAGCAGTTCTCCACACAAGAAATGTGACAAACTTGCAAGTCATTAAGGACATGATCATTGCCTAATCTCATACAAACAAGCACATGACTACTGTGGCCTCAACTCTTAACAAACTTCATCAATTAAGAGTCCCACATCTCTGAGATTGGAAGATTTCCTTTCTATGCAGTCCTGGAAAATACTCACCTTACCATAATATTTGAAGTCAAATTAGGCCTAAGGTCCATTTCTTCACATGATATGCCAAACCCATTCATCTCTTGGTTTATCGATCAATGTTAGGGTTCCATGTTATATAGTCCATGCTCCAAATATTCCGTCTTGGGCGTGGGATGTTAAGAGTCCCATATCAGTGAGGGACGGGATTATTTATCTCCGTGTATGATTTTAGGCAAGCCTCACTTTATAAGTTAGTTGTTGGGGTTGAGTTAGGGTTGAGGTTCATTTCTTCACATTATCGGACTGATGTATTGTCCCAGGCAGGTCTGGGGTTTGCTTAGTTCACGCTACCATCCATTACAGATCCTATATCAGCAAAATAGCCTTCATCTTTCATTAATGCAGTCAAATCTTTCAAAAGTGCATGAATATCACCCGCACAAGGATGAAATTTATCCCCTGCGACAAACATATTTGTTTTCTGCCCCACTATAATCCAACTGCAGCCAGGAGGCTTCCTCACTCCTCTCTCTTTCATTTCTTTCCTTAAGAAGTTAACTCCACCCCAATTGCCTGATGCAGCATATATATTAGATAGCAGTATGTATGAAGAAGAATTTTGGGGTTCCAACTCAATAAGCTTTTCAGCAGCCTTCTGTCCCCTTGTATCATCCCCGTGTAATTTGCAAGCACCAAGGTAAGCAGACCATATCATAGCATCTAGTTCAAAATCAAATCTTTCAATAAATTCCTCTGCCTCTTTGAGATTTCCCCAACGACCAAGCAGATCAACCATACAGGCACAGTGATCGGCACGTGGCCGAACATCATAGAGGCTAGTCATATCCTTGAAGATTTGACGACCTTCAGATACCATTCCTGCATGGCTACAAGCAGTCAGAACCCCAAGGAATGTGATATCATCAGGCTTCACAGATGCCCTCTTCATTTCTTCAAAGACTTCCAGTGCATCTTCCGCAAAACCATTCTTTGCAAAGCCAACTATCATAGAGTTCCATGAGATAATGTCTTTCTTGCTGACCATTTCACTAAACACTTGCACTGAACATTTAACATCCCCGCATTTAGCATACATATCTATTAGGGAGCTACTGGTCAGTTCATCCATGTCAAAACCAGTATGGAAAATGAGACAGTGAATTTTCCTGCCATCCTGCATAGAAGCCAAGGTCGAACACGCTTTTAAGGCACTAGCAAAAGTTGCTTGATCTGGCATTACATTAAACTTGCGCATTTCCAGATAACCAATCAAAGCTTCCTCACAGCAGTCATTTTGAATATTGCCGGATATCATAGCAGTCCACAGAACTGGGCTATTTAGCTTGGTAAACTCTGAGAAGAGAAAGCTTGCGTCTTCTAATTCTCCAGAGTCATAATACATGCCTATCAAAGAGATTGCCAAGAATTCATCATTGTATGAAAATCCAAGCTTTAAAATGAAAGAGTGCAATTGCCTACCAAGCATGTAAGCCTGGTCACTACATGCATCTAGAATGCTAGCAAATGTCACCTCCGAAGGCCTAAGTCCTTCAACAAGCATATTATGGAATAAATGCACCGCATAATTAATGTTTTTCTGAGCATAGCCAGAAATTAAAGCATTAGTAGACACCACACTTCGATCAGGAAGGCAAAAGAAAACCTCACTGGCAGAAGTAACGTCACCACACTTGCAATACATGTCAACAAGGGAGCTTCCAGCAAAAAGGCCACTTTCTAGACCATATTTGACCAGCAAGGAATGAACTTGTTTCCCTTTATAAAGATCGTGTATATTGGCACAGGCACTGAGTACACTAGCCAAACATGCCTCATCAGGAATAATCCTTTCCAATGTCATTTTGTGGAACATGTTAAAAGCTTCTTCTTCTTCTTCGTCCTGTACATAGCCAACTATTATTACATTCCATGAAATATGGTCTCTCGTTAGCATTTTGTCAAACTGCCGCCTGGCATCACCTAGAGCCCCACATTTGGCATACATGTCTATTAATGCATTTCCAACAAATAAATTAGATGCAAATTTATTCTTAATGATAATTGAGTGCAGTTGCCGCCCCATTTCCACATCTTCCAAACAAGCACATGCACTCAGTATGCTAGTGTAAGTATACTCATTGGTTTCAAAAGTAGAAAGTCTCATACTCCTGAACAACTCCACAACTTTACAAGCACTGCCATTCTGTGCATAACCTGCAAGCAATGCATTCCACAACACCTCATTTTTCTCTCCCAAGCTATTAAATATTTCGCTAGCAGCTTCCATCTTTTGACATTTGGCATACATATTAATCAAAGAACTCCCAACGTAGACGTTGGATTCTAATCCCTGTTTAACTGCCACAGCATGGACCTGCAAGCCAAAGGATAAATTTGCAACGCTTGCAGTTGCACTCAAAACACTTCCCAAGGTAGAACGAGTGGGTCGAATGCTAGCTTTGATCATGTCTTGAAAAAACTGTATAGCTTCCACCTCTTTCCCTCCCTTGGCATGACCAGAAATCATCACATTCCACGCCACAACATTTGGACTGGTCATCTGAGTAAACAATTTACGAGCAGCATCAAGCCTACCTAGTCCCACACATGCATTTATGATGGTCACGGATGCCACTTGATCCGGCACACACCCTCGTTCCTGCATCTCCTCAAAAACCTCCATTGCCTTTTGAGGTAGACCTACTTGAACATAAGCAGAAATCATTGCTGTCCAAGAAACATTGTCCGGCTCCACCGCCCCATCAAAGATTCTCCGAGCATCAATCAAATAACCACATTTTGCATACATATCAATAAGAGAACCCTCAGTGAAAGAATCAAATTCAAATCCTGTTTTCACCACACTACAATGCACTTGTTTTCCAATCTCAACCTCCACTAGCCTAGCACAAGCAGACAAAACAATAGCATAACTAAACTGATTCGGCCACACTCCAGAATTCCACATCGACCCAAAAGCTTCTACAACATTCTCCAACAACCCATTTCGCGAATACATCAATATAATCGAATTCCAAGCCATACCATCCTTGTTCTCAAGCCAGAAAAATGCTTTCTCAGCCGAAACCATGTCCCCACATTTGGCGTATAAATCCACAATGGAATTCCCCAAATGTCCTTGTGAAGCAAACCCAAGCTTCAGGCTCTGCAAATGGATGGTTTTGCAAGCTTTCACAGCACGTGCAGCTCTCTGGGGCATTTCGTCGAACACCCGGCGGGACTGAAGGTTCTTGCATTCCTGTAGACATATTTTCAGGAGATTGTCGTATAGGAGAGTAACTGGAGCTGATTGAGGTTCTG
The DNA here is from genome assembly GCA_027704865.1 of Solanum neorickii. Classification (NCBI taxonomy): domain Eukaryota; kingdom Viridiplantae; phylum Streptophyta; class Magnoliopsida; order Solanales; family Solanaceae; genus Solanum; species Solanum neorickii. The sequence goes on from JAKWJC010000239.1 coordinate 39,511, forward strand.
GGTCTTCGTTTCTGGATTGTTTCGCCTGCGTCGTTGCCGAGAATTTGCGACGGCGATGGAGCAGTAGAGAATATTGTCTGAGAGAGGAAACTATGTGACGCATCGACAAAAATTCGATTGGGTCGTTTTGGCGGTTAAATTAATAGCCGTATAAATAAATTTTTATTGCACACAATTTGTTAATAAAATTTGATGTAAATACAAAGTATATAGAAATTAATCATAAGATTACGTAAAAACTTATACGCGTTTGCCTTTTATAATTTAATACGTAATGCATAAATAAAACTTGTTTATGCGAATATAATATAATATTTATATTTAGAGCAAGAAATATATATAAAAAATGAATAGTTTAATTTTAGAGAAGGGGTTTAAAAAAGTAGAAGTAGATTAAATTTCTTGAGGGGAAGAAGAGGATTTGATTAAGTATTAACTAGTCAAAAAACCTTATATTAAATATCAAATTTAAGTATATCAATGAAATTTATAATAAATATGAATTTGAAGTTTTCTTATGAGTCTCGAAATTTTTTATTATAGTAACTCAATATATGTAGTCTATCAATAAAATATCAACACAGAAATAAAAACTAAGCAAATGTTTTAATGAAACGAGAAATGAAAACAACTGTTCATATGAAGTTTGTAAATTGTAACATAAGTGATTATTTAAAAAATGAAGTAAGAATTATTCATTTTTTTTTCTTGCTAAACATATATGGTTTCAACCCATATAAATACTATTGTAAATTGAATTACTTGTGGAATAAAGTGAAGTCCATTTATTTGACACACCTACATTATTTTGGAAAAATATGTTACTCCCAAATAATTAAGTTGTCTAATTTATTTCTATCAAAAAGTTAAATAGAATAACGCAAAAGGATGAATTACTCTATTATTATTATTTGAAGAAATGGCATAACTTTTAGTTAACTTTTTTTTTTTCATGTGTTTTAAAAATATTTTTAACGAAATTAATTGTAATATGTTAAATTTATTTCAAAAGATACCTTATATAAAAAAAAAACCGTGCTGAATTAAATTATTAGAAATGATCCTCATGCTCTGAGCTTCTAATTCTTTTTTTTTCTTAGCTTAGGAATAATTTAATTTTTATTATTATCTTCCGATGTATCAATGGATTTATTTTTAGGGGAAACGACAGGGGACCAATATATCCACCTTCACGAATATCAATCAGGTGGAAGTCGAAAATGACTGAGAATCTATTGATCGTATTCTAAGTTTTCGGCATGTTTGATTTATAGAGAAATAAAAAAATAGTAATGTTTTATAATTAAATTTATCAAGTTGAGTGACGTTTTGAGAATGAACTTACTTTCTTTATTTCATTGAAAGAAATTTAATTTAAGATAAAGAAAAGTTACTCGACAGATGTTCTTCCCCTATCTCTATCACACTGTCAATCTAGGGAATCTTCTTCAGCTACTTCAAAGCCAATTATCAATGCAATGGTTTTGTTTCTTCCTGTTTATATAGGAAGTCCCTAATATTCATCCTCACTCAAGTAACTATACCTATAACCAACTTTAAAGTGCTCATTGGAGGCTTTTTCCTAGTCATCGATGGAGGGACGTGTGTTGTTTGGGAGCCTCCGGCCACGTATAAATGAACTAAACAGATGCAAAGCTCTTGCAGGTTGTGCATATGGTACCATATGTGCAGCACCTCTAACAGTGGCAAAGGTCAACAGATTGCCATACTCCGTTTGCCATCCTCCTACCTGTTTAAAAGACAAACAAATGGTTATACTTACAGCTTCTCATCAACCGTTGGTGGAACTTGGAAGGAAATGTTTGATATCAGCGGAGAGTGTGTTACCTGTCCTTTGTGAAACCAAGCTCCATAAGGGACTGTGATCTTGAACCCCATGTCATGAGCTAGCTCGCGCACAAGGGTCCTGGATCCAAGCAATGGCACAACAGAATCTTGGTCTCCGCTGCAAGCGAGTATAATTCAGAATCAAGCACCGTTGACTTTGGTACTAGGAAAAACGGAGCAAGATTATGGATTTTTGTCTATTTTGGAATCTTTACCTGAAAATCCAAACAGGAATATGGTTTTCGATTATTCTTTTGAGCAACGGAAGAATATTGATGTTTCCATCTGTGTCGCTGTACTTCAGAACACTGCAATAGAAGTCATAATCCATTAGTTATAATCTACAAATACCTTATAATGGTTCATTAAATCTATGGGCTTTGACATAGTAGGTTTAGAAGTCGAAGGCTCTAAATTGCTAGTGAAATAGTTAATATCAAAGATGTAATCTGTTATTGTGTGTCTGTTTATGGTTCAATATTGTGGACTTGATAATTTACAGACTTACTTGCTGCACATCGACCAGGTATAAGGCAAGTTCGTCCTATTTGCATGAAGGGCTTTCTGAACCTCCGGAAGGTTAAAATAGAAACGCCTTTCATAGCTCATGCACACATCAACACCTACACTAATTTTAGTAGCCTGCAAAGGGAAAAGCACTATTAAGTTCCAGTAGAAACACAGCTATAAAGAAGTTGACTGAATGAAGGGAACCAGATACCATTTTCTTTAATCGCAGCTCTTGTTCCACTATAGACGGATAGCACACATCAAGGATCACATCATAGTTATTTATATATTCACCAACAATGGTATTTGCTTCAGATATGGCATTATTGCATGCTTGTGAAACATTGTGTGGACTGCCAAAGGTATAATCGTCAAAGTCACACTGATTCATAATTGTTAGGCCTACTTCATCAGAAATTATTCCATGAGACCAAAAGTATTCATAGGTTGCGGGAACATCACGATCAAGTCTCAGAAGTGGATTCCCAATCTGACAAAGAAAATGAAAATGTTTAACGAACATACACAGAAAAATTGCTTCAGATAAGAATGAAGATAAAGAAATTAATTAAGGTATGCATAAGGGGGGTTAAACGTCCGCTTACTGCAACTCCTTTAATGTTGAACTTGTATTCCTTTGAGTACTCATTGTGGTCTAAAAGAGCACCAGCTAACTGTGGAATGTAATGCCCTGAACAAGAAAAGGTAAAACACTGTCAGCCCGGGGGATATTACCAGCAAGAAGAGAAAGTGCAGAACAGAATCACAAATTTCATTTCATGACAGGCAAACTGTAGATCAGCACCCTGCTATGAACAAGCTTAGGACTAAATCCCCTTTCCCGAGAAGTCTAAGCGTCAAAGCACTCCTTATAAACCACTAGGCAGAGGGACCAGTTGAAGGAGGACGAGCATGAAAATAATAATAAGATGGTACCAAAAGCAACATGTTTTCGGTTTTTCATAGTTTCCCTACAGTTCTCTTCAAGCTTCAACAGCAATTACAAAACTATGCAATCTTCATAACTTTGATAGTTCAAAATCAGAATAGAAGATAAGTTTGAGTTTAAACGGTCTAAACAAGTTCTGAGTCTATAGGACTCTCCACTATACAGAAGAGAGTGTGGGGCAATTTCTTGGTTCTCTCTTCCAATTTTTAGAACAAAAATTGAAAAAAAGATCAATAAGGGAAGTACTTTTGTCAAGATAATAAGAAGTTCAAAGTACTAAGTCACCCAAATTTTCTATTGGGAAAAATTCGTTGTTCAAGCATTTTTTCTTGAATTGTTTTGAACATTCTCATAACATTATTGCACATCTTAAATGTCTCTGACCTGCATAACTCTCTCCTGTGAGATATAGTTCCCTTGATTTGAATGCCGGGAATTTCTTCACCCATTCCATCATGAACATATGCATATCCATTGCTGCCAGTAGAAACAAGGAATAACAGCAGCTATTAGGTAGGATTAACTCTTAAATCTGATATTCAAATATAGCTAATGCTTGATCACAGCATCTTTGCTTATTTGTTTTACCGGTCTTTGCATCACCAGTGGTATAGTCTGAACTTGTATTTGAGTACGACCATCCTACTCCAGCTGGAGATTCAACAAAGAGGAGATTTGATGCTACAGTAGACAAAGACATGAAGTGGTAAGTTCATTTTCATTACTCGATATTGTTCTAAACATGTTATAATCAGCTACTCCCTACCCTACTTAGCATACCTTTATTCCATGATTTTGAATTTTTTCGAAGACCTCTACCGTCACCTGTGGGAAAGAATGGTCCCAACTCTGTAAAAGCACCTCCACCAATTGATGAACAACCTGGCCCTGAAACATAAACATGAGACATTTTAGTGTTCTTGACTCTTGCCTTGACATAATTCACCAAATTCATAGCATTAGAGAAGTACAGGAAAAAGTACATTTCTGCAATTTATTTATCACTAGTTTAGTATCAGCCTTACTGTTTTTGACATTATAGTTTTATTGACTCTGCTACTGTTCTTTTCCTCCATTATTTTCTATATGCTTCAGTTGAGCCGATGGTCTATCTGAGGGGTAAGGCTGCATACACATCACCCTCCTAGACCCCACTTGTGAAATTACACCGAGTACGTAATTGTTTAGTTTAATGGCAGCACTCATTTAAGATGTAAACTTTCACTCTATTACAAGTTCACTCAAATTATTGAAGCGCTAGATTGGTTCAATTCATATACAGTTTCAAGCTCCAACTCACTATATCAAATTCAATCTCTTGTAAGCTTGTGACACTTGGTCCAAACATCAAAAGAATACATAAAGCCTTTAAAAAAAAAAAAGCAACACACAACAAACAAACAAAAAACAAAAGCTCAAACCCCAAGCAAATAGTACTACCAAATAAACTACATGAAAGTACACAGAAAATTCCTAGTCACATTTCTTTAGAATGAATCAACAAAAGTTAAAAAGTTAAAAAAAAAAAAGAACACACCTCCATTGAGCCAAAGAGTTAGAGGTTTCTCATCAGGTTTCACCTCAGCTTCAACAAAGTAGTAAAACAAACTCCTCCCAGCTTTCACATCCACATCTACATACCCTGCATATTGCCTAAAGCCAACCTTAGGTTGTCCAGGCAATGCCTTCACTAGATCCTCCTCTGGATACCCTTTTCCTCCAATTACCAAACCCAAAATGACCAATCCACAAAACCACCACACACCCATCTCACTAAACCTCATAAAGATTCAATCTTTACCCTCTTTTTCTCTAAAACACTTCAAATTAGGCTCATTCACATCCTCTGTTATTAAAAAAAAAAAGATCAAATCTTTATAAGAAAAAGAGGAAAAGGGGATAAGAAAAGCACGTGAATTCCGGATACTTTATAAACAGAAAGCTATTTTTTACTATATATAGATAATTATTAACAAGAAAACTAAATAGGTAAGAAGTAGGATAGAATGAGAGTTTGCAGAATGGTTCTTGGGGTTGGTGAGTTGTGCGGTGGTGTTATGATGAGGTTAAAAAGGCTGTGGCAGCATTGCTGGCATTTTCTTTTCTTTATAGAGTGAGAGAAGAAGAAGAAGAAGAAATAGACGTTATGAAGTTGCAGACTTGCAGACCAGTGGGTGAGTATTTACCCCACCCCCACCTCAAAATAGGGGGTATAACCATAGAATTGTGAATTTTGGGTAGTTCAGATCTTTTTTTTTATTTTTTTATCTGATGTTCGAAGTCCATATTAAAATTTTGATTAAATTTAGATCGTGTTCTGCAGAGCTCATTTGAGGTAGCGCTCCCAATAGAATCCTTTTATATCTAAAGCTCAGACTCAAGATATTTATTTAAAAATAAAATACAATGTATCACAATCCATGTTGGTGGTTACGTGATAATTTAGTCAATAAGATATTTTGCTTTCAGAATTGGATTGATGAAAATAAAAATATTAACCAATTTATGAGTTGATTATTTAGATTGATATTAGCTTGTAAATGTAAGTTTAGATTCATAGGACCAAAATTAAATTAAATTTATTTTAGCATTTAAATAGATTTTATATATGTTTAGATTCATAGGACCAAAATCAAATTAAATTTGTTTTAGTATTTAAATAGACTCACATATATTTTATTCTCTAGCTCACATTTTTCCTACTTAGTTTTTGCTATTTTTCTTTCTCGCTCACATCTCGCAGATACATGTATGTAATTTGCATATATTTGGGGATTTATTTTTCTTCTATTTCGCTTGCATCTCTCATTATCTCAATCGTCTTTTTGTATTTTAGTGTATTTGATAGCAAATATATATATATTCCAATGTATCTGATATTAAAAAATATATATTCAGGTCACTAAATTATGAATAAAAATTAGATTGATTTCGACTAAGACCATTTAGATAATGATATGTGTCCCTCTATTTGCTATACGGTTATGTACAACTCAAAAAATTTACAATAGGAATATGAATAACCTCAATATAACGAAAAAATATTGACATACCAATAATGATACTTCGAACCTATATTTATCATTTTTATTTTACATAATAAATAAATATTATCAGATTTTGAGTATGAATCGACATATTAAATAGGAGAAGCTACTTTAAGGAATTACAATTATAGTTTCATTTAATTAATCATAGGAGTCACAAGACAAATCTTAGCCAAACAATGATAATCTGACATTAATTTTATTTAATGCCGATATACATATAAAATAGGGACAACATCTTTATAACTTTTTGCTTTTATTATTTTAAAAATGATTTTATTCTTTTTGTATAAAAAAAAAAAGTTACAGAAAAGGTGTTTCTTTAACCAATAGTATATGCTAATAATTAAAATAACTCAGATCCAGGCAATAAAAAGTGAAGATAATTATTTCCCCACGGATCAAGTTTGAATTAAAGGGAAATAAAAAGAGACAATATTTTTTTATATATATTAGTTATAAAATAAATTATTGATTCCTTGCTTATCAAATCAATTCTCTACTTGAAAAAGATTCAACTATTATTTTAATAGATGTTTTGATAGCAATCATCAACCAGATAAGAAAAAAAATGTCTATTCCATCGAAAATATATTTGTATTAATAAATTGTTTCAACAAGAAATTTTTTATTAAATCGCGATAAAAAAACTTTTATTGCGTGACTCACTCTTCAATTCTCACAATATAAAAGAAGACAAAATTAGAAGCTTCACATGACCTTTACCTAGTTGTGAACACAGCTTTACAAGAGTAGGAAAAAAAAATTAGTCTTGTGAAAATCGAACTTTTTAACACATAAATATAATAATTATTTGGCAGTTCTATGGAAATTAATATTATCACTCAATTCCAAATTAATAGATTATTGTGCCTTGCAAGTATAAAATATTTGCAATTGCAAGCTGGATGATATAAGTACAAAAACATATAGACATGGCATAAGCTTATTTAATATTATTCTTATAAGTGATAATGTTTTTGTTATTAGGAACAAAGTTTTTTCTAGATTAATTATTAATTATTTAATTACGTAGTATAAATGGTGAGATAAATAATTTTAAATTTAAACGTAATCAAATATTATATCAAAATTTTGATTTTTAAATAATTCTTTTACTTAAAATTATTTATTTTTATCTCTCGTATTAATCGACCTTAAAGATAATTTACTTTAAAAGAATTTATTAATACTTGGACTAGTGGTGGAGCCTTCTTTGTCAATGAGGAATCAATTGATATCTTTGTTTGTTTGAAAAATTATGATGTATAAATATAACGGTGAAATCAAATTATTAGCTATAAATTTAGATAAACTTAAATTTATGCGAAAGATAAAAATCCTTAAACTAGCTATCATTTGTGAACATCTCATTAAACTGCATTTAGTATAATTTGTATTTTATATATCAAATATCAATTCTTGGCATGATAATGACATGTAAGGTTTTAACTTATTTATTAGTAAAGATTAACGGCATATAATTTTATCTTTCAAAAACAAAACAAAAAAATTAATCAAAAGTGTCCAATTGAAATATTTTATTAAAAATTGAATACGACTTCATTCAAATATCTAGATAAAATATTTAATACATTTAAAAATTCTCAGTCTAACTTAAACTAATCCCTTAATTGACAAAAAATTCCTACTAACGATACAGAAAGTAAAAGACTGACATTGTATTAAACCTTAAAAAATAAAAAGCACAAGGAAAAGGACTAAAAACTTTGATTTATCATTTGCGTGCATCTTTTTAAATGATATGTATATAGTAAAGAATCTAAAAGCATAATTACATAATTTCTTAACTAATGATTCCCAAAATCCATAAAATCATAAAGTTGTGTTCTCTTTTTTATTAAGCTACCAGCAACTACCACGTTGATTACGTTCGTTAAATATTCTAGAAAATATTAAATTTTTTTTAAAAAAATGAATCCTTTAAAAATTAAAAAAAAAAATTAACTCTCATATTAAAAGTAAGAAAAATAAGTTATATCCTACGATAATTCTCTTTAATTTTCCACCCTGCCCCCTTAAGATTATTGTATTTGCCTAGATTAAATATATAAAATCATAATTTTACCTAATACAATCAAAAAAATTAAAAAGACAGCTTGCTAAGAGCATTCATGCACTCAAGAAAAATACAAAGGTGTTTTTAATTAGGACCATTTTTCAAAAGCTTATTATTATTATAAATAATGGACATTAAGGCAAGATAATATTCACCATTTAGCATAACAGGGTTACCACAAGAAGGAGGTTTAATTTGTTCGATGTTTGATATTTTTATTAGGGTTCAATAAAATTTGAATTCATATCGAAAAGTCTCATCGACGAAATTATCATATCTTTTTTTGATACATCCCTATTATCTCAAATTTTGAGTTGAACTAATCCATTGATACAAAAATAGTGCATCAAAAAAAAAAATCAAGTTATTTTGGCTCATGACGTTTTAGAGTCAATAGAAATAGTATATGACTAAAATTTATTTGTGGCGATTCTAAATATTATATCACAATTAAAAAATAAAATGTCCACAAAAGTATTAGAAGAGGTCACTATTCGAAAGTGGACATTCAAACTCAATGCATGGTGCATAGCACCAAATTTTGTATTTTTTGTCAATTCAATTATTTTACGTGGTTAATTAATCGAGATTTTACGAATATATACAGAAACTATTTAAAAATCTGAAACGTGAGTGTCTAACATGAATAGTTTCATGTGTTTACGTGCTCAACTACATGCGTTTAACCATGAAATTTTTTCACTTCTTTTCAGGATTAAACTTCGAAAAACATGTTTAGCCATAAAATTCTGAATCTCAACTCCAGGATTATCAAAAATTTGAAAAACAGAAAAGTGTTTTTTTTTTTCACTTCAAATTACTGTTAAAAAGAAAAAAATTAATTAAAAAAATCACTTCAATTTGTATTTCTGGTCAAAGATTTTTTTCACTGTGAAAACAAAAGGTCAAAAAGTATTTTTTTCAAATGAAATTTACTAAAAAATTGCTTTTCTCGTGTTTGGATGATCATACGATTTATCAGCTGGTCCACCTAGTACTATTTTACACCATGCGTAGTGCCCACTACAGTAGTGCTTTCTTACATTTATGTTCATTGCAATTTGCATGCCTATGGAGGAGACCTTTTTTGTTTATTTTTTTTTTACGGAGGAAATCCGCAAGTCGCTATCTTTTAAGTACGTATTGGATAAAATTAGCTCGTAATCCATATAGGAGGGGTAATCGCACTAGGCAAGTCCTATCAGGAGCGGCTCAACGTAATTGGGGGTCTAAATTGCAATTTTAATTCGCGGCCTAATATATATAAATACACTTTATATACGTGTTTATTCAAAAAAATATTTTTTACACTATTTAGATGGAAATTATTAGTACTTAATATTATTTTTTCAGTTATTAGTTTTAGGTAAAATTTTATCAATTCAACATTGAAAAAACATCCTTTAAGTGAGACAATTTTTATATGTATTATTAACATGATACTATAAGTATTAAATTGATAAATATTAAATAAAGATACGAGTAAGAACCATAGAATTTGACTCAAAAAGTTGATAACTTGGTATACCTCATTTTAATATGATTATATTCTAGTAATCCTTGTAACTAATATTTAAAAACAAAAACAAAAAAAAACTTGTAATTCACTTTTTCTAATATTTTTCACTATTAATTCTTATTTTAACAAATTACAAAAGATGTTATTTTTACCTTCCTTTGGTTTAATAAAGTACTAATTTTTTTTCTTGAGTTGGTTGGTTTACATAGATGTGATCTTATTATGGGTATATACAAATTTCTACAATATATCATATATCATATATATTATTATAAGTAGGAAGCTTCTAACTTAAGAATTAAATTATCATTCTATCCTTATTTTATTTTTAAACTAAATTAAATATTAATATATAATAAATTTAATATTAACTAATAATTTTATTTAAATTCATGCATCTAGATACAAGGGGTTAAATTCTTTGAAAAACAGTTACAATGAAGAGGAAAGACCAAAAAGTTGTATTTTCCTTAATAAATGTGTATATCAATTCTTCTTTATCAAAAATCAATTTAATTTTGGAGACTTGTGTCAATGACTATTTCTTATCACCATTTGTTGTTAATAGAAAAAAAAATATCTAGGAAGTAGCAAAGACACTAAAGGTTATTTCTTTCGTATTGAATCTTTATGTTTTTTTCCTTTTTATTACTTTGATTGTTTAATCTTGAATTTTTTTATTGTTTTGCAATTTTTTTTTGTATTTTAATATATTTTTTTCAAGTTTTTTATCTTGTTTTCATCAAATTGTGCTAATAATTTGTAATAAATTTGTCTGTATTGTTTAATTTTGTGTGGTTCTTAAGTGCTATCTGATTTTGATTCTTCATTCTTAATGTTTAGTGATTTTACCCCTATGCTAATTAAAAAAAGTTATAAAACATTTAATTAATAAAACATCAAAAAGTAATCATATATATATAAAATACCATTTTGTCTATCAAATATTGAAGGTTTATTTTGCACTTCAAGCTTTCATTATTTCTAGAACATTTGTGTGTAATATATACATACATTCTACGAAGAATTTAAAAAATCTTAAAACAAATTTCATAGAATTAAGAAAACGTAGTAAACGAGAAGAAAAAAAATGATAGTCATTTAGATGGCTATAAATATAAAACATGTTCATATGGGCTCTTAATAATGTTTCAAATAAGGGCTTTCTTAACAAATAAATAAATAAATAAATAAATAAATAATTAATCCTTCATAAATTATTACTGCATTAACTAAACTTACGTTAGCTAACCTCCATGTCTATAATCTGGAGAATTGAAAAGGTCAATAAGTAATTAAAATTCAAAAAAAAAAAAAAAACCAACCAAAAAAAAGTATTAAAAGGGGATAAAGGGTTTACATTTGAATATTTTTTAGCAATTTTTCTGTAATTTAATCATTTTGGTTTTCTTCTTTGTTATGCAGGGAAAAAAAACAGTTAGGGAAGCATGCACAACCATTAGAAGTTGGAATAAGAATTGCGCGTGATAAATTTCCTTCTTAGAGCGAAACACATTCATACAATATTTATTGATTTGAAGATATACAATGTTTATCTGAAACTATGGATAAAATTATGAGTCTTTACTATATTAGCAAATAGTATCTTTATTTTACAAATTCAGATATTCTCCTTGTACGTTTCATTTTTTTTTAGTTCTTTGTATGTCAAAATTACCCGTCATTACCAAATCAAAAAACATTATATATATAGCAAACAGATTGTTTCTACTTTAGTTATGCAAAGAGAATATGATGTCTCTTTCATTATCTTCTTAATTAGAAACTATATGTTATTTTTCGAAGAAGTGTCAAAAACTTCAATAGAAAGATTTGCAAGGTTATGTTGGAAATTTCAAGATCACGGCCATATATATATATATATATATATATATATATATATATATATATATATATATGCATTATCTATTCGAAATAACACAATTGTGTATCATTTTATTGTTTTTAAGAAAAATGGTAAAGAAAATGCAATAGAGAACAATGATTTATTTGGAAGAGTTAAGAAATAAAATTATGGTTATTTTAAAAAATTATAGTCATTAACATGAAATAAATGTCCAACGCATGTCAAGATTTTTGATGTTGCTACACTGCGGCACAAACTTGCCTCATGTTAGAAAAAGGACTGCTAATACCGATACAAAATTTTTGAACAGTTTTATCATGTCAAGGTTAATTAATGTAACTCTTTTTTTGGATAGTACGTCTTAAACATCAGATTTCGTTTACAACAATATTCAAACTAAACAACAGACTTGGTTTACAATAAGAATCAAACTCCGTGATGTGTGTCTACCACACATTCCGCATTGCAGTACCTTTGACATTAACCCACAGACCTAATGGCTACTTCAAGCTTAGTACTGAAAGAGGGATCAAAGTCCCTGGTCACAGAATCAACAATCAATACATCAAATTACAGGAAGAATTTCATTGGATGGGGCAAATTCAAGTCTATGATAATTTTCTTTTTTTAAGTAAGGTAAAGAAAATGAACTAAAAAGTAAAATGTCTAACTAGGAAAAGACTGGAACACACCAGAACATTGTATCAGACAAACAAGGTACTTATTAATAAAATCATAAAAAAGTTACTGAATTTGATTTTTCCAGAAGAGGAGGGGAGTACGGCATCTCAAACTTCATTCTTCATAAACCACTCCACATATGCCTGTCAAGAGAATAATAAGTAGAAGTTAACATCTAAAAAAACTGGGCTAGATCAAAAGCAAGAATTGTTCATTTGTGCTTGGTAATTTTAGGCAACTCACCTGTACAAGTTTGGTAATTTTAGGCTTTGAACGGGACAAATATTCCTCTATATCCTCTTGCGTCTTAGCGACTTGTTCTCCTTGAATTGAACCAATTACCTTATCAACCACCTTCTTAACAATTGTTTTATGAACTTCTCTACTCATTTTACCTTCTTTCCAAATGGGTTTTAGGATCTCCTTCACAAACTCTATCAGAGCATTTTTGAATAATCGCATCACCTTTTCGTCGTTGTTACCGCTTCCCTCCTCAACCTTTCCATGCAGATTCATAGCTCCTGGATGATCATTTTCTTCCACATTCTTCGACTCCTCGAGAGCTAATTTATCCTTTTCATCGACATCAACTAATTCATTCTTCTGCTTCTTTACTTCATCAATTTGATCATTGTTTCCAAGTTCAGGATCAACAGTAGATGTTTGATTCATTTGGTCCATGGAAACCTTATTACTATCTCCATATAAATAGAATGAATTGTCAGGGGGCAACTTAATGTTGCCAGATGTATTCAGCTCTAAGCCATCTGGAGGATGATAGTTATCTGGAACCCTCATCTCAGGAATTGTTTGACCATATAGAGCATGAACAAGTGCAGAAATGGGATTTGAAGGTAGCATTCCAGAAGAACCACAAGGATTTAAGACACTTTGTAGTTGGGTTTCTCGTTGTCCTTCCTCTACTTTCTTTGTCATAGATGCTGGAGAGGTTTCCATTTGATGTACTTGCTCACCAGTAACAGTAAGATATTGTGGGACTTTGGAATCCAGCATCTCTGGTGTGCCAAGAGCTTCTATCTTATTATGGCCAGTTGATGGTATAGGTAAGAACACATTCTCTTCTTGGTGTGTTTCATTCAAAACTGCAGAATGTTCAGAGCTCATACCAAAACCTGTTCCACTGAAGCTCTGCCCAGGCAAATGGACATGATGAACACCATCTCGGTCATTCATAAATTCATTTACTACATTAGAGCCAAGTGTTCTTGCAATGTTCTCTTTTGTCAATCCATGTGGTTGTACAAAAGATTCAGCAGATCCATAAGGCTGAGTGGTTGTGGTAGATAGAACGATCTCTGAAGCTCCTTGATTTGAACTATGTCCAAGGACATGAGTTGAAGCTCTCTCCAGATTTAGATCAGAAGCTTGGGAAATAAGATGAAGATCTTGAGCATTAGCAAAGCTCTGTGTAACAGAAGATTCTGTAATGTTCAAAGCATTAAGATGACTAGCAGAACCCCTGTGTGGAGAAACACCTCTCTCTGTGTCAGAATTGATAAATTGTGGTTCTATTTCCCAGGCTTTATTCTTATTTTCGAAATGATGGTCAGGTTTTTCATTGGTCCCATCCGTAAGAACTATGATAGCATTATCTGTTCTCACAACACTTTCATCCCACCCACTAGCCTTTACAAGTTCCGAGGGTCTTGTTTCATTATCCCACTTTGGACCATCTAACCAGATATTCGTGCCATCAAACCTATGGCCACTGTTGTCATTTGAGGGCCTAATTTCATGATTTCTCGATGTGGCATCATGAGAGAATTTGCAATTATCCTTATAGCACTTTCCCGCTGCAAAGTACTCACAAAGTAATTTCCCGGTTCTGGTTGTTTGATTGCCTTGAACATAATTAAATGATTCACTCTGAGTGCCCTTCTCATAGTTATCACCTGAGGGACTATCATGAGAAAATCTGCATGATGCACCCCAGCGACAGTCGCCTTTCACAAAATTCCTACAAGTAATTCTACCTCTACTCTGGTTTCTATGCAGCTCATCCTCCAAATTATGCAAATAAGGAAGCTTGTCCCTTGATTGGTACCCAGGACCTTCACTATCATTATACCTTGAGATATGCCCACGCTCAGGTCGACTACCCAATCTTTCTGACAAGTTGTCCTCTAAATTACCTCCATCCCTATGAATGGCAGCATCTGGATGAAAGAACCAGCATTGACTGCCTCTCCTACAATTCCCTACTGCAAAATTTCTACATACCTTGGAATATATATGAAGGCCAGTTCTTCTATCAGCTGATGCATATGGATCACGTTTAGAATTATGAGGACTACGACTCCTATTCTGAACTCTCATACTACCCTTGTCCCGGCTCCTGCTTCTGCTCCTGGTCCTAAACTTGTCCCGTCCCCTGCTGCGACTCCTGCTCCTACGTTCTCCCCTTCCCCGGCTCCTGCTCCTGGCTCTGCCGACGTATCTATCAAATGAAAAACAAACAAACCACAACATATTAGTAGAGGTGTGATCAACCATGTTTTCTAGCCCTATTCCCTCGTACCCTTCCCCCTCAAACCAAAAGGGAGATCAGGAAAAAGAGAGAGAACACCAAAAAAATGATGGAAAATGAAATAAACTTTGGAGCAAGTAAAACTGAAATATAAAACAAGATAAAGTAGTGTTTATCCACTAGCCAGAGCTTCTTTCCTTGCAAATTGTGATATACAAAATGCATCTGAAAACCCAAGTAACAACCTTACTTTGGAGCTAATAGGTTTTACAAATAAGGAATCAATTATCTTTTGATAATGATGAGTATGATGCATCATTAAACCAAATATTGTAAACAGACCTGCGAGATTGGGCCCGACCATTATCTGGAGAGTGGCTATTGCTTTGCCTTTCAAAAGCTGGAGACATGCTCTTGTCATGATAGTTATCCTTCCTCAAATCTTCAGTTCCTGTAACATTGTCCCCAGATGACCAACCAGATCTACTTTTGGACTGCCATAAATTATCAGCTTTTGGAGGTCCCCATTCCTCATATTTCGGACTATTTGGACTCTCTTCTTCAGCATCCCACAAAGACTTTAGCTCTTTTGCATTTTCACCCATAATGGCCCTTGATAGAAATATCACAAATATTTAAGTTCTTTACTTGAAAAGTATAGACATGATTTTACTATTTCAGTGAATCAAATAGCCTTAAGCTGGTATTGATCAATTGATTAATTTATTGGGAAAAAACAAACATGTAGAGCAAAGAGTACTGGAACGACACACTAACACAGTCAGTCTGATGCAATAGCGACCTCTTGATTTATCTCTCAACCAAGACAAGTCTATGCCAAGAATCAGAAATTGCACTCAAGAGTAATTAGATCATATTGATTTGAGTCTAGTTGCTAGAAGTATTAGTTTTCTTTAATACTCAAGTTACCGTTCTCCATAGAAAAGTGTTTCTACAAAACAACAGGTTTGTTAAACACAGACTAAGCAATACAAATTAGTATTAGTTTATATAGGTAGCTATGCAATAATTTTTTTTACAACCTAGAAAAAACTCGAGATCTAACCCTTTTACAAGATTTGAGCTAAATCATCTAAATTCACATACACGAGCTTGAATCACCCAAAACCCACAAGATAAAAGCAAGAAAAAAGACAAAAAATGAGTCACAAAATGATATAAGATTTGTTGCCCTAATTCGATTTTTCATGTTAACATACAGAACACAACAGAACAAATCAATTTTTTAAAAAAACCCTAATTCACTAACACAAAAAGAGAAAAAGAGAGTGAGGAGAAAAGGGTACTGACCTTTGACAACAAAGATGAAGATAAAATCCCTCAAAAGTGGAGAGTGAAAGATAAAATCCCTCAAAAGTGGTGAGTGAAAATGAGAATTTGAGAGAATTGTAGAAGAAAAAGATTATTTGAAGGAGTTTGCCTAGGGCCTATAAGTCTTCACAGTCTCTCTACACACACGAACTACCGAGTGTGTAAAAGAGAGGTATTAGCTAAATTATAGTCACTTTAGGGGTATTTTGGTCATTTTTCCCACCTTACACAATCTATAAATCTATCACAGATTATTGATATAATTATACATATACCCTCTATTGACACCTAATTTTGACCCCCCCCCCCTTCTCCAGATAGAATTTATTTTTTGATTTTTTTTAAATTTTAGAGGATTTAAAATAATTAGTAAAATTTAATATATTTCTAGAGCGTCACTTTTTAAACATCTCTCGTTTGTTTTACCTATTTTTAAGTAATATTCCTGTTTTATAAGGTCGTATATAATCAGTGTTTTATAAGTATTTAGAAACTCGTCTCAAAACTTTCTTAAAATGTGGTCTAGAGTAGTGTTACAATTAATTTATTTCGTCGTGTTGAAATCATTTAATCTATATTCAAGCTAAGGCGTTTATTTCGTCATAATTTGAAAGCTCGTAAATTAATTTTTGTTAATCGTTCCTTTTAACCAAGTTTTTTTTATGGTCAATTTTGTTGGGCTAAATTCAATTTCCGTTTAGCAACACCTTTTTTTTGAATTCTCAAGCCCAAATTCCTACACAATTGCTCTGCCCTCTTACGTTTAGTCCCAACCCAGTTCATTTACCTTAACCCAGCCCAAATTTCCTTTTCCTCCTTCAGAAAAAAAAAAGATAAATAATTAAGAGCTGGAGGGTCAAAAGTTTTTCCCAAAAAACGTTAAAAGAGTGGCGCCAGCGATAACCCAGTAGCCACGCGATTCACAGTAGCATCGCCATCTTCACGCGATGGCAGCAGTGGTGCATGTCTCCCCAGTATTTGACTCCTTCCCCCGAGTTTTTTTTCTGGCCCTTTTGACGCGTGAGCGGCGACGCGCCTCCTTTCTCTATTTCTGTCAAGTTCAGCCTTTAGCCGCGCGATCGTACTTCTCTAGCAGGAGGCGACTATTTCAAATCGTCCTTGCTTGCGTGGATGGGCAACACGTTGTGTGCAAGGACGAGTTGCGAGGGTGTGATTTTGCCCTTTCCCCCCTTTTTTCCTAACCCTAGTCTGTCCCTGTATATATATTCTCTTTTGCCAGTTGAAAGAAGGGAGAGAAGGGTGGTCGGCTATTTGTTTTGGTTATATATTTCCATGGATTTCTGAAAGATTGATAGTTGAAATTCTTGGAGAAAATATAGAGAACAATTTCAAGGAAGATCATACTAAAGGAAAATTAGAAAGACATTCATAGCAAGAAAGTGTTCTTTTCTCGTTGAACTTCAAGTGGGGTATCACATCTTCGCGCTACTTGTGTCGGTTTCCTTCAAATTTTGTTGGTTGGACGTCGTATTGCTGCTCGTTTTGTCCTTTGTTCGCTGCCCGGAGAAGGTAATGTTCCCTTCACGATTTTTTTCGTTTCTTCATTTGTTTAGCTCGTTAATTTTTGAAAAGAAAGATCAATATTGTGTTGGATGTTCGTTGCCTAGTTAGAGTTGGACAGATGAGTTTTGACTTGAAGTATGCACGTTTGGTCGCTATTTGCAGATAGACCGTAATATCTTATAGAAGCTTTGTTGTGTGATTTTTATTCTAATTCGCAGTCCCCTGTCCAAAATTAGCGCCTGTTTGTCTTTTTAAATCGTGGTCGACATGCTGAAAATTACTAGTTTATTTTCATTACCTTAGGTTTTCTTTTTTTCTCTTTTCTAGTCAAAGGATGAATTCTAAATTCTTTGTTCCTTCTTGGGTTGTAGGCGTGTTCAGCGTCATGAGTATGCTATTTCAGAATTTGATTTATCGTGTAGTAGTTTTAGCAATCGTCTAGAGAGTCACTTAGCATGCTTTGGTTGTATTTCATGTCATTTTTTGATTTGAATGTTCGGGTCCTATGAAGGCACATGTGTTACTGTGCTATCGTATTGTTGTTCTATGTGTGGTTTGGGACTGATGACCCTTTGTTGATAAATATGTTAAAGTAACTGTCATTATAGAGCCTATTTCGGGGTCTCGTTAAGGATGTCTAATGGTCATGCGTCACGCTTGATAGTTTGGGTTTTCTCTATGTCAAAGGCTTTGAAAATATCTTGTTGACTGCTTCTCAGCGTTGTCGGGAACTCTCATATGTCATAAACACAATTTTATCTTGCCAATATATAGTTGCCTGTTAGCATAATTTGTGTTTCTTCAACTTCTTTTTTTTATCTGGTCAATGGCATCTTGAATCCGTAATGATCATTTTGTTTTCCTTGTGATTGTTGTAGTGATTTAATAATGATATTGTTGCCTTCATTTTAGTAAAGAATTTTTCGAAATCACCCAGATGCATAGTAGTTCAAGTCACATTGTTTTCCTGCGCATTTAAGAAACTCTAATTAATGTGGTCTTGATCTTATTATTATTTTCTTTTTTCTTCTCACGGCTTTAATTAATCTATCCCCTCCTATTTTCCTTTTGGTTGAAAGATTGAATCAGTTGTATGATCACAAAGTGTTTAATAATTAATTTGAACTTGAGTAGTTTGGCAGAACCTTCTTTTTCGCTTAGCATTTCGATATATTTTGTGTTGTCAAATTATGTGAAACTTTGGATTATAATCCTATCTCGTCATTCATTTATTTGTTGTTAATTGACATTCCATGCTTGTTTTTTCTTCCATTAAATGTCCATCATGCATGATATTTTGCTATGTACTCTGATCGTTTCGATCTAAATGGTATGCTAAAGTTTCCGGATTCATACAACTCTAATATTTTACTTTGTGTTTGTTTGCATGAGACACCGCCAGAGTCCATTACGGACACATCCTGAACTCTCATTCCGTATCACTAAAAAGCCATTAAGGCTCAAAGTATCCTCCCTGAGTCGATCCGTAAAGCCGACGAATAGATCTTGGAGTCAATCGAAGAGTTGAAGGACTTGGGGCAATTAACCAATTTTTTTTATCGCGTTGTATTTATTTTGAGCCTAAGCCCTTGTCTTTTTGTATTATTATTATTTTTATCTTACTAGTTTAGGACAGGTACCATTGAAATCGGTCAAAAATCCAAAGCAGGTGGGTCCAAAATTCGATCCAGGCGGACAGAATCCGGATTTGGGCCCAAAATCTCTCTCTCTCTCTCTCCTTATTTGCTTTTATTTGTCGGTAATTTTAAAGTTAAAAGAATTCAATCCCTGTAGAACGCTGTAACGTTTTAGAAACTAAAATTGAATCAAGATTAAGTAGTTCCAAAATAATAAAATTTTGGCAAGTTAAATACTTTCACTTAGATAAAATGAAGTTTTCATTTCCCAAGCAGTTCTAAATAATTTTATTTCAAACAATTTTGGCCAAATAGCTAGTTGCCGGAAAACCGTACTTAACGGGTATTTTAGGTGCTTTAAACACCTTCCTAAAATACAATATGAATCCCCGAACTTCTTTCCTATTTTCAAATGATTTTTTTATCTGTTTAAATCTTTTGAAAACAAAGGTTTTTTTAATTTTTCTCAAAAATTAAGTGGCGACTCTAAAAAATTAAAAATTCTCGAAACAAATATTTTTCGATAAAACACCATCCAATTTTATTCGATATAAAATTGAATAATTAGATACACACGTCATAATGTGACAATTTATGCCAGCTATCAAGTAAGATATATGCTTAATCGAATCTATACCAAATTTACGTACGTCTTTGCACACTCAAAATTAGAGAGTATCTTTGAGCTATTTAGTTTGTTAAAGGGTAGGAATGGTCATGATATGGTATATATGGAAATTTTTAGATATCGTGATTTTGATATTATAATATTTGGTATGACATATGATATACATTTTAATTTTTTTTGGCATTCAGTATGGTTACATGCTGAAATATTTAATACCTTATTGAAGTATATCATTATATAAATAACATATATATTATTAAAGGCATAATACATAAACATGACCTTTAAATTGGCGTCAGCTGACAACTGTGACCTTTAACTTTGGGTGTGCACAAGTAGACACTTAAACTTGTAAAACTGAACAAATTGACACGTTCGTCCTACATGACACCCTACATGAAAATTTCATGTCTTACATGGCATTGAATGTATATTATGTCATAAAGGACAAATGTGTCTACTTGTTCAATACTATACAAGTTTAAGTATCTACTTATGTACATTCAAAGTTGAAAGCCATAGTTGTCTATTAAAGCCAAGATAATGATCATGTTTATATATTATGGCATTATTAAAATACTTAACGAATATGCAACTTGGTATTAGTATAAATTAAATGTTTAGGAGTCAAAAGTTGGCATAATTCATAAATATACTCTTTAACTTTACTTCATTTTATATTGGTTGAACTCATCGGTGGCCCCTTAAAATTTGCACCAACTTTCACTTAGACACCATAACTAAGGTTTGTTTATTTTACACACCTCATGTCATGCCCCGTTGTGTCATATTGACATCTCTTACTGAATTCTCAAAGTGCGTGTGTTGCACTGATTTTAAGCGCGTGAAAAATATTTTTTTAAAAAAAATAAATATTTTTTCACTTCATCTTCTTCCCCCTTTCTTCTTCATTTCACCAACATTATATATTGATTTTTGTAAAACAAAAAGAATCATATACTCATTGAAAAAGATTAAAAAAGAATCATAAGCTGACTGAAATAACTTACAAAAGTTATTTTTTAAAAAAAATTAGATCTAAAAATTAACATCACTACCTCACCAGAAAAGATGGAGATTCACCATTTTTGTTACTATCTTTCTCTTTCTCTTCCACCAAAACATATTTTATTTAGAATTAGAATTATTAGTGATAAAAGAAAATATGAGACGTCATCGGAAAAAAATTGGATCTAAATCTCCTCAATTTTTTCGACGAAACTCTAATTTCCGGTGAAAATTTTTAGATGTCATGAGTCATTGAAATGAATCCTAGAAAATAAAGTCTTTTCTTATTGAAATGTTTTTAAAATATAAGTTTATGTGGTTTTTCTTTCTTCTTCTTATAATTATTTTTATTCTTTTAATCAAATTGACACGTCTTCCCATAATTTGTCGTCATGCCATGTCATCGGCGAGTGGATTACACACACTTTTTAATTTTTACTGATTGTTAAAAAAGTGTCAAAATGACACAGTGGAACGTATTATAAAGTGTCTAAAACGAACAAAGCTCAGTTAAAGTGTTTTAAGTGAAAGTTGATGTCAACTTTAGGGGGGCAACAATGGATTCAGTCTTTATATTTATGTCCTCCAATTTTGAGTGTGCATAAGTACACACTTAATCTGTCATCATACACGACAATTTGCATCCTATGTGGTGTCATTTGTGTATTGTGCCACATAGGACTAATATGTTTATTTATTCAATTTTATACAAGTTTAACTGTCTATATATGTACATCCAAAGTTTGAGGGTATTAGCGCATATGTATATATAACGCCTTAAAACTTTGACTACTCTATTTTGAGTGAAATATACTTAAATGTAATTGATTAACAAGATGAGTTGTTTTTACTTACTTTGAATATATATTTCTACGTGCATAATGTGTTAATATGATATAATTGAGACACTCTTTGAATTGTCAAAGTCATAACACTCTATTATAAGAGTATATATCTACTAGTCGAAGTTGAACAAATTATGATTACCAATTTACCATACCACAAAATACCAAAATCGAACTTTAAATATTAAACCATACCGAATTAAATTGGTCCATAAAATCTACAAAATCGAATTTACCATTCAAGTGATTCATCCAAACCTCCTTTGATGAAAAATTGGGTTTCTACAATCAACAACATATATAAATAGTGTAAGTCTGCTTCGTTTGTACACTCACTACAACAGTAATATTGTGCCTCAAAAGAAACAGATTTCTCAATGAGACAGTGACTCCTCGTTGCAGCATTTTGCTGAACTTCAATACAATACCTTTACCACTATTATAAAGAAAAAGGACAACCAGGTGCACGAAACATCACATGTTCACGCATGGTCTGAGGAAGGGCCACATTCCAAGGGGTTTAATGTAGTCTGCCTACCCTGACTCAAGCATCAAGGGGTGTTCCCACAGAACGAATCCATTCGGAGACAACTTAATTGTTTGCTCCAATGCTCCCCTTATAACTTAAGTAAAAGGACAATCAAGAAAAGAACATCTCTTGAGGACAAGAGAAAACAGTCGTATAGGAAACAAGAAAAGATGAGAAGCAATTGAAGCAACACAGCTGCAGAGTGGACTATATTCAAGGGTAGGGCAAGTGCGAACACCATGCGTACTAATGGCCATTGGTTGACATTCAAGTTGTGACTCCGTATTACTTACAGACGAGCGAGGTATAGCAACAGAACCTCCTAGTTACAAAGAAGAAAGTGAAGCAGTATTGACCATGGGAGGTGTTGGTGAAGAGGTGGCATTATCTGTCCAGTTTGTTTCCCCCCAGTGCCATAACATGCTTTCCCAGAAGCAAAATTCTTCAAAACAAGTTTCCAAACGTGGGTCTTTTATTTTGATCTTCCAATGACCATCTGAATAGTTAGCTTTCTCAGCTTCTCTTCGATCCCACTCTAATGCAGCCTTCTGTTTAGACCTAAGCAAACAATATTTATGTAAGTTATCTGGCATGGCATCATGGACCTTCCACCACGTCCTGTGTGCCACATCACTTGCAAACTCCTGCAACTTACCCACATTCCAGTTGCAATCGTAGTCCCTAAAGCATAACCAAGGTTTCAGGCCTAAGTAGTGCAGGACATAAAGAACTGGAGGATCAGCACCAAAAAGAGATGTTTTCATTTGCTTTTTCTCCTCTTCATCACCTTCCCAATAATGTTTCAAAAAGTTCATGTGTTTTGGGATCCTATGCCACCAGGTGAAGATTTCATTCAGATACCCCTGATCCCCACCATTGTACGATTCAATCTCATTAATATGATCCATCAACAGCTGAAATGTGCAATTTGATGGTTCAACGACCATCACACCTGAATTAAAAAGGGTTGCATTATTTCCTATTGCAGTTATTTCAGGCATCTCAAAGAGAAAATCAATATTTCTCAATATTAACAAATCTGCATCAATGAAGATGATTTTGTCATAATCTGTCAGCTGCCAAAGACGAAATTTGCTATAGTTCCACTCATTGTAGGCATCCTGTTCAGCTTTAGGATTCCTTATTCTCTTTATCGTGTGGATCTTCCATCCAGCAGCCTCCAAACCACCCCTGTGGTAGTCACTGATAGACTCATCAACAAGTATCACAAGATCTCGGGTTGAACCTGCCAAGCGGATACTCTGAGCTGCAGCTATGGCTCCACATACATAAAAATTAGCTGAGTGGAGAATAGTTGCATAGGCTTCTCTTCTTACATTTCCAGAGTGCCAACTTGCTGCAGAAACTTATGATGTTAGATTCTGAATATCATTTCTCGAGAAATTAACTTGAACTTAGAGATTAATCCTCTCATTATTTTCATTTTAGATGGAATAATAAAATGGTGCTCGACTGCTAATCTCACTACCGCACTACCTCAAATTGCCAGGAAAATGAAAGAAAACAGTAAGATGGATAGAAGCCGAGACAAACAGTTGTACAATATGTTTTCAGAAAAGGAAAATAACTTTAGTCTAAAGTTCTTTGAAATATGGAAGGAACAATGTCACCTACCTCAATTTGACCCTGCAATGTCTTGTAAGGGTCAGTTTAAACTTTAAAGGATGGTCAGATTGGTAGATTTAATTGTTAAATAACAAACAGTATCAGAGTTATAGTGTTCTGACATAAAACTACCATCAGGAACCAACCTTTAGCCTTGAGAGGAACTGCAAGTTCACATGATCCAACAGGGAGGTGGAGCTTCTCTCTTAAAGTGTTCAAATTAGGTTCATATAGCCATGCATTGCCTTCACGTACAACTAACTCTTTACAGGTGAACAGATTGGGGGTTGGGAAATGCTCAGTAACCAGAAGCACATGTATTGGATGATACCCTTTATTACTGGCAGCCAGCCTTGCTGCTGCAAGCTGCAAGTGAAAACGAGCTACATCTCTATACCAGTCCTTAGACTTCTTGCATGGAAGCTTTACAACTATGAGATCAATCCTTGGTTTACCCGGAAACTGAATTTTGGGCAGAGAAGGACAAGTGGGGACCTCAAATTCTTCTTCTTCATCTATCCATTCAGGATATAATGTTTCCCATGTTATATTATTTGGGACGTGATCCAGGTTCAAGATCACATGCTCAGCGTCCGGTAATAACTCCTTCAACTGATCAATTTCACTGTCATTGAAGTTTAATATCCCGACGCCCTGATACTCATGCCTATCGGCCAGTTTCTCAATAACTTGGGAAATTTGGTCCCAGTCAATATCTAAAAGTGATGTATAACGTTGATCAGCTGAAGGATGATCGCTTAACTCTCTGTGCACCAAAGCAGCCCTAGAATCAGGATTTTCACCATTGAAGCAAAGAAGAAGAATTAGAATATCAGATATAATATTGTCCAACTGATAACTAATCATGGCTAAATTACTTCTTACACAAACATCAATAAATAATCTATCTTTGATGGTATGCTGGAGAAGGACACCCAAGATAAGAATGTTTGAGAAAGTTCATTTGATGGTATTTTCTTTTAAAATAACGAAATACAAACAAAAGCAAAACATTCTATACTTACCGCGAGCCTGAACGAGATATGTATTCCGTGTTATAAATTGCTGGAGAATGCCAAAGTGACCAAATTGCAACCAGAGCAATAAAACCCAATATGAGCTTTATAGTTGGGAACTTGCAGGTAAAATTCCTGTTTTTGGTGGGACTATGAAGAGCTCTCTCCCCATCTCTGAAAACTTTACTTCTCAAGAACCTTCTTTTGCTTGTTTCCTCGCTGAAAACAAAGAATAGAGGTTATCATAAAAAAAGCAGGAAACATTATCTTAAACATGAAGAAAGAACTATCATAGTGGATGATTTCTGACTTTTTTTATCCTTCAAGGATGACAAACTCACAACCTTTGCTCCTGGAGAAGAGTAAAAACAAAATGGGCATCGTACTAATTCCTCAGATGTAAAGAAAAGGACATAGGGAATGTAAACCTGACAATTAAAAGGTTGCTATTTCAAACCTGACATGGGTAAAGATAGAGAGGAAAGAAATCACTATGTTTATCAAGAAAACTTAAAAAATGTAACTGAGAGGAAGAACCACTTGCTGCAGGATTCAAAGATCTCCCACTATTCGAAATGAAAAGGTTAATGAAGGTTAAGTGTGGCAGATATCCTTTCTCTACTCATAGAACTTTATGCCAGAATGGAAGAAAAAAAAACTTAATACAAAGGATACCCTTCCATTACATCCTCTTCCTCTTAATCTAAACACATATCATTATCGATTGGGAGTCATCTAATGTGAGGTAAAACTCATTAGGAATAGGATTTCGGTACTAGGAAACAAAAGAAAGTAGTTGAAAACGCACATCATGTAAACACTTCTAGATTGCTACATCTTATATTTTCACCTTGAATACAAGCTCTCAACAAGGCTCCTAACTTAAATATTTTTCTCAGTTGAGCAGGTATTCATCACCCAAATTTTCCATAAAGTCAGCAAGCATACAGAAAATGATAAAACAGAAAATACTAGCAGTCAAACAACTAAATAGAGACTACACATGGAAGAAAATAGCTCAATCAGCTGAGATGTCATGCAGAAAAGCAGAACAGAAGCAGTTGCATAACTATCTCACATCACAGGCTGCTGTCAGAACAACTAAAAGGTGTGATCTAGTATGACTAGATTCTCATCAGACACAAATTAGGTGCAGCAGAGATGATAAAAAACAGTGACATATAGTCTCTTCAAGATATCTCAATTTTCAACAAACTCATTTTGTCTCTTCATTTCACATTTAGGCTATGTAATTTCTATGATTAAACTTCGATGATATTAAGTGCTTCGAGATCTACTAATTGCACAAGAATTAACTGCACGTACCAATATCATCCCAAAAAGAAGTGACCTTATACTTATACCTAATGCCCCAAACTCTGATTTGGGTGACAGTTGGATGCAAAATTCTAGCTAACAAAAAATCCATAAACTAGCACAACCAAACCCAACCCACCCTCTTGATTTTCCCCCAAATTATGCTCAGAAGTAAACGAAAGTAAGCAAAAAAAAAAAACGAACTTGATTCCACTGGAAATTCAGTACTCAACAGTCAACTCCATTTCCCAAAGTCTAAAACCAAAAACCCATCTTGAACCACAGCAAAATAAGCACACCCAGATACGTAAACAAAGACAAGAAGTAAGCAAATCAGTAGAGTAACTTCAATCAAGATCAATGGAAATTCAACAAGTAGTGACCATAGCTAGATACTTACGTGAATACAGAAAGCCTCTGTCTAGGTTCAATAGGACTAGGTGGTCCACCAGCTAAACTTCCTCTCATTGTGGGTTTTCTTTTTCAAGTTTTCTAGCTTAAGGAAGACAAACACCTGAGTTGGAAAACTGAAAACCAAGTTCCCATTTCAAAGAATCAAGAGAACATAATCTAAAAATCAGTTCTTGATTCAGCTGATTCTCTGGGGGTAGATGGGAAGTAGTGAGAAAATGCCAAAGAATCAAGATTTGATTCAAGTCAGTAAAACAGATCAAAAACAAATAGTTAAGGTAGCAAAAAATACTAAAAAATGGATATGCATTTCAGTCGGCTAACTACACTTTCTTTTGGGCCTTAAATATAACAAAGACAGAGACAATTTTGTGTTCAATGAAATTCACTTCTAACAAAGATAATTTTATATTTAATAAGACTCAAAATTAAAATATCTAAATTAAAAATAAAAAAATATTTATTGCTAGAAAAAAAAAGCACTTGAAGGTCCACCAGGTAATTTTTTTCATTTTTAACCAATTATTATATATATGATCAAAAAATATAATTTAATTCTTATCAAAATTGTGAAATTCTGTAAAAAGAAGAAGAAAAAACAGACCTTGTATCGATATAATTTTTTCTAGTTTTTATTATATAGAAGAGTGAAGTGGTAGACGACAAGAGGAAAAATGTAATTTCATACTAACAAAAATCTATTAAGGAACATAGTGAATAATCCTAGAAACATCTTTCTATATATGAAGTGAATGTTGATTAAGGATAAAATATAATTACACGAAAGTTAATTAGTTTTAGAAACATCTTTAGTTATTGTTATTATCATTAATTTATTTTGTTATTAAATCACTTTCTTTTTTTTCGTGAGTTATTGTGATATTTATTCATTACTCTATTTTATTATTACTTCAATATAATTCTTAATATTTTTTCTATTCATTATGATCATAAAAAATCCCTACTTTTAATATAAATTAATTATGAATTAATTTTTTTAATTTTATTTTGGCTCTAATTAATATACTTGAAAATGAATAAGTGCGATAAAATTAATAATATATATTTAGAATGCAATTAAAGAAAAAGATGTTAAAAAGTAACTTTACAAATAAAAATGAATAGGATGATATATTTGCATTAAAGACAATCAAAAATAAAAATGTAATTTAATTTTAACAAAAATCCATTAAGAGAGATAGCAAGTAAAATAAGCAATTCTAGAAACATCGAAGTGAATGATGATTAAAGGTAAAAATATAACTTTATGCAAATAAAAATCTTACAAGAATGATAACAAGAAAACTAAATAGTTCTAGAAACATCTTTAGTTATTAATTTTACTATTAGTTTAATCTAATTCTTAATATTTTTAATATTCATTATACTTACTAAAAATGCATACTTAAATATAAAAGTTCATTATTTGAAAATATAACTAAATATTTTCACTTGTTTTTTTGGCTCAATTAGCATATATACTTGAAAAGAAATAAGTGTGAAAATTAATAATATATATTAGATTGCAATTAAAGAATAAATAAAAGTAGTTTCAATATTTTAAAAGATGTTAAAAAGTAATTAACTTTACAAATAAAATGAATAGGATGATATATTTGCATTTAAAGTAAAAGTAAAAGTACTTACTAGATTATAAAAGAGTAATTCTTTATTAAATTATATAATCAAAATTTTACTTTTATTTGATTTTAAACATATTAATATGAATAGTGAACTAATGCAAATTTGATTTAAATTTAAAGTTGTTCGGGTAAAATTTGGTATTTTTCTATTATATTTCTCTATTTTATAGAAGAGTGAAGTGGAAGGACAACCAAGGGCCAAAATGTAATTTCACGCTAATAAAAATCTATTAAGAAAGATAATTAATAATTCTATAAACATACGTTCGCGAGCACATGATATCTAGTATATATATAAAATACCATTTTGTCTATCAAATATTGAATGTTTAATTTGCACTTCAAGCTTTCATTATTTCTAAAACATTTGTGTGCAATATATACATACATTCTACAAAGAATTTAAAAAATCTTAAAACAAACTTCAAAGAATTAAGGAAACGAAGTAAACGAGAAGAAAAAACAAGTGATAGTCATTTAGATGGCAATAAATATAAAACATGTTCATATGGGCTCTTAATAATGCTTCAAATAATACCTTTGGTTTTCTTAAAAAATAAATAACTTAAATTAAATTAATCCTTCATAAACTATTACTGCATTAACTAAACTTACGTTAGCTAACCTCTATGTATATAATTTGAAGAATTCAAAAGGTCAATGGGTAATTGAAATTCAAAAAAAAATACCGACCAAAAAAGTATTAAAAAAGGGATAAAGGGTTTACATCTGATATTTTTTAGCAATTTTTCTGTAATTTAATCATTTTTAGTTTTCTTCTTTGTTAAACAGCAAGGGAAGCAAGTACAACTATTAGAAGTTGGAATAAAAATTGCACGTGATAAGTTTCCTTCTTAGAGTGAAACACATTCATACAATATTGATTGATTTGAAGATATGCAATGTTTATCTGATAAAGAAGTAATAACTCTTTCTTTTGGCTTCTTTCAATTAAATTTGAGAACTATAAACTTGGATAAAGTTCGATAGACTATCTTTTTGAAAAATATGTTAAGTAATATGCATTTTTCTTCTTGATTGTTAGGAAAGTAAGGTTGTCTTTATTATTATTTGTGGAAATTTGTGAGTTCAAGCAATCGAAAAATTATGCTTTGAGATTTTAATATAGTATGTGTAAAAATTTTGGTTTAGAATATCCAATTATGAAAGCTTGGTTGATAATTACATTATAACCATAACAATAACTATGGTTCAATTCAAAATAAGTTGGGCTGGCGATATGAAACCTAAGCAATAGTAATGAATATTCTGAGACGATGAGAAAAAAATTTATGATACTAACAATTTAAGGGTCATAAGTAAGGAGCCGAAGGTCCTCCATTTGAAACAGTGAAATATGTTCTTGTATGGACGTGATGTTGCACTTTATTGGGGAGTGTTGTTGTTTGAGGCTTTTTGGTCTCTTCTTTAACGTCTGATGTTGTTTAATTTAAGTTTTTCGAATTAGAAAGTTCCATTACTTCTGACCAACTATTTCCATGGAGATTTCTTATACTTTTTTTTTATACTTAATATAACTCTATCACTCATAATTTCTGTATTAAAAAAATCAAAATATGAAAATCATAGCACTTTTAAGATTTGAATTCCTTTAAGATAAAATGATCTTGACAATGTAGTGTATATATCGAAAATCTGAATATTACCAAATGACCAATGTGAGCTTAATAACATAGTTCAATCACGTGCGTAGCACAAATAATTTACCTAGTGTGTGTGTGTATTTATATATATATATATATATATATATATATATATATATATATATATATATATATATATATAATAGAGTGTTTCTACTTTAGTTATGCAAAGAGAATATTGATGTCCCTTTCATTCGTTTCATAATTAGAAGATAATTGTTATTTTTCAGAGAAGTGACTAAAACTTAAATAGAAAGATTTGCAAGGTTATGTCGCAAATTTTAAGATCATGGCCATTTATACTTATTTATATATATATTAATACATGATCTATTCCAAATAATACAATTGTGTCTATCATTTTATTATTCTTTTAGGAAAATGGTTAAGAAAATGTAATAGAGAACAATGATCTATTTGGAAGGGTTAAGAAATAAAATTATGGTTATTTTAAAAAGTTATAGTCATTAACATGGAATAAATGTGCAACCCATGTGTTTAGAAATTAGTATATATATATATATATATATATATATATATATATATATATATAGACATAATTCGAGCTAATAGTAACAACTTTAGTTGAATACGCAAAGACACCTTAAATCCATCTCCAATGATGAAGGAGAGATCTTTGATGTCACCACGCTGCGGCACAAACTTGCCTCATGTTAAAAAAAGGATTTTTAATACCGCTACAAAATATTTTGAACAGTTATTTCATATGTCAAGGTTAATTAGGACCCGTTTGGTAGGCGGTATTAGGTAGAATAATCCATGAATTAAAATTTAATCCAACTAATACATTGTTTGGTTACTTTATTTAATTCAATCTATGGATTGCTTATCCATCATATGTGGTATTATCTTATCCCTTGGAAATGGAGGAATAACTTATCCAAGATTTTTTAAACCTTGGTAAATGACTAAACTAACCCTTTATTCTTTTTTTAAATTTCTTTTGTAATTTAATTTCCTTTTATTTATATGAGAGTGGTTATAAATGTTCTTTTTTAATACTCCAAATTCGTTTGGTGTAATTTATTGATTTTACTAATATTTTTTTCTCTATTTTTTCTGATTTTTTTTATATTCAAGATAATTTATTAATTACCCACTTGAACTATTGTTTTAAAAATAAAAATAATAAAAATAAAATAAGCTTTACGTGTTAACAATTTAAGTAGTCTTAAATCTATCTTAAATTTAAGATATATACTTAACCCACAAAAAATTAAAAATACATTGTGCTATCAATGTGTGCTCGAAAAATTCTAATTGGAAAGTTTGAAAGACTCTCCAACCGGGACTGATAATCCTGGATGATGCCAAAAAAAAGGTTCTTAGTGGTATATCATACCTTAAAATTAATAACAATTTTATATATATGTATTTGATTTAACTAATTAAATGGAATAAATAATTCTTTAAAAAAAAATTATCCAATCCCGATGGTTATCTACATTGACCCAATTACATGAAATAAACACTCATAATAACAAAATGTATAATAGGAAAGGATCTTTTGTAGAATTATAAATTAAACACAAAATTAAGTGAAAAGTAGTGAACCAAACACTTGACATAAAATAATCCCTGCATTACTAATCTCTGCACTATCAATGTTTGTATCAAACGACCCCTTAATGTAACTCTTTTTTTGGCTCGTCCTTCATCCTTCTCCACTTAAACATCAGACTTCGTTTACAATAAGATTCAAACACGTGACATCCATCTCCACTTAAACAATAAACTCGATTATAATAAGAATCAAATTCCGTGATGTGTGTCTACCACACATCCCGCATTGCAGTACCTTTGACACTGACCCACAGACCTGATTGCTACTTCAACCTCAGTACCGAGAGAGGGACCAAAGTCCCTGGTCACGGAATCAACAATCAATACATTAAATTACAAGATGAATTTCACTATATGGGGCAAATTCAAGTCTGATAATTTCCTTTTCTTAAAGTAATCATATATTATTATAAGTGTGAAGATTTTAAGTTTAAAGTTGAATTACGAAAATTTAAAATCTTTTAAAGTTAAAATCAATAATTACAATGGTTAGATGTTACAACTTATCATTTTCTACTCCTTAATGACTTATATTGTTTTTTTTATTATTATATTAGATAATTGTTCCATCAAATAAACCCAAAAATCGCTAATATCTTCAGTTTGACAAAACTCAATTTCTTGTAGTCAAGCCATATAATGTTTTTTTTTCATTGTGAGCAACTAAGTAGTTGAAAAGGGGGGCAATAGCTAAAAAAAGTGAAAAAGGAAAGTGACATAATAATTTAAAATTTTTTGTTAAATCACATTTAAATTGCACGTAATTATCTTTTTATTAATTATTGTGCTAATAAATGAAAAATAATGAAGCGTTATAATAACTTATAAATATACAATGAAGAGCCCAAAGGAGGAGTTAATACCAACCGTTTAGATTCAACCATCTCTTGCCTACCACGAAATTTCATATAAATATGCATATATTTATTGAGATTAAAGTTTTTTTTTGTTCTTCCCTAATTGGTTTATGTTATTATTATTCATTTCAGATTGTATCAGTTTTCAAATTGAAACAACAAATATCATTTTCACCAAACTTTTTCTTTCTTCATTTATTTATTATGATTATTTAATTTACTTTAAATATTTACATTCATGAATTATATATAATTACCTATCAATTAATATCTTGATATTACATGCTTTTTATAATCATAACCTCCAAATATTTAATTTGAAACTTAATAATATCTTTTGGATTTTCTGCACTTTTATCTATATAAACTCTTCTCTTTTTTTTTGTTTTATGCGACCCCACCAGAATTATTCTTTGTCGTTATATTATCAAACTAGTGAAGCACTTATATAATTTTGTAATATTTGATTCATTCTTTAGTTTTACTCAATGAAGAAGACTCTACAATTTTGATTGGTTATGAAAGTCACAGGCAAAATTTTCAAAAAAAATATGTATTGATTTTGTATATTGTTTTACCTTTATATTGTTATGATTAAAGTTTAAGAAAGGATGTGTATGTTGTATATTTTTCCTTCTCTATTCATTTTCTGTGTTTTCTCTATATATATTAAACTTCTTTAATTTAATTTTTTTGAATTTTTTATTTTCGTAAGTCTGTACTTTTTTAAGGCTCTGTTAGCCATTTGTGACATAATTGAAAATTTGCTAACTACTAAACAAAGTTCAAAGTTTGTAAATGTTGTTTTTGTCACCCTTTTTTTTTTTTTTTTTGTAATTGTTGTTTTATTACTAATCATATATACTTAATCGTTGTAATGGATCTATAAAAACTTGCATGGGTCACACGTACTCAGAAACTAGTTTATAAAGTAAGGAAAGAAAATGAACTAAAAACTCCAACTAGTAAAAGACTGGAACACACCAGAAAATTGTATGAGACAAACAAGGTACTCATTAATAAAATCATAAAGAAGTTAAAACTACAATCGACTCAACAAGAAAACGAACAAGCGAATAAGCAGGGAGACTGAGAAATCAGCACAACTACCATGTGATTGAATCTATAAGAAAGGAACATATAATGCTCAAACATGGTAAATCAGAAAATAAATGGTCGGAATAACAGAAAACAGCTTGCTAAACCAAATCTATCACACTATGAGGATATGTGATTTCAGCAAACAAAGATATCTAACATAACTAAACCTTCCAGTACATGTTGGAAAATCAAGTCCTTATTGAATTTGAATTTTCCAGAAGAGAAGGGGAGTCCGGCACCTCAAGCTTCATTCTTCAGAAGTCGCTCCACATATGCCTGTCAAGAGAATAATAAGTGGAAGTTAACATTTAAGCAACATCTAAAAAAACTGGGCTAGAGCAGAAGCAAGAGAAAGACAGAAACACACATCCTATCTGTAATATTATTCATTTGTGCACAATAACGAACCATATTTACAAAAAATAACATTTTAAGCCCAATGTGAGAAAAAACAGAATATGATAATACAGAGAGGAAGGTCTAATAAAACTTCATTTTTTGTAGGAATGGAGGGTTTAATAGGCAACTCACCTGTACAAGTTTGGTAATTTTAGGCTTTGAATGGGACAGATATTGCTCTATCTTCTCTTGCGTCTTAGGGACTTGTTCTCCTTGAATCGCACCAGTCACCTTATCAACCACCTTCTTAACAATTGTTTTATGAACTTCTCTGCTCATCTTACCTTCTTTCCAAATGGGTTTTAGGATCTCCTTGACGAACTCTATTAGAGCGTTTTTGAATAATCGCATCACCTTTTCATCTTTGTTACCGCTTCCCTCCTCAACCTTTCCATGCAGATTCATAGCTCCTGGATGATCATTTTCTTGCACATCCTTGGACTCCCCCGGAGCTAATTTATCCTTTCCATCAACTTCAACTAATTCATTCTCCTGCTGCTTCACTTCATCAATTTGATCATTATTTCCAAGTTCAGGATCAACAGTAGATGTTTGATTCACTTGGTCCATGGGAACCTTAATACTATCTCTATCCAAATAGAATGAATTGTCCGGGGGCAACTTAAAGTTGCCAGATGTATTCAGCTCTAAGCCATCTGGAGGATGATAGTTATCTAGAACCCTCATCTCAGGATTGGTCTGACCATATAGAGCATGAACAAGTGAAGAAATGGGATTTGAAGGTAGCATTCCAGAAGGACCAGAGGGATTTAAGACACTTTGTAGTTGGGCTTCTTGCAGTCCTTCCTCTAATTTCTTTATCATAGATGCTGGACAGGATTCCATTTGATGTACTTGCTCACCAATGTCATCTAAGGGCCTAATTTCATGATTTCTTGATGTGGCATCGTGAGAGAATTCACAATTATCCTTGTAGCACTTTCCTGCAGCAAAGTACTCACAAAGTGATTTCCCGGTTCTGGTTGCTTGATTGTCCTGACCATGATCAAAGGATGTACTCCGAGTGCCCTTGTCATAGTAATCACCTGAGGCACCATCATGAGAAAATCTGCATGATGCACCCCAGCGACAGTTGCTTTTCACAAAATTCCTACAAGTAATTGTACCTCTACTCCGATTTCTGTTCAGCTCATCCTCCAAATGATGCATATCAGGAAGCATGTCCCTTGATTGGTACCCAGGACCTTCACTATCATTATACCTTGAGATATGCCCACGCTCAGGTCG
This sequence comes from Solanum neorickii, assembly GCA_027704865.1. Lineage (NCBI taxonomy): Eukaryota > Viridiplantae > Streptophyta > Magnoliopsida > Solanales > Solanaceae > Solanum > Solanum neorickii. The sequence continues at coordinate 74,869 of JAKWJC010000239.1, forward strand.
ACTACCCAATCTTTCTGACAAGTTGTCCTCTGAATGACCTTCATCCCTATGACTGGCAGAATCTAGATGAATGAACCTGCAATCACTGCCTCTCCTACAATTCCCCGCTGCAAAATTTCTGCATACCTGGGAAGATATATGAAGGCTAGCTCTTCTATCACCTGATGCATATGGATCACGTTTAGTATTATGAGGACTACGACTCCTATTCTGAACTCTCATACTACCCCTGTCCCGGCTCCTGCTTCTGCTCCTGGTCCTAAACTTGTCCCGTCCCCTGCTGCGACTCCTGCTCCTACCTTCTCCCCTTCCCCGTCCCCTGCTGCGACTCCTGCTCCTACCTTCTCCCCTTCCCCGTCCCCTGCTGCGACTCCTGCTCCTACCTTCTCCCCTTCCCCGGCTCCTGCTCCTGGCTCTGCCGACGTATCTATCAAATGAAAAACAAACAAACCACAACATATTAGTAGAAGTGTGATCAACCATGTCTTCTAGCCCAATACCCTCTTCCCTTCCCCCTCAACCCAAAGGGGAGATCAGGTAAAAGGGAGAGAGCACCAAACACGAATGATGGAAAATCAAATGAACTTGTACACACTTCGGAGCAAGTAAAACTGAAATATAAAAGAAGGTAAAGTAGTGTCGTCCCGCCAGCTAGAGCTTCTTTCTTTGCAAATTTTGATACATGAAATGCATCTCAAACCCAAGTAACAACCTTACTTGAGAGCTAATACCTTTTACAAATAAGGAATCAATTATCTTTTGATAATGATGAGTATGATGCATCATTAAACCAAATATTGTGAGCAGACCTGTGAGACTGGGCCCGACCATTATCTGGAGAGTGGCTATTGCTTCGCCTTTCCCGCCTTTCAAAAGCTGGAGACATGCTCTTGTAATGATAGTTATCCTTCCTCAAATCTTCAGTTCCTGTAACATTGTCCCCAGACGACCAACCTGATCTACTTTTGGACTGCCATGAATTTTCAGGTTTTGGAGGTCCCCACTCCTCATATTTCGGTGGACTCTCTTCTTCAGCATCCCACAAAGACTTTCGCTTTTTTGCATTTTCACCCATAGTGGCCCTTGATGGAAAATATCAGCAATATTTATGTTCTTTCATGAAGCATATTTGGAGACCTGAAAAGTATAGACATGATTTTACTATTTCAGTGGATCAAGCAGCCTCAAAGCAGTAACAAAAAAGATTCTATCATGCGCCCTTTCTGGATTACTTCCATAGAAGATTGATTATCGTAATTCAAAAAAATGGAATAACAACAAAATAAAATACAAGTTCCAGATAAGAGTGAATGTTTGACCACTAAACTTAAAATATGCAGAATATGTGTTGTAGAAATATGAAACTCAAGATGAATATGCAAGTAGCATACATAAATGAGAAAACGAGAGAAGATCCCATGAAATAGTGTCATGTCCCTATGTAAAGTTCCAAATACACTGTCAATAGGTGTGGTAATATAATATGCTAAAGGGGACAATAGAGCTATAATCTCTTGCAAATCAACAATAGAAAAAGAAGAAAAAAATGTTACATGAAGGCAATATCAATTAGTCAAAATTAAGATGTTATTACACATACATTGGATTTAATGATTGTCAGGTGCTTTTACTTTTGTTAGAGAGCTTTATGTTGGTGTTACAAGTGTCAATGTACAGATCCTCAAGTTTAATTTTATATCGATTATTGAGTACTACAATCAAATGGGCCCTAATAGAACGTGATTGATATAAAGGATTCGTACAACTGATATATCCTCTAAAGCTGGTATTAATAAATTGATTGATTTATTGGGAAAAAACAAACATGTAGAGGAGAGAGTAACGGAACGACAAACTGACAGAGTCAATCTGATGCAGTAGTGACCTCTTGATTGATCTCTCAGCCAAGACAAGTCTATGCTAAGAATCAGAAATTGCACTCAAGAGTAGGTAGGTCATAATATTTTTGAGTCTAGTTGCTAGAAGTATTAGTTTTCTTTAATACTAGGCAGAAATGGCTCGTGCTACATTGACATATTTTACGACCTAAATATGAGCATATATATATATATATATATATATATATATATATATATAAACATCGGCTTTTCACATATTGTACTTGTCTTTTTGTGCCACCAAAGAATCCTATCAATCTTACCTGCATTAGCATAAAGAAACAGGAAGATGTTGTATGTTTTAGTGTTAGGAAATATTCCTCCCTACTCCATCTTGTTCTCCAAAACTTTCACCTTTTTCAGGAAGCCATGACTTACAGAAACAAAAATCATAGTATTAAATGTTACAGTGTCCAAAATCAGATTTTCAACATCTCATTAAACACATTTGCAGGCCTTCCATACAAATTAATCAGACTATTATAAGTGGCAGTCATTCGAGGTCTCCTAACTGTTTTCTCAATTTCTGAAACTCTAGACCTGAAAAACTCAGTCAACAAAAACTGCTTCAACAGAAAATTTCAGAGTCATCCAACTCAAAATCAAAATCATCCAACTCAATCTTCCAATACACCAATCCTTATAAAACCTATCTGCTCTTATTATATTCACCTACATCCTTTAAAACTTATAACAATTGTATTCATTGTAGCCTAAACCTTGGGATTTAAATAGCAAGAACGCAGATTAAAGTAAGTTCAGTGATTGGTGAAATTGAAAGTTTAGGTATGTATATAGAAGAACACTCTCTTCATGTTATTGTGAGAATGTACATCAATGCAAGGTTGATCATTCATGCAAATATGATTTTTAAGAAGTGTCAACTATACACAAATAAAATGAACATCATCAAAGTAGGATGCTCAACCTTGGTGATCGAAAGCTCATCGATTATGGAACAATGACATTATTCAAGCAGTGAGCAACAACGTCAATCATTACCACACTATTTCATTCCAACATGCATTTGTAGGTTGACCAAAGGAAAACAAACCAGACAACCAAGAATTTCATTCTTCATAGGAATGATCTTACAGGTAAACCACTACTATATCCCTATAGGACTTACCATTCATTAATGAAGTTAGTTGAAGTCGTCAATTTATGTAGAAATCAAAGTTGATATTTTCAAACTCACCAATATGAATTTTCAGTAGTGTCTCTAAGAGAAGGTACTTGTAACCTCCTATTTTGTTTAAATTTCCCCAAACACGTCCACTTCAGATCAAGAACCAGCTGAACATAGTTGTTGAAAGCAAAAAGCCCAAAAAAAATTCATACAAGTACCCGGTATCAAGTAACAATCAATGAATCAATAATTCAGCTTGCCTTCAATCCCACTAGTTGGATCAGCGGTATGAAATCACTTTGGTATGTCTAGGTCTATATAATTCTAATAAAGGAATTAAGTACTATTAATAAGACAGAATTATCGACTTTTATGTTGATTGCTATTCTTTAGTTGTGTGTTTATTATTCCTTAACTTTTTGGTTGGTACGGAATTGATGGCTAGTGATGGTGATGCGCTTGGCAGCAGGGATGACATGTAAATGTTGCAGATCATACAGGGCAAACAACATTGGACTGGAGTGTTGTTCGAGGAGTAGTGCAAGTTGCTGAGCTCTTACTACAAGAGGGTGGTCGTCTAAATGCAGCTAATATGGATGGTTATCAGGTACGATTTTTCTTGTATGCTTTTAGTAGACATTGCATTACTTGAAACACTTTAATATTTCATTTGGTGCTAAAATTTCTGAAGCTGAATCTGTCCAGTCTCCATGGTATTCTAGATACCCATCTAGCGCCTCATGAGCTGAGCTCATTATCAAGTTGGTGCATATGTGATTTGGATTTTGCTACACCACATAGGTGATGAGGGTGCAAGGGAATTGTAATCTTGCCTGATGTCATAAAAAGTGCAAAATTTTCTTGTTTCTAGCAATGTAATAGACATGTTATATTTTAATATTCCCATAAGAATGTAATATGCACTTGTAGTTAGATACAATGTAATGAATTGTACCCTCAACTAATAACTAAAATGACAAAAAATGTACAATAAAGGAGACAATAAGATAATATTTGAGAACTTCACAAAATTTGGAGTGTAAAAAATAACAATTCAGTTCACCAAATGCCAATTTCATAATCTCAAAATGACAGGAAATTAACTTAAAAAGTGATCCTTAATTCTTGATCTCACCCTTCCGCTCGAGTATTAGCAAACCATTATCTACAACTCAATCAAGAAAGAGAAAACTAATGCACGATAAAAAGAAAAATTGGAACAACGGGAGGAAGAAAACATGACATATCCGTAGCTGAAAATCTGATAGAAGTAGCAGCCGATAGTTAACTTCACACTGTAAGTGAAAATAATTTCAGAACCTAAAAGTATCAAATAACAAAAGTCAAAACAAAAATTGAAATTGAAAAAATAGAGAAAATAGCATCCAGAAAATGCAAAAGGAGGCGGTGAAAAAACAAAATAAGGAAACAAAAAATTGAAGCCACTACGATTCAAATTATTGGGGTCTCCAAAGCACAAACAGAATTGAACATCAACAACAAACCCAAATAAGAATAGAAGGAAATATGAAGATACTCAGATGTTGAAGTTAAAACTGATAACTGCATAGCTAAGGGACTACTTTGAATCTACCTTCAAACATAAGTGATCATTTTTATCATCATAGTTGTTTAAGGTTAACAATTACAACAACCATGGGAAAACCAACCATTATAGTTCTGAAAAAAATGGAAATGTTAGGAAAACATCAAAGATTTGGAGGAGCCTTACCCAGGATGAATGATGGAAACAAACAGAGAAGATTTGAGGTTCTATGATTCCTAGGAATACATAGCGGTGAAGGGAGAAGTGGAAAGATGAAACCATACATTAATAACAACACACACATGATAATAACGTGTCAATTCAATATAGCTTTACAAGACACATAAGGTATAGTGAAGTACTAAAATGACAAAGAAATCCCCAGATTTAAATTAAAAGACACAAAACACACATGTTGAAGAAACCTTTTCTAATATAGTAAAACTCAAGTTACCGTTCTCCAAAGAAAAGTGTTTCAACAAAACAATAGGTTTTCTAAACATGGTTCAACAATACAATATTAGTATTATTTTCTATTGCTAGCTATGCAATAATTTTTTTACAACCTAAAAAAAACCTGAGAGCTAATGACAAACAATTTGAGACTTGGTGGATAACGGGTCCCCCCTCTACTCCTCTTCACTTAAATATCAGGTGTTTGCCTGCGGCAGGAATTCAAACCCCTCAGGTGCACCTAAAATGTCACGTATTGCACACCTACCACTAGACCCAAGCTCTAGAGACAGCAGCAATAGAATAATTGCTATACATACAAATAGAAGGACCATAATAAAGTAACTACATTTCTTTTGTTTGATTGATATAAGAAAGTAAGATAATAAATGTTCCACGAAGATCCCCAAAAAATTAGGGACAGCAACACCAATCCCCAATAAATCCAAGAGAAGAAAGAATATCCAACAAAATTAGCTACACAAACTAGTGATCCAAGAACACAACAAACAACTAGCAACTACCGCCATTAACAGAACAAGAACCAGAACAAATTTCATGTTATAGCACTTAAAGATAACAACTCTATTCATATCTCCAAATCATTATAGTCAATCACTTCTGACTGTTGGAAAGGTTCTTTATCCTAACTAAATTTACTTTGCTTAGGCTTCAGGAGACTCGGAAACTTAAAACGCAGTTGCTAATGGTCCAGCATCACTTGGTTCTTCTACAAGTTCTGAACCAGACACAAAAATTTCCAATTTTCTATGAACTGAACGATGTACGACCTTCCACAAAAAGGAAGCAGTAAGTATTTTGAGCAGGATGAGGCATCAATGGGGTTGTCAATCCTTTAAATTTTGTTGACAGACTTCACACTCGTCACAAACAACTTAAACAACAACATACCTAGTGAAGTCCACACAGTGGGTTCTGGAGAAGGCAGTATGTACGCATACCTCATCTCTACCTCAGAAGTGATGTAGAGAGGTTGATTCTAATAGATCCCCTTCTCAAGACAGAGAGTCTAGGAAAAGACATAATGAAAGTACAATGGAGTATGGACAATAAATAGTAACAAAAATAACAGATAGTAACTAACAGTTCTATAACAAAATAATACTACAAACAAACTACACAACATAGAAAATAGTCACAGAAATTGAAGAGCGAGAAACTACAAGAGTAGTCCTATGACTGCTATTAAGGGCAACAAGACAACTTAATGGCTAGAATACCAGTTGCAGCTGAATAGAACACTGGTGAGAGGTTATGTTGCATCCTAAGGCCATCACTTAAAATGTATATCTGATGTTGCCAGCTAATGCACGTCCATAGAAGATGCAACCATTTTGCGAGCCTAAATATAAGATGTGATTCCAGCACTCATCTCTGAAGACAATTTGACCAAAGAACTTCTATTGAACCTTAAATCATCCAGTGGATATATGCTTATATAATTAACCGGCTCATTTGGCTTTTCAGTAGCAGCTAAATATAAACTTTATTTATGTCAATTATTGCACTTGATGAATCAAGTCATGACAGGTCTTCCTTTTTAATTCTCAAAAATAAAAGTCATGACGGGTCTATTAGTTTCACATTCAACAATCTCCGACGCATATAGTAAAAACATCCCCAAGTTATTCTTGGTAATAAAGTCGTACCCAAATTTCTTTTGACTAATACTTTGGTGTTGAATAATGGCCTCTTCTTTTTATATTCCTTTTCTTCTCTTCTGCCTCTTTTGTTATCCCGACTCTCCAACTTCTACTAGCTTTGACTTTATACAGCATGCTACAGCTAGTCTGCTACTGCTACTTCTGATGGTGAACAACCATGTCATCACGTCGAAAGAAGCAGAACCGATATAACCATCCAAATGTGCAACAGTGAAGCGCAAATGACCGATAATATCATTCAAGCCTTGCCTAATTAAGGATGATTAACAATAATACCAGTGAACTTTAACAAACACAAATTATATTGGAAGTCTTCCATCAAATTCCATGAGGGAACTGAACTTGCCAATACACCAATAAATACCCACCCAAAACTATTTACAAGGGTCTTTCAGTTCCTTCAAATTCTCTTCTGTTTGTTCTTGTTTATATTATCCAAGATACATGAAACAAAGGAGCTAACTTCAACAATCTCATTTTCAGCCTCGTCCTTCTAAATATCCACCCTAGTAGTCTCTCTAACTATTCTTGATGTCATAAATTCAATTTCAAACACCTTCCACACCATGCACCCTAACATGTTTGTGTCGAACCATGAAGCAACAATTATTAACATTCTCTATTGCAGTCCTACATATGAAACACCAACTTTTATAAATTTTACTCCTCCATTCTTCTGTGTGGATGGCTTTCCATGCAGATCTTTTATTGATGAAGTAAAGATGACTTTCCGTGCAGTTTATCAAGTTAAGAAAGGTGAATTTTTTGAAGCTCTGGTAACCCAACTGAAGTGTAAGGGAAGTCTTCGTTCTCTTTCAAGTAATATGTTATAGAAAGACTTAGATTGAGAAAATATCATCTCCCGCACTTCTCATTTGGGCTGTTATTATCGATAAGTGATGTTTTTTGCTTGTAGAATGATTATATCACCTTGTTGAGCTCTTCCATCACCTAGCACTGCAAATTCCTTTCGAAATTCAGGTCCAAATAAATTTTAATCTCTATGTTGCTGGCATACAAGACTAAGTACTACTGTTCGTAGGCAAGACATTTGATGACAAAGAGACAAGTGTTACAAAAAAAAAGAATATAGTTGCACCATTTTCAGAAGTTCACAATTTCTGGCTTTATTTCCAAATAAAAGGCTATCTTTTTTTGGTATAGGAGGACCTCTCACTTTTTAATGTTCACTAGCTTAGTGCTTGGCTAATTTTTGCTATCAATAAAATTTGTTTATTGACACAAAAAAAATTATGGCTTTATTTACTTAAATCTGATATCTATGTCAAACCTGCCCACCCTTTCATTACACTCCTTTGTAGAGTTGCTCTATAAGGCTGCATGACTGATCTCAGTAATTCTCCGACATGATCCTCCTCTACAACACTAGTTACTCTTTAGAGAAACTTCAAATCCCTTTTCCTATCTTTTGTAACTTTACTAGCCTTTGAGCAAGAGCAACAACTCACCAATACGACAGTACCGCCAATAAGGACATGCTATAGCTTAGAGTATTTCAAATAGTGCTCTTAATCAATACTTCTTCTTTTTAATACTAGCCACACTTCATCTGGAAGTATATGAGAAGAGTAGTGAACTCCTCATATAAATGAACGAATTTAATGCTTCGGGCAAACAACTCAAGAACAATTGTTCATCACTTCCGGCAAACAGATTAGGAGCAATTGACAAAGCTAATTACCCACATTCCAGTAATCAAGCTTCAGATCTAGTCTATATGCAGAATCCCCAGAATACTATCCAACAAATTAAATTGTCCAAGTCCCAACCACAGTACAAATTCAACCAACAACAAGCATAAATCAATCTTAAACTAGTTTGGGTCCGCTATATCTATGTCCACTACACTCTATTTTAACCCATTTCCTAAAATTAAGATCCCTTAAATTAAATATCATTTGTCCTCCCACTTTCTAACATGTCAAAGGTCAGTACCCTTTGTTCTGAAATCTTCTATATAAAAAAAATCCCTCAAGAGTAGAGAGAGAGAGAGAATGTGAGAGAATTGTAGAAGAAAAAGATTATTTGAAGGAGTTCGTCTATGGCCTATAAGTCTTCGCAACCTCTCTACACATGAAGTACTGGGTCTGTAAGAGAGGTATTAGCTGAATGATAGTCACTGTAGGGGTATTTTGGTCATTTTTCTCACCTTACACAATCTATAAATCTATCATAGATTATTGGCATAATTATACATATGTCCTCCTATTTTATATGGTATAAAATTGAATTATTAGATACACACGTCATAATGTGACAATTTATGTGTGCCACCAAGTAAAATATATGCTTAATCAACTCTATACTAAATTTACGTACGTCTTTGCACACTCAAAATTAGAGAGTTTCTTTGATCTATTTAGTTTGTTGAAGGGTAGGAGTGGTCATGGTATGGTATATATCGAAATTTTTAGATATCGTGATCTTGATATTATAATATTTGGTATGGTATATGATATACATTTTAAATTTTTTTGGCATTCAATATGGTTTAAATACTGAATACCTTATTGAAGTATATTGTTATATAAACAACATTTATATTATTAAAGGCATAATACATAAACATGACATTTAACTTGGCGTCAGCTGACAACTATGACCTTTAACATTGGGTGTGCACAAGTAGGCACTTAAACTTGTATAAAATTGAACAAATTGACACATTCGTCCTGCATGACACCCTACATGGCAATTTATGTCTTTTACGGCATTGTATGTGTATCATGTCATATAGCACAAATGTGTCTACTTGTTCAATTTTATACAAGTTTAAGTGTATACAAAGGTAGGCAATGATCAAGCATCTAGATTGTTGAAGTCTCTCTATGGTCTTAAACAAGCTTCAAGAAAGTGGAACATTAAACTCACCGCTACCTTGATTGATTCAGGCTTCATACAGATCACTAGAGACTATTCTTTGTTTACTAAGAGGAAGGCAAAATAAACTGGTGGTTGTATTGATTTATGTAGATGATTTACTGATGACGGGAAGTGATTACAGTATGATTCATGAAACCAAGACAGTCTTGCAACATGCATTCAAGATTAAAGACCTAAGGGAACTAAGGTACTTCCTTGGGTTGGAGTTTGCTAGAAGTGAAGCTGGGATTCTCATACATCAGAGGAAGTACACTTTGGAGTTATTAGCAGACATGGGACTATCAGGTGCTAAACCAGTGTCAACACCTATGGAGCTGAATCTAAAACTCACTACCACAGAGTTTGATTCTCACATAAATCCTGCACATATTGATACACTCCTAGAAGACCCTACAAGCTATCAAAGGTTGATTGGGAGGTTGTTGTATCTCACAACCACTAGGCCAGACATATCATTTGCAGTTCAATGTTTTGAGTCAGTTCATGCATGCACCAAAGGCCTCACATATGGATGCAGCACTCAGATTGGTCAGGTATTTGAAGACAGCACCAGGTCTAGGAATTCTAATGTCATCTACTGGTGGAAATAATTTGCAGGTGTTTTGTGATGCTGATTGGGGTTCATGTATCAACAGCAGAAGGTCAATCACTAGATACTTAATCAAATATGGAGATTCTCCTGTCTCATGGAAGTCCAAGAAGCAGGTTACAGTCTCCAGAAGCTCAACTGAGGCTGAGTACAGAGCCATGGCCTCAACTGTTGCAGAAGTTGTTTGGACTGTTGGTTTGTTTCAGGAGTTAGGTGTTGTCATCTCCCTACCAGTACCTGTTTATTCAGATAGTACTTCAGCATTACAAATTGCAGCCAATTCTATGTTTCATGAGAGAACAAAACACTTTGACATTGACTGTCATTTCATCAGAGAAAAGATCCAAGATGGATTGCTTATCACTGCGTATCTACCATCCTCAGATTAGCCTGCAGATGTTCTTACTCAGACAAGCAATTTTGAATGTCATATAACCGGAGTGTATGCTCCGAATAATAAAGTGGAGAGGAGGGTTGTATAGGAAGAACTGGCTGATGTAAGAGGCTTGATGGATGGTCCATGGGCTGTTTGTGGTGACTTTAATGTCTGTAGATTTTCTTCTGAAAAAAAAGAATGCAACAGGTTAAACTCAGCAATGACAGAGTTCTCATAATGCATTGAAGACGTGAACCTCATTGATCTGCAATTAAGTGGTGGAAGGAATACCTGGTACAAGGGTGATAGCCATATCACAGCATCCAGGATAGACAGGATTATGGTTTCAATAGAATGGAATAATCTTTTCTCCAACATAAAGCAAACTACTATGCAAACAGTGACTTCTGATCATGTTCCTATAGCCTTGCTATGTGGGCATTGGGAACAATCTAAATCCTATTTTAAGTTCGAAAATTGGTGGCTGACACAAGAAGGATTTGTTGATAGAATCAAGGTTTGGTGGATTGATTCCGAATTCTATAGGAAGCCAGATTACATCTTAGCATGCAAACTCAAAGCCCTCAAAGGGAAATTGAAAGAATGGAGCAGAAATAACAAGGTAATCTGAAATTGCAAAAGAACAACCTTCTCAATCAGATGGCTGAGTTAGAATCACATCAGAGCAACAGAGTGTTAACTGAGGAGGAGATAGAAAAAAAAGCCACACTTTTCATAGAGTATGAGGGGTGTTTGAAGAATGAGGAAGTGGCCTGGAGATAGAGATCGAGGGCTTTGTGGCTCAAGGAAGGGGATTGGAATACAAAGTTCTTCCACCAAACAGCTAATGCCCACAAGAGATGCAACAATATTGATCAACTGGAAGTTCAGGGAGAGACTATAACAGAGCCAAATAAAATCAAAGAAGAAATTATTTCTTTCTACAAAAAATTGTATATAGAACCTGAAGATTGGAGACCCTCTGGAAATATCAGCAACCATCCTACCATTACAGAGGGTGAAAATGAAGCATTGCAGGCAGATTTCAAGGAACAAGAAGTACTTGAGTGTTTAAAAAAGTGTGCTATAGACAAAGCCCCTGGTCCTGATGGATACACAATGAGGTTCTTTCTAAAATGTTGGGAGATCATTAAGCATGACATTATGGGGGCTTTTCACAATTTTCACTCAACTGGGATGTTTGAGAAGAGCTATAATGCAACCTATATAGCATTGATTCCTAAGAAGATCGGAGCGAAGGAACTCAAGAACTTCAGACCCATCAGCTTAATTGGAGCTTCTATAAGCTAATGTCCAAGGTTTTGATAGAGAAGGTTGAAGAGAGTTGTGGATAAGTTGGTACACAAAAAACAGATGGCTTTTATCAAAGGCAGACACATCATGGATGCAGTGCTCATTGCTAATGAAGCAATTGATTCTAGAGTGTCCCAGAAGAAACCTGGTATACTATGCAAACTTGATGTTGAGAAAGCATATGACCATGTGAATTGGGATTTCATTCTAAGTATGCTGAGACAAATGGGATTTGGTAGCAGATGGATCGGTTGGATCAGGTTTTGTATTTCAACTGTTAAGTTTTCAGTAATCATCAATGGGTCTCCCGAAGGCTTCTTCAATGCACGCAGAGGAGTCAGGCAAGGGGATCCTTTATCACCCTTCTTGTTCATCATAGCTATGGAGGGGCTTAACAATATGTTGAAGATAGCCAAGACAACTGGAAGAATACAAGGATCTGAAATCAGTAAGGTTGCGGGAATAGCATGGAGATCATACACCTACAGTATGCTGATGATACACTAATATTTTGTGGGACTGAGGAGGAGCAATTGCTGATTTTGAGACTTATACTAGTCTACTTTGAAGCCATATTTGGACTACATATAAACTGGAACAAAAGCCATTTGTATCCAATTAATGTGGCTCCGAATATGGAGCACCTCTCACAACCCTTGGGAGGAGTGATAGGTACTCTGCCATCAGTATACTTGGGCATGCCTTTGGAGGCAAAGTCTGGAGCCATAGACATTTGGAACCCAACAGTGGAGAAATGTGAAAAGAAACTAGCCAGATGGAGATCACAATACCTCTCCTTGGGAGGTAGATTAACACTGATAAACTTTGTTCTCTGTTCTGGATGCTCTACCTACATATATACTATCTATCTTCCATATTCCTCAGTCAGTAGTTCAGAGGTTGGACAAAATTAGAAGAAACTTCTTGTGGCAAGGAAAGAAAAGGTTTTCACTTAGTCAAGTGGAAGAACATCATTATAAGTAAGATGCAAGGTGGATTAGGTATCAAGAATCTTAAAAACCATAGCAAAGCTCTTAAGATGAAATGGTTATGGAGGTATCATCAGGAGGACCAAGCACTATGGTATAGGGTGATCAACCACAAGTACGAGGAGCTAAATAAATGGGTAACCAAAGAGGTAAATACCCCCTATGGGATTAGCCTTTGGAAATCCATCCGAATATTTTGGCCCATTCTCAGTACCCAGTCAACTGTCAAGGTACAAAATGGCAGAAAACCAGTTTCTGGATCGATAAATGGTTGGGTGGTATGAGCCTCAAAGATCGTTTCCCTGACATCTTTACACTGGCTCAACACCAACAGAAGACTGTTGGTGAAATGTGGACACAACAAGGCTGGGATCTGATTTTCAGAAGAAATTTGAATGACTGGGAAATTCCCAGAATACTTGAATTGTTTAAGGTTCTGGAGAGTTTCCAAGGTATACAAACAGGCGAGGATTTTTTATGGTGGCAGGGGCACAACAAAGGTAGTAACAAGGTGAAAGAAGGATACAAACAAATAATTATTGGTGGCATTCAAGACTTCAAATGGCCTTGGAAGCAAATCGAGGACCAAAGTGCCACACAAAGTGGCATGCTTTACATGGCTACTAGCTAAGGAGGCAGTCTTGACATTGGATAATGTGGCCAAGAGAGGAATCTCTCTATGTAATAGATGTTCCTTGTGTGGGAAGGCTAATGAGACAGTGAGACATCTCTTCTTACATTGCAACTTCACTGGGCAACTGTAGCAGATTTTCCTTAATCCCAGAGACATATCTTGGTGTCTGCCTAGCAAGATTGATGAGACTCTATTCGGTCGGGAGATGGCTGGAGTTAGGGCTACAAACAGAGAAAGATGGCGGATGATCCCTGCTAGTATTTGGTGGACTATATGGAGGGAGAGAAACGAGAGATGTTTTGAGAATAGGAACAACAACTTGTAGGAAGTAAGCTTAAGTGTATTTTGTTGTTCTGCTTTTGGTGTACAAATGTCTACTCCAATGAAACTGAGTCAATCATAGATGTTTTAGGATCCATTTAGATTTGGTTCAGTTTTTGGATAGATTATACTTACTTTCTGCTTTTGTAAATATGGTTTTTCAGTACTACCTAAGTACTCTGTGAAATACAAATGTTACAGTTTCGAAAAAAAAGAATGGAAGAAAAAAAACATATTACAAAGGATACCCTTCCATTACATCCTCTTCCTCTTAATCTAAACACATATCATTATTGATTGGGAGTCATCTAATGTAAGGTAAAACTCATTAGGAATAGGATTTCGGTATTAGGAAACAAAAAAAAGTAGTTGAAAACGCACATCATGTAAGCACTTCTAGATTGCTACATCTTATATTTTCACCTTGAATACAAGCTCTCAACAAGGCTCCTAACTTAAATATTTTTCTCAGTTGAGCAGGTATTCATTACCCAAATTTTCCATAAAGTCAGCAAGCATACAGAAAATGATAAAACAGAAAATACTAGCAGTCAGACAACTAAATAGAGACTACACATGGAAGAAAATAACTCAATCAGCTGAGATGTCATGCAAGAAAAGCAGAACAGAAGCAGTTGCATAACTATCTCACATCACAGGCTGCTGTCAGAACAACTAAAAGGTGTGAACAACTAAAAGGTGTGATCTATTATGACTAGATACTTATCAGACACAAATTAGGTGAAGCAGAGATGATAAAAAATAGTGCCATATAGTCTCTTCAAGATATCTTCTTCATTTCACATTTAGGCTATGTAATTTCTACGATTAAACTTCGATGATATTAAATGCTTCGAGATCTACCTATTGCACAAGAATTAACAGCACATACCAATATCATCCCAAAAAGAAGTGAACTTATACTATACCCAATGCCCCAAACTCTGACCTGGGTGACAGTTGGATGCAAAATTCTATCAAATAAAATATCCGTAAACTAGCACAACCAAACCCAACCCGCCCTTTTGATTTCCCCCAAATTATGCCGAGAAATAAATGAAAGTAAGCAAAAAAAAAACGAACTTGATTCCACTGGAATTTCAGTACTCAACTCCATTCCCCAAATCTAAAACCAAAAACCCATCTTGACCCAAATGCTCAAACAGCAAAATAAGCACACTCAGATACGTAAACAAAGACAAAAAGTAAGCAAATCAGCAGAGTAACTTCAATCAAAATCAATGGAAATTCAACAAGTAGAGACCTAGCTAGATACTTACGTGAATACAGAAAGCCTCTGTCTAGGTTCAATAGGACTAGGTGGTACACCAGCTAAACTTCCTCCATTCTGGGGTTTCTTTTTTCCAGTTTTCCAGCTTAAGGAAGACAAACATCTGAATTGGAAAACTGAAAATCAAGTTCCCATTTCAAAGAATCAAGAGAACATAATCTAAAAATCAGTTCTTGATTCAGCTGATTCTCTGGGGGTAGATGGGAAGTTGTGAGAAAATGCCAAAGAATCAAGATTTGATTTGAGTCCGTGAAACAGATCAAAAACAAATACAAAGTAGCAAAAAACACTCAAAAATTGATATGCATTTCACTCGGCTAAAGGTCAAGAAACAACCCTTCTGTTTTTCGGCGCTTCTAACCCGTATCCGATAGAGTTCGCTTCTAATACAGGAAATTTCCGTAGTTAATAGGGTTCGAATTTAAAATCTCTGAATTGAAGATGAATAAGTATTAATTACTCTATCGAAGTCAGGAAAAAAAACACTTGAAGGAGTATTTTTTTTATTTTTTAACCAATTCTTATATGGTTAAAAAATATAATTTAATTATTTTCAAAATAATGAAATCATATAAAAAGATTATTTGTATTAGTCACAAAAACAAAGATATTTGTTATCATGACCTTCCTATAATTAGGTGATATATTAGTATTGGGGAATTTTCATACACAGCAATAAAAAATTCATATTTGTATGCTATAGCAAAGTTTGCATAATTATGCTTCATAGCAAACATAGAAATTGTATAATTCGCTATACATATACAGTTGAAGCAAATTGTATAAAACGAAGTGTATAAAACAAGAAAGAGAAAAATACTTGGGCAGAGAATTTGTATAAATACGAAGTGTATAAAACGAATTGTATTATTATAAGTGTATAGAATGATTATATACAATTTAAATTGGTATAAAATGAGAAAGAGAGAAAAACAAAAGAGACTTGACAAGGAATATACAATTGAATGGAATTGTATAAATCGAGAAAGAGAGAAATTAGATACAATTTGAAAATTGTATAAAACGAGAAAGAGAGAAAGGCAAAACAAACTGGGTAGGGGAGTTTTATTGTATAATTATAAGTGAATAGGACGAAAATATATGTGCTTGCATGTGTATATACAATTTTCTCACGCTTTATACAAACAGAAACGCAATTTATACATTTCGCTTCTGTTTGTATAAGTGAGAAAGGCGAGGGTGGCGAGCCAGATTTGGGAGAGTGGCGAGCGAGATCTGGAAAAGGAGAGAGAGGGGAATAAAAATATATGTGTTTATACAATTTTCTCTGCTTTATACAATTAGAAACAATTTTTATACACCTGTGTTTGTATAAAAAGTGAGGAAGCGAGCGAGAGATTGGAGAAGAGTGGCGAGCGAGATATGTGGGAGAGAGATGCCTGACAATTTTTTGCAAACATTTGCTATGAAGCTTAATTAAATCAAACTCTAACTACTCTATTTATTTAGGTTATTGATTTGCTATTATGTACAATTTTTCTATTAGTATTACTATATCTAATTGATGACCATAGCAAATTATTGTAGGTTGGTTAGCATTAATTGTGGAACATTAATTTAATCTGTCGAATTTAATATTCACTAACAAAATGTTAAACTAAAGAAGTTTAGTTAAAGACCAATGCCAAAACTGCAAAATATTAACTACAGATCTAGAATAGAGGTACAAACTTTTTTTTTAAATGGTTTTAAAAAAAATAGTATCTCTAATTAGTTCTTACTATACCAAATATTTTAATTCTAAATCAATATTAGAGTGATTAGGAATATTTATAATATGATGGAAGTAAAATGAGAATCGGACCACTTTCATAATTTTGTATGAAGGATCAATTCTCATAGTAATTTTATATGTAATGTGTTTTGGATTACTATATATTATTTACATATAATTTATATAGTATTGATTAACGAGACATACAACAAAATTAATGATAAATTGAAAATATTGAGATAAATTCTTTGATCGAAAGACTTCGAGCTGATTAAATTAGAGTATATAGAGTGTAAGTTTAGTATTACATCACAAGAAATGAGTGAGAATAATGAACAGTGTCATTCAAAGAAGAAACTCCCCAAGAATGCTAGTACTAGGTCAAAACTTGGTAAAAAGTTACTTATTATTTATTAATTTCAACTAATATTTATTACTACCTCTTTCGGAAAAAAATTAATTATAATTTATAAAAAAAAATTTAAAAAAATTATGTTTAATGAGTTATAATTATGATTGACTCATTGACAAATTTGAGCACATAATTAATGTATTATTTTGTCTATATTGTTATTTTGTTATTGTTGATTGTTATCAATTATATTATAAGGTAATTTTTAACGGAACATATTCATTATAAAATGATAATATAAATATATGAATTTTTTTCATAATTTTTAAAACTTATGTGTATCAATCATATTTTTTAAATAGTCAAATATTCTTGAGAAAAATTGGGGCCAAACACATGGTTTAATTTCACCAAAAACTTTATTCAAATATTATTTGTCAAGAATATTTAATCGGAAAATTACGACCTCGTGAATCGTGAGATTTTATATTTAAAAAATACAAAATAATAAAATGCATCATTTGGGTTCAACCCTCAATATTCTCTTTAGTAGCTTGGTAGGATACATTTCTACAACTAGACAATTGATGCTTATTGGTTAAAAATTATGTTACTTTTCATTTATATTTTTTAAATTTATATTTTCATGAGAATGAATCAATCTCATAAGGATTTTTTTTCTAAGAAATTTTTTCAAAAAATAAAATAAAAATTGACCTCCCAATTATGTTTTATCCTATGCTTTGATTTCATTACTAAGTAATTTTATTTCTTTTATTTTGATTAGCCTCAATATTTGTATTGACACTTTTTATTCTTCAACATTTGTATCATACTCCCTTCGTTCACAATTATTTACCAGGGTAAGATCATGCATTTTGATCAAGGAAAATTTAATACAAGATGTAATTTGAATAATATAATTCTATTTCAAAAATATCAAAAGTCTATTTAACTTTTCAGTTGAACAAAATGGAGTAATTATTAAGGGTAAAATTGAAAAAAAAAGACTAATTATTTCTTTGTTGTTAAAATTGATAATTAATCTTGAACATTTATTTTTAGTATATCTGTCAAACAATTATGGATGGAGGTAGCAGTTTATTTTATTTTCACGTTTCTTTTAAAGTATTCTCTTGAATCAATATTAAAAACTGCTTTTTTATCTCATAAATATAAAAATAAACTGTGTACAATCCAATATTTCTATACTTAAATATGAATAATGAATATGTAGTTATGATTATAAAGTATTGTTAAAGAATGACAAAAGTCCCACATCGGTGATTAATGAGATGGGTGAACTCTTTATAAGGCTTGGGCAATCCTCCTCCCTTTGAGCTAGCTTTTGGGGTGTGAGTTAGGCCTAAGATCTAATTTCACATGGTATCAGAGCAGGGCCCGTCTCACCCGATGTTGGGGTCCCCAAAATTAAAATTGCCCACGCACCAGATGCTAAGCACTGGGCGTGAGGTGGGGTGTTAAAGAATGACAAAAGCCCCACATCGGTGATTAATGAGATGGGTGAACTCTTTATAAGGCTTGGGCAATCCTCCTCCCTTTGAGCTAGCTTTTGGGGTGTGAGTTAGGCCTAAGACCTAATTTCACAAGTATATTGTGGACCTTATAATGTATGTTGGCCTTTCATATACACCCTTTACCAAATTGTATGTTATTTATTCTATCACTAAGTATTAGGTGAAGATAATTACATTCCAGTAGTCAAGTTTAACTTTAGTGTGTTAATTTGCTAGCGGAAACATAATCCATTTTAGAAAAATATTCACATATAATATGATAGTGTTATTAGGATCTTCTCTATTTGGCATCAAGATGAATCCTTGAGATGTATTACAAATAATTCTAACAAAATATGCCCAAGTAATTTATTCTTTTCTTAATAGTTTATATAATTGCGCTCTGTGGTAAATTTTATGTTTGCTATGACTATTAATCTGTATATCTCAGTATACATATACATAAAAAATTGTATTTGTATATTTTGGTATACTTATACATGAAAACCTGTCATGTCTTGATCTGTATATTCAGTAATTTATATATTGATTTGTATACAAACTAAAATATAGTAATTGTATATAAACAAAATTACTACATATATACATAAAGAGACTACACATACATGTTTTGTTATGTATAATTATGACACATATACAAACAACAAATTATATACTAACATATGCTATACTAATATGTATAATTAATTTCTATGTAACAAAGTGAATTCGTATATACTAATATACCATCCAAATAAATTCCGCCAGATAGCAAAAACATGAAATGGTTATTGCGAATATTAATAAAACCTTAAGAAAGAAAAGCTAATAGTTGACAATAACTATCATAAAAAAACTTAAGAAAGAGAATGTAATAGTATGACAATAACTATTCCATTATCATTATCCGTTAAACTTTCCTTGAACAATTCTCTTTTTGTTATATTATTATTGATGTAATCATAAAAATAAAAAATAAAAAAAATTCCATGCTTCCTCAAAATATTTTCAATTCTTCCCTTAACTTTCTTTGACAAAACTCAATTGACATATTTAGTTTGAAGAAAGTAAGAAACAAAAAATACACTAACAGATCATTGAGAACATAAATAAAATCAAACAGTCACTAGGTTTTAAATTTTAATTAAGGTCTAATTTTGAATTAATCAAATCAATGATCCTAAAATTCTTTTTGTATATATGTGGACTCCACACTGTTTTAATTGATCCATTATTTACATGTCCTTGTCCTTTAGAAAGTTTGGTTTATCAGCCACCTAAATCATGGACTTTTTAGTTGTTAGGCAGGGTCCATTCTATTTTGGGTACTAGAATTGTTTTTTGTTTTCATAGAAATGATATCTAAAGTTTTTTATAAAAAAAATTATAAAGCGTTGGAAAAATTATGTCTCTCACGTGTTTGGTTAACAAAACACATAGGGCTGCATTAATCATAACTTGTAGTCACATAAATGTATGATGATATTTAGAATCATAAATATCAAAAGTCTTATAGCTACATATAATATAATATATTTGAAACACTAATTTTAAAAATTGGATGAAATATTTTTAAATTATGAATACAAAGTCTATGAACACAAATCTCCTCCACCTTAAATGTTGTACTGTTGAATTCTATTATTGAAACTATTGTATTTCATATTCATTGCTTATTTTTGTCATATGGACCTTTCTTAGCTTAAGTTATTTAAAAATCTTTTCAAAGTATTTCATATGCATTATTTTTATGAGTTCAAAAATTTATTTTTTTAGCTTCAAGTGCGTTATTTTAAGAAAATTATTTAGCTTCAAGTGCATGAAAGAAAGAAAAGTCATATTTCAAGAAAGCGAAGTCAATTTAAAAAAAAAAGCATGTTTAGCTCCATAGAAAGCATACTTCAACGTTGAGAAAATATATTTAAATTTCCAGAAAAATATAATTGGTTTGTTCAAATGAACTATATGGAGCAAGGATTCAAAGAAATATTTTCAATTTTTCGCCTAAAGTAAAACATTTTTTTCTGTTGTGGGTCATCTTTGAAATTATTGAGCAACAATGCATGTTTCGAAAATGACATTGAGCATTAAGTTACATAATGAATTCAAATCTAACTATGTCACCAACGTATGATAAAATCGCGTTGTTGACACATGCAACTCCTCATAAATCCTCTAGCAAGGGTTCATAGATTGAACCCATTAATTAGTTAAGTTTGTTCTATATCGTGACAAGGTGTATGATGGCCTGCAACATGAGCAAATCATTCTGTTATTATGAGGCTAAGTTGATGATTATTAGTTAGAGAAAATTACTAAGAAAATAAAGTTATATTATCTTAGTTTTTTTATTGGTGCATATTTTATGTTGGTAAGTTCTACATTAAAATACACATGCTTTACTATATATTCAATTGACTTTGTATTAGTCTACCTTTAAAATTTTTCGTTCAACATAGTATTTCCAGTTGATAGTCGTTTATTTTATTTAACTATTTTATATATCATACATTTCAATGTATTGCCGTCATTTATCGTTGCATTGTTTTATGATGCCGACTCAAAATTGAAAGAAATTGCATTACTATAATCTAAAATTCATTTTGCTTTGGTGAGACCTCCATACTTTTAGAGGACTCTAGTTAATTTAGAGTATTAACATTTATTTGATGTTATAAATATAATATTTAGATACCCTTTTGTTTCAATGACCTATCTTCAATACATTAGAACCTCATAAAGGTGTTACGTGTAGAACAATCAATATGGGTTAGACTAATTTAACGTGTGATTTGATAGGGCTGGATTAAGATTTTTGGAGTCCATTTAATTTTTTTTTAGCCCGGCATAAATAAATCTACTGATTTGTGAGGCTTGATAAAAATGGATAGGCCCGACCCGTAGGCCAAATAAAAATTAATTAAAAAATAAAAATAAAATAGAGTAATAAAAATAACAAGAGTCCAAACTCAAAATGTATTTAAAGTTTGCAATATTAAAATTTAAATGCAAATTATGTTTATAAAACATGTACTGCATAAAATAAATATTCACTAAAATTTTTAGGGAATCACTACATAGGCCCGTAGCCGATGAAAAATTGTTATAGATTTTGTATTTTATTGTGATAATAGATAAATAATTAGATTAATATTTTTATTTAATTATTTTTTTATTTGAAATTAAACTCAATAAATTTTATAAAGATTATTCTATTTGTAGATTTATTTAACAAACAGTAGCACTAACGCCATGTGATATTGTCTTGTCGATATTTATGATAATATTATTAATTATAATTTGATTTAAAAAATTATAAAAAATATTTTTTTAAAAAAAGTGGGCGGACCCGGAACAATCCGTAGCCCACGTATAAAAAGTATATATTTTCTACTTCCTCCGTCCACTTTTATTTGTCATGTTGCGCTAAGTCAATTTGACTAATTCTCAAAGTTAAATAAATTACATTAATTCGATATTTTAAACCAAAAAATTTAGATTTTCAAAAATTAGTATATTAAAAGTACTATAGATTACAACTTTTTGCATATCGATATGATGGAAAAATACTTTTAAAAATATTAATTAAAATTCTTATAGTTTGACTCTAAAAATAAAAGTTATGACAAACAATAGTGGACGGAGGGAGTAATTTTTTGACGACAGTGACACTAATATCCGTAAAATGCAACGGAGGATATTTGCATACCATTTACGATAGTTGGGTATTTGGTTCAAATTGGGTTACACTTCTTTAAAACCAAAAACCTAAACTGAACCGAAAAATCGAATGAACACCCCTAGTATAGCCCACGTATAACAAGTATATATATTCTAATTTTTTAACGAGAAGAATACCAATATTCAAAAAATACAACATAAGAATTTTACGTACTATTTACGATAATTTGGAGACATATTTATCTAGTATTATATGTTTTGGTCTAGAAAATGGGTATGAAATGTGCTAATTTCAACAATCATGAACCCTAGGTCCCTAACACACACCGCGTTGTAGACGTACATGGTCTCACGTTTTAAAAAATAGGGAAAAGTGACCAGCTAAGCAAAGCCATTATGGCCATCATTCATTCATTTCAATCCCAACTATTTATTCTTACCTTCTTCTCAGGGCCTTCCGATCTACTGTTTCACCTCTGTTTTTGAATTTCAATATTTCTTTCGCCAATCGATCTGCTTCCGAGCATTCAGCAATCGATCGGCTTTAATCCAGGTATAAACTCATACGTTGAATTTGGTTATTGATCGTTCCACTGATAATTTCTGTTGATTTTCGCTTTGAAATGATATATCTAATGACTTGTGAGTTATTGATTATGTATTTTGTTTTCCTGATTCATTTATTGTTCATCAAATTTGTTTGATGATTTGAAATACGGAGCAGCTAGTTGATTTTTGGAGTAGTTACATAGTATTGCTGGAGCTAAAGTGATAAGTCTCCTTATTGCTTCTGAAGTTATTGAATTGGGTTTGTGATAGTGTTGTTTTGGAAATTTAGGCATTATATTGAGTATTGAGCTGTAAGAAGAAGCATAATTTTGAGGTATATTAGTGTATTCAATGTTGTACTCTCTCTGTTCCATATTAACTGAATTTCTGAGGTTTTTTTCACTATTCAAAATAATTGAATTGTTCAAAGTTCAAGATGCATGTTTAAATTTTCCCTTTCATTATTGCAGTTTTATGTTTTCTAGGAGATAAATTACCCTACTTATAATTTTATAAAAGTAATAGTGAAAATTATGATTTAAATTATGTATTTGAATATGTGTCCATTGCCTTACAAGTTCAGTTAATATGGAATAAAGGGAGTACCAAATAATAAGTCATTTTATGGCAGCAGAAAAAGTCTCTGATGAAGAAAGAGAGAGCAAAGGTGTTATGGGATGATGCTTAAAAATGCATTCTTGTATCTGTAAAGTCAAGTAGAAAGTGTATATTTAAGATAAATACATAATCTGAATTTTACTGATGGTGTTTAACGTGAATGGTATGGCTGTTAAATGGGCATTGTATTTGTATCATTAACTTTGATGCTTCTACAGGGCTATTGCTTTTTTCTCTCATTTGTTGCCTTTCTCCTTAAATCATTTGAATATAGATGCTCTTTAACTTGTAGGAAATGGCTGCTGAGCCTACAAAAGAACATGTTGATGTTGCTGAGACTGAACCTGTGGCATCATCTACTGATAATGAAGAAAAGACAAAAAAGAAGAAAAAGAAGGGATTTTTTTCAATGATATGGAATAGTTTATTTAGGTCCAAAAAGGATGATTTTGAGAAGAGATTGCAGCATATTTCCAAGGAGGAGGCTGCTGTTATTGCCAGAATCAATAAGCGATCCCAAAATTGGAGAAGGATGACAAGGCATCTCATTGTACTTTCTGTGATTTTTGAGGTAATGTACTGTTTTCTAGTGTATGTTGTGATGTGGAAAAATGGAGCACGAGTCTTTTTTCCTTAAACAGATTTATCTTTTCTAAGCTTTTGAATTGGTTGTTTTGTATCTGTATGTTCATGGTCATCTGGCTTTTGACATGTTAAGTTTGTTTTGATTTTTGAATATACTTCACCAAATGGTGAAGTGATTGAGTGGAGCCTTGACAATTCTAAGTGGCAGTTTGTGTGTGTTAAAAACTACTACATTTTTCTTCTAGTATTATTGCCAGAACATGGTCACACTTCTTTTGTCTACTCCTTCTGCCTTATTACTTACCTTCTCAAATAGAAAGAAATGTTTTTTCCTACTAGCCTAGTATGTTATTGAACTCTTTAATTTTTCTTCCTCTGCCTTATGATGTTGCTGATACTTAATTGCAGTCATGAAGAAATAGAATACATTCTAACTTCTAAATGCGCAAATATAGTTGATGGTCTTTCCAGAATCTATTTAATTTTTTCCTAATTATATTGAGCATAGGTGAAAAACAATTTAGTTATCTGATTAGCTAATTGATTATCATGTACAACAAGATTATACAGTAACTAAATCTGATAAAACATGAGAAATATGCCAATCCAGTCCATTTGAGTGTGTTTCTACTTCTTTTAACTATTTGATGTGTAGCTGAAAGCTGTAAATGGTTACTGGATTTTACTACGCTTTTTTGAGCTAGAAATTTCTATTATGTAGTTAAGCACACCGTGAAGATAAGCAAGATCTAGTTGAAAGCACCCTTCTCCTCCAACCTTGAGGGAGATTTCAGTCAAAGGAGAAAAAAGCGAAGAAGGGTCATTTTTTACTTCGGGGGAAGGAGGGGTTGGAGGGATGGTGAAGAACAATAGATCTAGGTTTCTGTATAAATTGAAACGAGTATAACCAAACATCTTTTTAGATGAATGGGATAATTCCTTTTGAATATCATTAGATGAATCTGACATGATATTAATACATCTTTTTACTTTGTTAGGCTACTTCCTCTTTGAATTTCAATGGTGAATTGACAACAATGTAACACTGACTATATCATTTATTTAATTTCAATTGTGAACCATGACAATTCCTTTAGGAACTAATAAACTCATATTTTAACCAATTTGAGATGTTAACTTCATATCAATATTGAGAAGACCAGATAATTTCACGGAAAATTCAAAAAATATACATATGAAGTTGTAATTTCATAAATGGAACTGTTGCGAATACTATCTACAGACTTCATTTTTTGGGCATCCTGGTGGTTTAAATTATATTAAGCCTGCACTTGTCGCAGATGTTACTTATGCAGGTTATTATGTAGCTAATTGGTAATCAGTGTGTATCCTTTATGTTATAGGGGTATCTGACTGCTTGAGTTGCATGTTATATTATCACATGTACATTATATGTTTTTTTCTCTTATGGGTGTCGTATTGCGGCTATTTCGATTTTCAGGTTATTGCAGTGGGTTATGCTATCATGACAACACGATCCCTTGACCTGAACTGGAAAATGAGGGCATTGCGAGTTTTACCAATGTTTCTGTTGCCTGGCTTATCCTTCATTACATATTCAGCGATTGGAAGTTTTACAAGGATGTGTAAGTAATTAATGGTTGTTGGCTAACCAAAGTTCACATACTACTCATTTCATAGGGATGTCTTACATACTCATTTACCCCTTTTCCTTACTGTCTCTGCCTTTTGATGCTGAATGTGAAATAGGACTTCGATTTTTATGGCAAAATGATAATTGCCTGTGAGATGACCAGCTTTTCTGGGGGTGTTTTAACTTGGTTAAATAAATGTGGTATACATGATAGAGCCAGTGTCGCTCAAGTAACAAATTAAGCATGGATGATTAATTCCCTGTTGCTAACATGTCAATGCCTTGATTAAGTAACATAATTTGGTGGAGGGTGGGGTGTATGTAACATAAGTAGCGTGTGAGAACAAAAAAGTAAGTCCAAGTCAGTATATCTTTTTCATTTACAACAACAACAAACATACCAGTGTGGTCCAACAAGTGGGGTTTGGGGAGGGTGGGGTGTATGTTAACCTTACTCCTACTTATGTGGGGTTAGAGGTTTTCAATAGACCTTCGGCTCGTTTGAAAAAGATGCAAGACTAAATAAACTATGGTGGATGATTGAAGAAAGAAAAGTACTACAACAACATACCCAGTATGATTCCACAAGTAGGGTTCTGGGGAAGAAAGAAAAATACTGATAACAGAATAGTAAAAATAAGCTAAATAATAACAATAGTAATCAAATTGGAGAAACAAGATAATGCTAGCATAATAATGAAAATAATACTGGGTAAGAGAGCTGATTGCTTTTTTTCCAATTACTAAAATGGGACAAGGAAGTCAGCAGACATCAGTCTCTAGTGATGAACCAGGATATCTTTAAGAGTGGTAGTCACATCTTCCAACATCTGACAGGTAATTCCATCATACCTGCAAAAGTTTAGATTGCTCAAATAAAGCAAGACTATCACTTGATGAAAAGGGAGGAAGATCATGTATTAAACTGCAAACTGGCCAAGTCCTTTCAAGTTAAAGACTCCTGGACAGTGTTCTTCTGGATGTGTTTCCTCCCATAAGAAAGAAAAGACTACTAAGAATTTCCTTTTATATTTTCCTTTTCTTACATTTTCTTTCTTTCATTCTTTATCTTCCTTTCCCATGCTACTACCTTCTCCACCAGTACCACCACCTTCCCTATTAATGCTAACCTTCCGTTTCCCTTTGGGTTAGCACAATTTTAAACCCCCGCTCCTATGCAATAGCTAGCAAATCACATAGGAGAAGGTACCAACATTAGGCAAGTCCGATGCGACGAGCTTGACCCAGATGGCAAACCCCTTTCTTTCGCTGGCAAGGGGTTTCGAACTTGAGACCTCCAACATGGAAGTCACAAGCCCAAACCACTGGGCCACCCCAAAGGGTATTTTAAACCCTATTTATGATCAAAACTAAACCAATGAAGCAACCATTTTTAGTTTGGGAACGGAGGAGAGGAACTGACTGGTGACCTCCATGGAATGGAGGAAAGAAATTGCTGGTTAATCGTCAGATTTCATTCTAGTATGTCAGGTTATTTTTCGATGGGGGTTCACGTTAATTATTGTATTTGCTGGCTTGAAA
The DNA here is from genome assembly GCA_027704865.1 of Solanum neorickii. Taxonomy (NCBI): domain Eukaryota; kingdom Viridiplantae; phylum Streptophyta; class Magnoliopsida; order Solanales; family Solanaceae; genus Solanum; species Solanum neorickii. The sequence continues at coordinate 102,192 of JAKWJC010000239.1, forward strand.
GTTTTCTAGTAAAACAAGTTTTAAAAGTGTTGTTCATCCAATTTTGTTCAAGTTTTTCGTCCTTCTTATTGTTTGTGACTCTCTGTACAACTGAGCTTTGAGATTATTTTTTCATTTCTAGGTTAAGTATCAAAGATTTTGTTGGTTCTACTCCAAAGTTTGTTTATTTCGCTAAACCAATTATTTAAATGGTTGTTTCTGTTTTCTACACATGCTACTGATGGGTATTTCAGTGGTGAAGTGGTGGTTAGGGTGGTAAACGGTTGGAGGAAGAAAATGTTGGAAAGAAAGAAAGAACTGAAAAAAGGGAGAAGAAGACAGATAGAAGGGCATAAGGTGAATAACGAGTCACAGAGAGAGGCAGCTAACAGAGGAAGAAAGAGAGAGGTTGCTGACAGCAGAAGTAAGAGAGGGAAAAAATATAAACTAATAGACATAAATAAGAGGAAAAATGGAAATAGAAGGTTATGAAGTTGGCATGTGGAAAGCAAGGATTTGCATGAAAAGCACTAGCGTTCTTAATACTGGGATTGACCCAAAAATAGGGTAATATACCAGTTCGAAGTTGTTCCAGGGGCCATAGCTTCCCACAAAGTCAAGTGTCTTTTTGGACATCAGGGATTATCTTAGGAAAGCTGTGTGTATTTTTCCAAAAAAAAAGGTGAGAGGGAAGGAGAACCAAGCAAACAATAGACAAGAAGGAAAATAAAGGAAAAGGGGATGAAAATTGAAAACAACAAGGCAGAAGCTAGAGTACATTTTTCAGAGCTGCGGTCGGGTTTGACTTAATGGCTGATCTTTTTAAAGAAGTATAAAGTGGTGTAAGGTTAGTGCGAACCAAGAAAAATACACTGATTGAATCAACTTTAGAGCCAGTGTATTTTCTTATAACAAGGTTTATCTTTAGTTATAAACAAAGCAAAGAAAAATTCAATAAATTGGACTAACCTTGACCACTTAACACAACCTAAAAGAGACAAGTTTATATTGAGAACACTTGAAGTAATTAAATAGATTGATACTAGCCACATTGTTAACCAGCAAAAAATATTTAACTAATTCTAAGTAGGTATATGTATTTTACATTCATTTGCAGCACACCTTCTTTCATCCATATTCTTTTTCTCCACAACATATTGATATCTCCAAATCAGAAAATTTAAGAGACGACGAATCCAACCTCTACAACCATAGCCATATTGAATACTTGCACCTGTGTCCGTGGCTCCATGCAATATAGGTTTCATGAATTCATTCGCTGGATCCTTGTAGAATGCATGCTGTCATTTCCCTTTTTGCTTAAGCTTGTGTGGTATTGGATATTGCAGTTGTGTGCTAACCCTTCTTTCTAGCCTACAGAAATTTCTTTTGGACATTTTTATTTGGGGTGTGGGGTGTGGGTTTTTTTTTTTTGGGGGGGGGGGGTATGGACTACTATAGTTGAAGCAGACATCGTTGTTGTGGGAAATTATGACGATGAAAAGGAACCATGAAGATACTGAATTGATTGGTAACTGGACTGTAGCAGAAAGTTAGTGGCTGTAGAAGCAGAGGAAACTCTGCTTTTTAAAGTTACTTCCAACCTAAAGGAAAACTTATGTAAAATTCAGATGAAAACCTGATTATTTTGATGAAGCTATAATGGCATATCAGAGCTCATAGATTTGATTTGCGCGTATTCAAATGATTGGCAGTATATTTGATTTTTCTTTCTGATTAATGTTAGGCTCTCAAACAACATGAAATTGTCCATGACCTGTATTTTAAGGTCACCTTGTATGATGTTATTGAAAAATACAACTTACCCAATCCCACAAGTGGGAAAAGGGCAGCCTGGTGCACAAAGCATCCAGCGTTTGCTGAGATGTTTTTGAAAATAGTGTGCAAAAATTTATATCTTACTTCATTCCAGGGAAGTTTCCTTTTGGCTTTTAAAGATTTGCCTATTTGTCTATTCAGCCTCGTGGCTTTCACTGAATTTGACAGGTTGTCCTTGGTCATGAAGGCCTTAGAAGAATAGTGTTTCTTGACTCACTTATACCTTATCCTTTATGTGTTCGTGCAGGTGAACGTAAGGACCAGAAAACTCTAGAAAAACTACGAGCTGAAAGGCAAGCCAAGATTGAGGAACTCAAAGAGAAGACAAATTACTATATAACGCAACAGCTCATTCAGGTGATAGCCCATATGCAAGGTTTTGGGCTTATACAAGTTTCACATGTTATTAACCATGAGTACTGTGATCAAAGAATCTTTCTTGTGTTAAGAAATAAGAAGGAAAAAAACCCCATGAAATTGCACTCTGAGAGACTTATTTAGTATTACATTTCTCACTGTTTTGTCCTTGCCTCTATCGTCGTGAATTTCCAAAAAAAAACTTTTTAAAAAAAATTCCAAGCATCATTGTTTGAATCTGTTGTGCAGAGATATGACCCCGACCCAGCAGCTAAGGCAGCTGCAGCCACTGTCCTTGCATCCAAGCTTGGTACAGATACTGGCTTGAAAGTGTATGTGGGAGATGACACTAAGCATAATGTCCCTACCGGGAAGAGCAACGATGTTGAAGTTGTGCAATCTAATGGGCTGAGAAATAGGAAGCAGGCAAGGTCTAGTAGTCCAGAGAGTGCTGTAATAGATCATCCTGGTGCAGAAATGCTTCAACAGGCACAGCTTGAAGGTTCTGATATGATGCAGCATCAGCAAACAGTTGTTGAGCATTACAATCCAACAGGTTCCAGCACACAAGATGGAGGATGGATTGCACGAATTGCAGCATTACTTGTGGGAGAGGATCCAACCCAGTCATATGCACTCATCTGTGGCAATTGCCATATGCACAATGGTAAGAACTAAAGAATTCAATGATAATAAAAACCCAATCAGTGGAGCAGATTCACATAAAGAATGGTGAATAAGCAATGACATTACTATCATTTGCAGGGTTAGCCAGGAAAGAGGACTTCCCGTACATAACTTACTATTGCCCTCATTGCCATGCCCTGAATAGGCCCAAGCAACTTGATGATCGTATCTCTGGTACAAGTACCCCTAACCTTGGTTCCACAACTTCTTTGGCTGATGTTGATTCGGTCAAGCAAGTCGGTGGATCTACTCCGGATAAAATACCCGCATCAGCAAGTGGCAGTCCTGTAGCAGCTCCAGTGGAAACAGAAGGTGATAACATAGTGTCCAGTGCTTCTAACAGCTAGTAGATGGGGAGTTTTGAATAGAGTTGTGCAGGCGAGTGCTTTTTCTCCCTATATATGTGTAGCGGGGTTTTATTTTTTTCTTTTTTCTTGGTAATGTGTAACTCTGTTGTATACATAGTAGAAAACATATTCAACGATTCATACGGTAGCTTCCTGGAAACTTTTCTACAGACGCAATATTCATACGGTAGCTTCCTGGAAACTTTTCTACAGACGCAATATACCTCAATTTTCTTTTGTTTGAGAAATATTAGGCCATCGGCAGAGCTTTATGAGATTTTCTGATTGCAGAGTTTGCAGTTCCTCTCACGTGTATTCTCTTCCTGAATCATTTGTCAAGTACATGATTGAGTTTGTATATTATCCAAGTGAACTTTCCCACTTCCTTTTTCACTTGCTTGGCTATTTGTTATTGCCTCTTTTTTTCTTGTTGTTGTGAATAATCATTGCCCTTCCATCGACCCGAAGACATCACGCGAGCGAAACAATATTGACAAGGCTACATTTCAGGTACGTGTATATCGCGTCATGTTTGGTAAGGTTTGACATTTGTGCGATGACACCAATGTATCCAGTGTAGTCCCATAAAATTGTCAATCTTCTTAGAAAACATATCATGGAGTGTCTCACTGAATTACAGAACGAGTGAGTGTGTATTTGAATAAATTCAATTCATCAATACTATCATGAGATCTCGTTGACATGCCTTATCAAATGAAAACATTTCAGGTACGTGTATATCACGCCATCGCGCCATGTTTGGTAAGGTTTGACAGTTGTGCGATGACACCAAAGTATCCAGTGTAGTCCCATAAAATTGTCAATCTTCTTAGAGAACACATCATGGAAAGTCTCACTGGATTATAGAACGAGTGAGTGTGTATTTGAATAAATTCAATTCATCAATAATCTCATGAGATCTCGTTGACATGCCTTATCAAATGAAAAGAAGTCGTAGGAGCAAGTTAAGAGTTAGCATTCTCCGACTTCATTCCTAGGCTATATATTAAAATGACTTAAAATTTTCAGTTTTATTAAAATTTGAGTTCTTTTTTTTCTTTTCATGATTATACGTGTTCATGGAATTACATCAACTAGTTAGAATATAGTACTTCTGTAACTCTATGAATTCAAGTCTTCTTAAGAAGTGATTGAGTTAATTTGCAGTATACTTGAGTTTTATTAGATCAAAAGGAGTTAACCTTTCTTAAACAGTGATTTTTATGTGAAAGAAGTCTTTTTCTGTTTTGTTTTAAGTGAAAAATTGGAAAGTGATAAGAAATTTAGAGAAAAAGTGAATAAAATGCTCTGTTGGATTAAAGAGAGAAAAAAAAAATACTATTATAGTGCAAAATAGGATATTGTTTCCAACATCATAAAAATTGTGTATCTAAGTTAATTTTTTTATATTTCCTGTCGGGTGTTAGGCATCCACGAAACCTGATTGAATCTAGATTCACATCAGGAAGTCAAGTCTCATATTAGAGGGTAAAATGCTCTCTAATAAAGGCGACTCTGTACTCATGAAAACTCGAATTCGAAACCTTTATTAAGGATGAAAGAGTATTTACTATTCCACTACAAATTTCGTTGGTTTTTAACTTTCAATCAAGTTAATTCACCTTAAATTTGTTTGTTAAATGAAATGAAATTTACCACTCTATCATAATTCTTGTCGGTTATTCTTATAAAATATCAGACTCATATTATTTGAAATGAAACCATATGCAATCACTTCTTGACTATTTTTTACGATTTTACTATCAAATTCATGATTCATAAATCATATGCCTAAACTAGATCCATTAAATCAACACTTCTAACATAAACTTTTTCGTAAAATAAAATAAATAGTTAAAGGAGTATATTATAACAATAACAAAGACTGAAAATTATAATGAACCATGTAAGATTTCTTCCTAACAACTACATGTTTTTTTCCTCTCAACTGCATAATAAATATAGTCCACCAATATTCAACCACCTATTAATCATTCTTTTATATATGATTAAATAATATAGAAGAAAAAAATACATGTATTAAACAATACTTAAATTAAGCAAAATTTTTTATTAGTCAGTATAATTTCCATTTCATTCCCATATATTAATGTGACCACATATAAATATAAAATAACCTCTCTATAGCTTGTCAATAAAACAAACTATATCTTATTTCCTCTTATCAATTTATATAGTAACTTTTATTATTTGAGAAGTCAAATTATTTTTATTTTGAGTAAGTTCTTTTAAAACATTTTCCATTTAATCTCATTTTTTTGGGTCATTCCTTAATGGACAAATTATACTTAATGAAAAATTAAAACCAACACAAAAAAAAAATCATTCGAAGTTATTGTGTTCTTATTAAAATGTGGTACGGATGATGAATGACTCTGATTTTTTCTTTAATCGAATGACTCGATTTTAAATCTAAATATTTTAAATAGAAAATACTTTTCTGAAATATGAAAATTTAAATTAATACGATTTTAAAGACCGATAGACATTTAATAAAAATCAAATAAAATGGAAATGATTTTTTTTAAATAGAAAACTTAACTGGGTCAGTTTACGACCAATCTTTTTTATTTTTCTTCATCAAACTCCTCAATGTTCTTTAATTCCCTCCAAAGATTAGCTGAGATCTGAAACAATTTTTTTCACCGAATTCACCAGATCAATTTCTCTGCATATTTTTGGATTTGGATTGCTGAAATCATACAAGGAATTTTAAAAAAAAATGGTACTTGTAGCAGCGGTGAGGGACTATATCAATCGCATATTGCAAGACATTTCTGGGATGAAAGTCCTCATTCTTGATTCTTCTACGGTTTGTTCTTTTCTTTCCAATTTAAAGAAACCCTTTTGTCTGCTTCTTTGTTTGTGCATATGTGGTTTGTAAATTATTAATTTTTGTGATGATAGTGAATGTTACATTGAGGTTGATGAGGGTTGTTGTCTGATCTGATAATGGGTAAGTGTGGGGGATAATTCAAGTTCAGTGCAGTATAACTTCTTAAATGTCGTCTTTTTGAGTGATAAATCCTGTGATCTGATGCTTTTTTTGTTTGAGTTAATATGTAATTACCAATCAACAACAACAATGTAGCCAGTGAAATTCCAGTAAGTGGGGTTTGGGGAAGGTAGAGCGTATGCAGATAACTAGCTTGAGGAGGTAGAAAGGCGGTTTTTGAAAGACCTCGGCTCAAGTGCATCAAAACCAACATGTAGTTACCAAAGAAAGAAAAAAAGAACTCTTGAGCTTCAATCAGTTTATCAAACAGTCAACTACTTTTATATTAGTTGGGTTAGCTAAGTGAATCATTTGTACCCATTCTGTATCTATTAGCTTTGTTTCATTTTGTACTAAAACATTGTCTTTTAAGACAACTTAGGAGTTATCTAAAGACCAGAAGTCTCTGAATAGCATCCCTATAAAGATATACAGGTCTAACCAAGAATTGTTAGCAATGTGGTCAATGAAACACTAAAGGAAAATGGAAGTGCTCATTGAGGATATGGGGGTAGATTTTGAGATACAGACATGGTATTAGTAATTCCTAACTCATCAGATATTTGCTTAATACATCTGAAAAAGGAGAAGAAAGCATAGAAGGTGTTATCATTGGTTGTGGTAGTGATGGATCCTCGCCCCAGAGATCTTATGAAGACTCTGGTGGTGTATGTGTGTGATAGGGCCCCACATAAGTGCCAAAGTCATAGAGATGTCATGGAAGTGATAAGCAAAGATGCGAAACCCTTTCTTGTTGGTGAAGTTATGAGGTTGGATGAGGTGACTAGACTCTAGGCGATGTTCACACCTTACCATGCTAGTTTGTGTTTGATGCACTGTTGTTTATAAATTTGATATTGGAGCAGCCATTATACTTTCAAAGAGATATAAGCTGCTGTTCATGAATTCTGAAGATAAGGATCAAAATGTTGTTTCTTGCTGGAGTAGATTCAGGCATGATTTGGAACTTGGAAGATCTGAATGATGCCTAAGGCATCATGAGACTCTAGATAGCTGGAAGACATATCAGGAGCTTATCAAAGCAGTCACGATTTGCATTTTGGGAAGGGTGGATGGAGAAATGATAGATGTTTTATATGAAGAATGAATGAAGAAGAGAAACCTTTCAGTGTTTGAAGTCTGCATGCTTATCGTTTTTGGTTTTAGGTGTAATCTAGTTGTAAAATGATATATATATTGTAATGATTTTGTTATTTCCATACATAGGTTGGGGTGAGTACAGATTTAGCTCCCATTTGGTGCTACTTACTTATGCGCTTGAGTGGAGCATTGTTTCAAGTGACATGACCATGATTAAAATGTCACTGAACAACAAGTGTTTTATGATTCACTAGTCGTGAATGCTCTCTACAACAACAAGCCAAATATGAGGCATCACACCCTAGGCAAATCCGGCATCAGGCAAACATGGGAGATGTACTGCGTTTGTAATGAAATAAGCATTAGACCCTACTGATGCACTTTGAAGTCGTGTGGTTTAGATCCAAATTGGACAATATCATCAGTGGGCTGGACTAGTTGCCTAATAGATGAAAACCCTGTAACTCCTTTCCAATTGGATTTCTTCTCATTTCAATATCTTTGTCTCAAATGTGTTGCCTACCATGTTGGCTTCTTTCTAGCAAAAGCTGCCTGTTCCGGAAGATTTTATGCAACCAACTTATTAATGGCCTTAGTCTGTAGGAAATTGAATAGAATATGCTTTATTATATATGTTATGGGGACTAAACGAAGAAAAAAGAGGAGACTTGGAAGGATATGATAAAAGCTAATATAAACAAGTGAACTTCTGGAAGCCTTACCCCTGTGGCAGCCGCTTACAAGAATACAATTTGGAAAAAGTATTTGTCATCTTTGGGAATTCACTGTGTATGTAGTTGAAAATTGGAAATAGTAAGAGAGCAAAAAACCGGTCTGATCATCTTGGGAGATGCCAAATCAAAATTCATTTCCTATTTTACGTATTGCATGGTAACAGATTGTTATAAAGATTTTACTTTTCTAGAAGAATTTTTAATGATCAGGAGGTGGATGAAGCTTGTGAAACATTGAATTTATTAAGGCCAATCAAACAGGATGAGAACAACAACAAACATAGGTGGTTTTGGTTGGCGGGTAATCATGGTGTATTTTTACCTTACCTTCTTAGGAAAAAAAGTAATAGTGGTGCATTCTCTGTGCAAGTTGCTACAAAATCTAGCTGAAAATTGGAAAGTTGAGTGGCCATGGGAAGTGATTTGGAAAACAAAAGCTCTTCCAAAGAGGCTTGTTTTTGGTTGGTTGGCAAGAATGCTTGCCTAACGTTGGACACTTTACAAAGGAGTGGAATTTCATCCTGTAGCAAATGTAATGTTTTGTTTGTGAAATAGCAGGGGAAACCACTGATTCTTCTACTGCATTTTAACTCAACCCGACAATTTTGGACATTATTTCTGTATATTTTTTGGGTGTAGTACATAATGCCCAAGGATGTCAAGAATCTAATGTCAAGCTGGCAGGAATAGAGCATTGGGAACAATCTCAAACGAATTTGTTTGACTTCCCCATTAGGTATCGCATGGAATATTTGGCTGGAAAGAGATGGGAGATGTTCCGAAGAAAAGAATCTACATTTATCTCTAGTTGAATCTGAATGTATTCATAGTTTGTTCCTCCGGTGCACCAACACCAGATGCAGAAAAACTGGAACCAGAGGTGGACCCACATGGAAGGGTGATGGGTCATAGAACCCTGTTAACTTCGGAAAATATCTTGTATATGTGTTATACCTTGATAAATGATCATATATCTTGCTAGACACCCAGAGACACAAATGTTGATCAGGTGTACTGGTCCAACTTGTTGCTTAGTCCCTCTGCGCAAGTGTGATAATCAGTGTTCGTTGCATTCTTCTTGTCATTCTTTTTTTTTAAAAATGATTTAAAAAAGCATATTAAATGCGTAGGTAGTGAGTTTCAAAGAGGACTTTAATATGTAAAGTGGATTCACATCCATCAAACCGCAGGATGAGCCACTGTTTTATTTTTTCTCGTTTGATATTTATCAATCCAACTACAGCAGGTTTTTTTGTGCGAAATAAAATTTTCGATGAAGGGTGTCGCATGACACTGCTTCCACTAACGTGCATCCGCCTCTGGTCGTGCCCCCGTCATGTTCAAATCCTGGGTCCGCATGATCATCTTTTTGGTTTTTGAACTCCACAATGGCAAAGATATAATGAAGTCATTGTGATTATCTTTTTCTGTACACTTCTGCAATATTTTCTTGGTACTAGCTTAAATAAAATCATCTTTACATTATACCTAAAAGAGAGTGTGTGTTGCATGTGCAACAACTTTCTTGGTGGAAGTTAGTTCTCTACTGTAAGGGTGTATTAGGTGTGGATTCTGGATTCTGTAGGATGGTTTGCTTTAAAATACTAGCTCTTTCCTCTTCTAATTAGATTATCAAGTGGATACATCAGTTTGGTGTGGGATGGTTTTATGGAGGATAGTCTTCTTTGACATTTAAGCCTTTCTTTTTTGAAAAATCAATTAAGCCTTTTCTTTTTCTACCTATATGTACATACTTTTTATAGTTAGTTGTAGTATTAACCTTATTGAAATACCTGCATAAGTGAATGCCAGGAAAGATTACGACCAAAAGGATGAGCCATTGCAAGTTATTAAAAGCACTTAGAAGTCAACAATGGTCAAGCTGTCATTTTCATCTTAAAGGGCCATGTTGCACCAAAGCCTAAGCAAAATGTACAATTGCGCCAAGAATATAATCTTCTTTTCCTTGAAAAATCTGTGGTTGCAGAAAAATTGTGCACCAGAAAGAATAGGAGCACCACTTATACCTAGAATGTTGAAGACCATATCCCTAAACTGAGAATCATACTTGCGGTGAAGAAAGAAGTGGTTAATGTTCTCTTCCTTTTCTTGCAAAGACAACATCTGCTGCTCATCAGAACCCCTAGCAGAACCCCTTTTCTGTTAATTGTTAGGAGTAAGATAAGCCTCTTTAATATCAACCAAATGATATTTCACTTTCTATGAAGCTTTACTCCACCAAATGGTTTTCCAGGGCCACAGAGGAATAGGTGCTGGTTTTTCCAACCGAGTGTAGCAGCTTCTAACGATGCAGGCATCTATAAGGTAAAATTTTTCTCTTGGAATGGTTCTACAGTGTATTAGACCCATTGTCCACATGCATTAAATAGTGACATAGTGTATGTAGACAATGGGTCTAATACACTGTTAGAACCCATCTTCCGTCCAAGAGAAAGATTTTCCCTTTTTCCAATTCGATGGTTTCTCTTCACACCCTAATTGTTATTCTGGTAAAGCTTCTACTAGATAGTTAAACAGAATTACATCATTTGTGGCCATATTTTACCAACTTAACTACCAAAAGAATGTACAGATAAGCAATCAACTACTCCAAAAGTAGTCGTTTTCCTGAGAAAGTGATTCAGAATATTAACCATCTAGAAGAAACTTTGGGATGTAATATTGATTATTTGCCGACCATATATTTTTGGACTTCCTCTTGGGGCTAAAGCAAATTCTATTTCTATTTGGGATGAAATACTACGGTGTTAAGTGCAAGTGTAGTTTTAGTTGGTTATATCTGCAAAATGTCTTCCCATGTTAATGTTATCCATTCATAAATCAGTGTTGCCAAATCAGGTGTAGAACTTAATAAACCTGAGGTCAATTATGTTATTGTTGAGTCTCACATCTCATCAATTCTGAGAAGTGCAATACAGAGTGGTGTTTACTTTTTACTCTTGATGAGCAGGTTAGTTCTGTTAGTGTTGTGTACTCTCAGTCAGAGCTTCTGAAGAAGGAGGTGTTCCTGGTGGAGCTGGTAGATTCTATTGCCATGTCCAAAGAATCCATGTCACATCTAAAAGCAGTTTATTTTCTGAGGCCAACATCAGAGAATATCCAGCATATGCGTCGTCAACTAGCTAAGCCACGATTTGGAGAATATCACCTTTGTAAGTATGTCCTCTTTAATTGGATGGCATGAAAAATCTGCTAATATACGTCTGCGAACTGGTATTTTTCAGAAGAACTTAGTTTCGACACTGTTGTCTGAGTTTCTCAAGAATGACACATTTCATATATCCTTTTTATTGCACAGTTTTCTCCAATATTTTAAAAGATACTCAACTTCATATGCTAGCCGATTCAGATGAGCATGAAGTTGTTCAGCAGTTGCAGGTATGCTTAGATTTATCATTTTCTGCTATTTTACAGGTTTTAGTTTCCTTGTAAGAAGAGCAAGGATTGTAGTTTGGTTTTTATGTAAACATCTTTTGGTTTCAAGCACAATCTTTGTGCTGAAGATTCATATAATATACCAATATGTTACCTTCTAAAAAAGGGGAAATAATTCGTAATCGAAAAGAACATTGTATAGTATTGAAAAATTTAAGGAATTATAGCTCTATCCACTATCCAGAAACTGAAGATGAAAGCCCTTGCCCTTTTCTATTGTTGGTGTATAAACATGAATATATAGAAGATAGAGAATCTTCTATTGATGTTCTAAGATCTGTAAGATGGTTATAGCTTAGTACAGCTTCCTGTATCCCCTGTAAGTATGGATAGGTGCAGTTTTTATGCAGCAAATAGTCATAAAAAAACTGTTACCCTCTTAAAGAAAATAATGATTAAGAAGTCGTTGCTGATACATATTTCTATTAGAGCTCTAAAAATTTGTTGTAGCCTGTAACTTGTTTAAATTTGTAGTTGAAACTAGATATTCGCTATGTTACATGATTATTGACGTGATTTGCAGGAATTTTATGCAGATTTTGTTGCGTTGGACCCTTACCATTTCACGTTAAATATGGCCGCAAACCACATGTATATGCTCCCAGCAGTTGTAGATCCATCAGGATTGCAGCAGTTCTGTGATCGAATTGTTGATGGAATGTCTGCAGTTTTCTTGGCGTTAAAGCGAAGGCCTATTATTCGATATTCAAGGACATCTGATATTGCGAAAAGAATAGCACATGAAGCTTCTGTAAGCACGTCAGATGTTTCTTTCTTTTCCCTCAACTTTAATTGATCGTGCTTTGTAGCCTAACAAGTTCTATTATTAGGTTTATTTCATTTCCCCTGCTTAGGGTCGAAGGTATAGTTGGTTTTGGATATTTGAGATTGGAAAAGGAATAAGTTGAACATGTGTTTCATTCATATTGCAGAAGCTGATGTACCAGCAGGAGAGTGGCCTTTTTGATTTCAGAAGAACTGAAGTGTCTCCATTGTTGCTAATAATTGATAGGCGGGATGACCCCGTGACTGCACTGCTTAATCAGTGGACCTATCAGGTATGGGTAGTCAGTAAGTTCTCCATGTTTGTCATTTCTAACAAATTGTGCCTCCCCCTCTTTTTCTTCTTCAAGTCACCTCGGAGTGTCACATAATGCTTCTCGTTTGTTTATGTACTTCTACAGGCAATGGTTCATGAGTTGATAGGTATTCAAGATAATAAGGTCAACCTGAAAAACGTTGGCAAGTTGCCAAAAGATCAACAGGTCAAAAAGCTCTTTCCTCTTGTATCTAAATACTAGCTTGTTGTTTTTCCACAGTGATTCATTTGCTGTTGATTTTTTATGCTTTCAGGAGGTTGTACTGTCATCTGAGCAAGATGCATTTTTCAAAGCAAATATGTATGAGAACTTCGGAGATATTGGAATGAATATTAAGAAAATGGTGGACGACTTCCAACAAGTGGCAAAAAGTAACCAGAATATCCAGACGATAGGTTTGTATTGTAGCTTGGGCTGTACAGCAAGTGTTTCTGTTGCAATTCACTCAAACATAGTATTTTTCTACTAAAAAGGAAGCTTCTGTTTATAATGTTTGCATCTTTGCAGAGGACATGGCTAAATTTGTAGACAACTACCCAGAATACCGAAAAATGCAAGGGAATGTTTCTAAGCACGTGACACTGGTTACAGAAATGAGCAAAATAGTTGAAGAGCGAAAACTGATGTTGGTTTCACAGACGGAACAAGAGTTGGCTTGCAATGGTGGACAAGGGGCAGCATTCGAGGTAGTTTGTTCCTCCAGGATTGAAGCATAATATTCTTATTATTATGGAAAAAATATGCGGAGAACTTGAGTAGAGAAATAAGGAAAATTTTGGAACTTGAGTAGATAAATAAGGAAAATTTTGGTTGTCTTTTCCTGTTTTCTACTTGTGGTGGTTATTTGGACCAAGTTTTATATGCTTAAATCCTTTTCTCTCTGATAAACTAGTTCACATTCTAAATTTCCTTTGATTACGTTGAATATGTAACTAAACCAAGGTAACTCTGCTTTTAAGCAACACTGATTTTCTTTAACTTCTATGTTGGAACTGTATTTGAAGTTGTTTTAACGAATAAATACTTCTAATGTAAACTGATAGTCAATGAGTTGTTTATGAGAGGGGATGAGGGATGCCTAAAATGGGTGCTTAAAAGTACTTTATAACCTTTCCAGACACCTCCAAAACTAAAAAACTACTTAAATGTCAAAAGTACCTAAAAGTAGGTTAATGTAAACGGGCACTTACTGTTGCAACTTGCAAGTACTTTGTAAACACTGCTGCACACAATCATGTATGGACAAAATCCTTGACGACAAGAGCTTAGGTTGTATCAAGTAACCTTGCATACTAGAAAGATATATATACACTAATGTGGTTTCATTTTGTGGTTAGCATATGCATTCATCAACCAAGGCATGTATACTTTGAGTTCATATTGTGCTTGTTTTGGTAATGTGTATTACTGTCACCAAGCTGGTGGAGGTGACAGGGTTACTTCGTATCAGTTAAAATTGGGGGCCAAGGATTAGTAGGACTGATCACTTCCACCTGTTTGGTAAATGGATAGGCTAGCTATGGTATGTACTTCAACTTTAAGGATACATATTCGTGTTGGTAATGATTCTGCTAACAATGTGCATGGGGACGTGTTCAACAACTTATTTTATTCTTCTGTGAAGTATTTTAGTTGCCTTTCAATTTTATTGATAAACCTGTTCTCCAGTGTTACAAATGCTATGATTTTGGGACCAATTAGGCGTAAACAGAAATTGTAAAGAAAGTACAAATTGGAAGAGCTTTTCTGCTGTTACAATAGTTTGTCTCTTATAAGATTTTGTTCATGTGTTTGGAATTTTTTTTAATGATCTAGGAACTTTTGGAAAGGCTCTCTTTATTTACCATGTTTTTTGTTGTTAGGCTATGCAGAAATTTTCATAAATAATGATAATGATAATAATAAAACATAAATCATAACGTATTGTCAATCCGTGTTGTGTCTTCATTTTTCATTTAATATTTTTGAGGTAAATCCCATCTCCAAACCCCTTGTCTCATGGGTCAACACTGGTTTATCTACCTTCCCCTTGATGACTTGAATTCCAATTTCAACAATTTTCTGTATCTGGTTCGACTGTGTCTCTCCCCATCCAGGCTTTTTGATGCTAAAACTAGATGGTGTCATAAATATACAGTTGTATTTGTATCTAATTTATGATATCCATCTATAAAGTGGCTATTCTAAATACAACATATATATTTTGTTTTGGAATCTTTGAAATTATTAATATGTCAATGAGTTCGCAGGCCCTGAGCAATATTTTTGATTCTATAAATGATTCAAGTGTTTGCATCTCCTAAAAGAAAAGAAGAGGTGACAAGTTTAGTTCAATCAAATACTAAGTTTATTTTGATAAAAAAAAATATTCTGCCTTTCTGTACTAAAATAATTCACCTTACATCATTGATATGTTTGACGCTATTGGTTTCTGATCATTTCACTGCAGTTGTAACTTAACTCTTTTTTTCGCTTAGCTTAAATCATGACTTGAGATTTATTGCAAAGTAGTATGTTGCCATTACTATATACATGTTATTGGTACCCTGGTTGTAGAAACTCTGTAAACTCAAATTTCAAATCTTTGAAACATGTTATTTGTGTTTAGAATTCAGATATCTGCCAAGTGATATGCTATTGTGCAGTTTGAGTTGTCTTTTACTTAAAACCAGCGACTTTATGATTTGAAAATCAGTGGAAGACGGATCTTTTTGGGTGTAATTTCTTTTCTATTCTGCTATGTCTACAGGCTGTGACAAATCTATTGAATAATGATAATATCTCTGATGTTGACCGCCTGCGCCTTGTCATGCTGTACGCCTTGCGCTATGAGAAGGAGAGTCCTGTTCAACTCATGCAGCTATTCAACAAATTAGCATCTCGGTCGCCCAAGTATAAGCCTGGGGTAAGGAGGAGTACAATGATTGTTTCCCCTTTTCAGATTCTTTTTTGTGTTAGTCATGCTATCTTGGTTCTGTTTACTTTTATTACCTGTATCTTACAAGTTATTCTGCCCCTGCCCAATGTCTCTCCTTGTGAAAGAGTAAAAGAAGATAATTAGGACCTCACTCAGTGCCTTCTGTAAAGGCCATTTTTCTTTTAGCTAACAGTTAATGTGCTTATTCGTTATGTTGATTGAATCTGATCTGTTTGTGGGTGCTAAAAAGTGATTGCTTCTGATGGTCTTCAAAGATATTTTGATGGCCTGGCCTTAAAGATTCTACTTTTCTGTTTATGCTATGATCTTTGTACAAAAAGGGATAAAAAGAGGAATAACTTTTCTATTCTCTGAATGCTTGGTTATTATGTTTCATTTAAGTAGGTATAAAGTCAGTGGTCTTGTTTAGTCCATGCTGGTTGTTGCTTATAGTTTATATGTAGGGATTGATATCTAAGTAGGTTTTCTTCTATTGTTAATCTGCACTTGATGTTAAATTGACAATCTTATCTGACAAATGAAATCATTTTTATTGGTTATGGTTTGAAGCTAGTGCAATTCCTTCTAAAGCAAGCAGGAGTTGATAAGAGAACTGGAGATCTGTACGGAAACAGAGATCTCCTGAACATTGCACGTAACATGGCTCGTGGGCTCAAGGTGTGTCTAGAACTAGAATACTTTCTTTCTGTCTCTGTAATATTAACAAAAACCAGAAGTTTAAAGTAATATAGGATGGTAGAAACATCTCCTCAAGCATTTGTACTCGAGAAAAGAAAATGTCACATTATAGACAATTTATTGATCCCTTCGGCCATGGCTGTATATTTTAGTTCACGGTGCTTGCAGAGAACTTAAAAAGGTCATTGATAGACCTATTTTTGTGTCTCTAAGTTCATTTTAACATGTTTTTGATTAACCTGAAATATTTCTTAAGGTTACACCAAGTAGGTTTTGCATTACAAGCACACATTAAGCGTTCGAGCAATATACACAATCTTTTATACAAACAGGAATTTCCTGGTTATACAATGATATAATATAGACATAATTTTTTTTTTAATAAAGGTGACAAAATGCTGCTATTTTCCATAATATGCTTCTGTTTGTTTCTAATTCTTGTTTTGTCCACCAACTTATTGACATGTCTGCCACTCTTTTTAGGATAACCCGTTGTATTTTCATAACAGAAAACACCAATTTAACTCTAGGCAAAGCGACAATGTAACAGCAGGTGATCAGTAACCTCTTCCCATTGTTTGCTGATACAGCAACTACTAATGATAATAAATCTTCTATTCCTTGAACCGTCATAACAACATCACACACTGCACACCTTGTAAAAGAATCCACCTTTCTCGAAATGCTAGAACTCCAAATGGTTTGAACAGAAGTATCTCACAGATGACTCCTATTAAGTTAAAATATCCTCCTCCTGTTGTGTAACTTCTAGAAGATTATCCTCCTCCGGAAATGATTCTTATTTTACTTTCCTACGCCTTCTAGATGTAGATGTTAGTAGTTTACAGTTGTCTTTTGTCACAGGGGGTTGAGAATGTGTATACCCAGCATCAACCACTTCTATTCCAAACTATGGAGAACATCACCAGGGGTCGATTGAGAGATGTGGACTACCCTTATGTAGGAAATCACTTTCAGCAAGCAAGGTCAGTCAGCTGAGCTGCAATGATATTTCAAATTTTACTATTTCCATACAGGATTGAGCCTTTTCTCTAGTTTTAGTGCCCCAAGAGAATGAGCAAGTAGAACTCTAGCCAATTGACTTGTTATTATTTACAAGACTTCAGCAGTTTGACACAGGAAGTGCAACTATTTCCATAAATAATTCTGGCATTCATGAGATCTTTCTCATAGTAAGTATGTATCTCCGATACTGAAGCCACAATGTTGTGATTGAAATTAATAACCTAGCTATTGGAGCAATTGAAATTGATTCACGATACCTCTTTGACTAAGTTTTCTTCCCCTGAGTATGGAGTTCATGCATATATCATTGGCCCTACTTTTGTTAACATAACCAGTGGCGGCCAGACCGGTGGCATATATGGGTCATAGCTGCCCGCCGGTGGTGTCAACCATTTTTTTTAATACCAAGATCATTGAAGCTTTGATATCATGTTCAAGTTTGTGACTATCTCATCTAAAAGGTTTAGCTGTTAGAGAGACCACACTTATATTATTCAATACTAAACACCATTAATTTCATAACACCTAACCTTACAATTACCATCAAACCACTCAAACAAGAAAACTCTAGGTTAAAATCAAGAACTAGAAAATCCGACCCTTAGTCATTATCTTTTCCCACCTTAACAACAATAAACAACAACCTTCCCATTCAGACTCCGTGCCCAAAGGCCTATGAATGAAATCTTTTGTTCATCTCCAAGAATATTATAAAATAAATACTGTCTAACTATTCAGTGTAGAAAACCTAGCCTACCTGGTGCTAAAAAACTATTGTAGAAAGTTTACTCGTGATCTTTGACTCATTTTGTGAAACTTTAGCTTGTTCTTGGTCTAAAATAGCAAAAACACAAGTACAAAATACATTACAATAGAACTAAATATTCTCGAATTATATCCATATCCCAAACCCTAGGCAAACCTCATAATTATTCCACCCAAACCAGAGTTTTTCCACCATTAATTCACCTTAACTACCAATTCTATGTTACATGAGTGAATTACGATAAATAAATCAAGAATAACCTTTCTTAAGAGCTCAAGGGTCTTATGATTTTCCCACATTTTATGAATTCAAATTCTTCTCTAGGGCTACAATTATATTCTCTGTGGCCTAGGAATCAAACTACAAAAGTAGGAGATCAGATTGCTCTAGGTCGCCCTTTCTCTTCTCTAGTATTGGGATTTTCCCACCTTAGATGAATCAAAATTCTCCCTAGGGCCACAATTACCTTCTCTAAGGCCTAGGAATCGAATCGAACTACAAAAATAGGAGATCAGATTACTCACATTTTCGAAGATTCCTGATAAAGAATGAAATTTTTCCTAGGTCGACCATGAATACAAACCATCTCCTAAGCTTTATTCTCCAAAATGTCCTTGGGGTTTTCCCACAATTATCGGTGCTGGAGAATCAAGAATAGGGTTGACTCTGACACCATATTAAGAAAATTGACCATGGGCCTAACTCAACCCAAAAGAGTTTACTCATGAGGTAAGGAATGCCCAAAACCATATAAGAAGATCACAATACATTCCTTCAATCAATGTGGGACACTCTAAGAAGATCCGTGTTGCAATAGCAGATTCTATTTTGATCTCCTCTAAGTCTTGCACAACCTTTCCTTTTGGCAACCATCCTTTCTATGTGATTACATTTTCAATGCACATTGGCAATGTGGAAGACCTTATTGTCACGACTCTTATCTGGCACTTAGGCCGCGACAGGGCACCTGAAGAGCTTATTACCCATTAGGTGAACTGTAAGCTAAATGTGTAGAAAAATAAAGAATATACCAATAGTGCGAAAACATAATCCAACTACTGAGTGTGGCCAAAAATCCCATAAATGGCTGAGTCATGAAGCTACTAGTTTGAATACAAAATACAAGAAGTACCAAGTCTTTTTTTTTTTTGACACTAGTAGCATTTGTATTTCAGCCAGTACTTAGGTAGTACTGAAAAGCCATATTTACATAAAAGAAGAAAAGGGTTATAGTCTTTCCAATGCCTGCTTAAGAAGAAGGCACCACGATCCAACAGTACTCACCTCGACTGAACTGGACTGAAGAAAGCTAAAATAATTTAGGTACCTGCTACGTGGTTGCCATCTGTAGCTCCTGCACACACAAAATCATCAAAAGTGCGAGTCTAAAGATCCTATAAGATCATCGGCACACCCTCTTAGCTTACCTGTGGGGCAAGTCTTAGAAATCTCTGCTAATGCAGAATAACACACTAACCAGTACAAATATAAGACTAATAATACGGATACTGAGCTATGTCTGAAATCATGTATACATACACATAATGCACCCCTTCAAACAGTGATGTACACAGAATCTTTTGTAAGTGGTGTCAACATTTGAACTAGTGAAATAAATTACTATATCGACATGAGAGATGCTAGAATAACTTCCTGTTAGTTGAATTATATTTTTATTACTCTGATTTTTAAGAGCAAGTGTTTTGGCACATTGGTTAAATCCAATAAAATTTGAAAAAAATAATTGCGCATGGAGCCAATTTCGAACACCCAGTGTGCTTCTGCAATTTCAAGCGTAAGACCATCAGACCACGTGGCATTGTCTGTCAAGCGGTGTCATTCACTGTTTATATATCCGTATATTCACATTGTTTGTAGGTATATTCAGTTTAAAATATTCGATGAAGCGGTTTAGAATGACACTGCTTCGACTAACGTGCGTCCTCTCCTGCCTTCAAGATCTGTTTGATACAGATGCATGTTGCGTTCCTCCTCCACCCAAGGCAAAATAAAAGCTTCTTTCCAGCGGCAGGTTATTCAACTTCGGAATGGTTGGAACCTTTAAAATATATACCAAAACCAACTCTAGCTCCTGCTTCGCAGACCTTTAAAACTTTTTTCTCCTCTCTTTGTAGTTTTCCAAACTTTATATTTGAAATGAGGTCAACTAAACTTCCTCCCATTTTTAGGGTTCAAGATGAGGTGGAACATGGACAAAAATATTATTGTGCTTAAACTATTCATGTGGCTAAAAATAAATTGTTCATCACATACAGGCCACAGGAAGTGGTAATTTTCGTTGTTGGTGGGACAACATATGAAGAGTCACGTTCGGTTGCTCTACAGAACTCTACGAACTCTGGCATTCGTTTTATACTTGGTGGTTCTTCCCTTCTAAATTCTAAAAGGTATGCTCTCCCTTGTACGCCAACCATCATTCTATATTTGATGTTTTTTTCACACATTGGAGCCCTGAAGCTTATTTCCATCAACTTCAGAACACGTTTTTTGATTGTTATTCCTCATCGTCTCCCAGTTACATTGAACTCTTCAGAAGGTTTATTTAGTCTTAGCATTCAGTTAACTGAAATCTTTTTGTGTAATGCATCTGGTGGACCTGTAGATTCTTGAAGGACCTTGAAGAAGCTCAGAGAATCGCTCGTATAAGCACCAATATGCTTTGAATTTTGGACTCTACAGTACCTTGTGAAAATCTGAAAATATAGAATCACAGGTAAAATCTACATTCAGCTTGCAATCACTATAATCATTGTACAATCCTTTCAGCGGCAGTTGTATGATGACAATATCTTTCATTTTTAGTCTAAAGGGGGATACTTGGATTCTGCAGAAGTACATAACGAGCTGAGTTTGCTGATGAAAATTCCCATAAATACATTGTGTAGCCACTGTAATCATCGTCTTTCATAGCTTCCGCGTCCTGCCTAAGTGAGACGGTTTTGAGCCCACCTCATCTGTGTGCCACTTTTCATGTCTAGATTTGTTGTGTACATGTAGTGTTCTCATATTCCTAAGATACTTCTCTTGACTTGTAGTCTTGTAGCATATCTGTTCTCATGTCCTGACTGTTATTTGGAATCACATAAAGCTTACATATGGTACAGTACATCTTACAGTAGTTTCTGTGAAGGTAGTTATTTAATGTTATGTTTATTTTTCCCCTTTGATATATTTTAAGTAAGCAATTGAACATGCTATTTCATCTTTGTGATTTGAAATCAAGAGACACTCAATATTTGGACATATGTAATTTCATCTTATGAATAATTTCAAACTCTCCAAAAGGCTTTGTTTGGGAGTTTCACATCATGATTTTACATTTTCCAAATACAAAAGTTGATCTGCAAGTTTATATTTGTAAAAAAAATAAAATAAAAAATCCGTCATTTATATCTACGTAATATTTTGCGAGAATATTAATGAAATGATGAAATATTCACGGAGTAAACACATAATCATATAGTTACTAATGATACTAATGATGTTGATCAACAAATTACTTAATAAATATGGTACGCGATTACTCATGTTTGTGTTTACTTTTTTATGAGACTAAGGTTTAATCCATAAATGCTTTACTTTTCTTTTTAATAGTATATTATATTTTTTTTATGAATTTCTATTTATTTGGTAAGATAGTATAAATAATTGGAATAATTTTAATAGTTTCTCTCATCAAATATTTTTTTTTAATTAATCAGAGGTTTACTTTTTACCTTCCAAACACATTTTGATAACACTTTTTTTTCTCTCCTGAATGTATATATGTATACATGTCCCATTGAGTATGTGTAGATTTGTTTCACTTGTACTAATTCTTAAAATTTGATGATGATATTTATAATAGTAGTATATATAAAACTTAATGGGACATAATTGGTAATTGTTATAACTAAAATATATATTATAACTTTAGAAATATACATGAACTATTTTCATAATGTTAAAAGAGGGGTTATATTATGTCTTTTTCGCTAAAACAAATTATTTTCATAGTTTTGATGAGAGATTATATCATGCTTTTTCCTATAAAACAATACCTGTCAAGGATGTGGACTGGTTGGTTCAGTTTGATTTCATTAACTATCGGTTTGATTTATCAAATTTTAAATATGCTAGATCAATTATTAATTACTATTTTTTTGTTTGTTTCCAATTTATCAATTATTTGTCCTTAACAATTTGGTTTTTGATTAATTAATAAAAAAAGCTCATAAAATAAATATATATAGCTTCTCCAATAATTAAGCGCAACATAACAATAATGTAAACTTACACAATGCCCATAAAATAGAAGAATCAGTGACTAACCGGAAAAGAACTATAAAAAAAAAAAAAAAACTAGAACAATAATGTGAATTAACAACTAAATGACAAAACAAATACTCTCTACTATTCTCTTTATTTTTAATTATTTGTCCTTTTTTTTTTGTTTGTCTATTTTAATAGATAAAGAAATATAATATTTTAAAAAAGAATTAACCTTTTAAAAAGTAACTAGTGATATTAAATTTTTTTGATAGTTATATAGATGTACTATAATCTTAATGAGTTATGAATTTAATTAGTAAGATATCAGTAATAAATTAAAGTTTAATATTTATGTAAGTATACTATAATCTGGTTATCCATAGTCGATGACGTAATATTAAAAAGGTAAAAATAAAAAAAATAAATCTGGATTTGATTTATTAATCGGTCATTTTCCTTTTCACACACTTAATTCCGACGGAATCGATTGCTCCGACGAATTTAACGATGCAGTCTTCTTCGCCAGAACTTCCGATTAGCAGACGTTTCTTCAAGGTTATGGTGCCTGGTTTTCACTCTAAACTTGTAAGATACTACTGCCATTTCTTTCTATTTCTTCATAATTTTTTTAATTTTTTTTTGGGTGGTATCAGTTTTCTATATGAACGGAAGAGAAACTTCCAGAATTTCTGGTGTTTTTGATAGTATATTCCAATTTTTGTTCAATTCACCTGGTATTGCAGACAATTCCACCAGCTTTTTTTCCGAAGCTAAAAGGGGATAAATCAGAAAAGGGGACAATAATAAAGGGCAAAGATACATGGAATGTTGAAATTAATCGATCCGAGAAGGGCATTATCTCGTTTGATAAGGGTTGGGAGCAATTTGTGCAAAATCATGACCTAAGAGTTGGAGATTTTGCTGTGTTTGAGCACTTGGGTGATATGCGTTTCAATGTTACACTTCTTGATTCAACTGGCTGTGATAAGAAGTTGTTGGAGAAGAGTGAAGTAGTACCTTCCCAGGAGAAAAAGAAAAAGGTGAAATCTGCTCAGCCCGGAATAGGTAATTTCCCTAAAGCTGTTATTTTTCCTCTATTGGTGTATAGAAATTACTTTTCATATTGATACATTTATAGTAAGAAATTATAATCCTGCCTAAGATCAAGGACAACAACCAAACACCTTACCTTTAATAGATCTCCAGATTCTTTTGCTTTGCTTCCCTACAGTTGAATCTAATATTTTTCCTAAGCTGAATATGGTTATAGACAAAGATTTGATTGTCGATTTTTTTTTTTTTTTAAAAATGTGTATTATGAACAGATGCGTTGTCTGATTTAGGGACATATCTGTTAAGGAAAATATGCTTGTAGTTGTACTATTGCTTATACTTTAACTTGTTATAGTTGTTTTACTATTATGGCAATCAATCTTATCAAAAAAAGAAGAAGAAGAAGGTACTGTTATATCAATCAAGAAACTGATATGGAATAAGAAAAGTTTCATCTTTTGTAACATTGTTAAAGCCATGTCTATGATGAGTATTTCAGAAAAGTGGAAAGGAGGGTAATCTAGAGGAGTGTTCCAATGTACATTTCTATTGGGTTTGATGCTCTATTTCTTACTTTCTGTAGAGAAAAGGAAAGTTGAGGGAGATCAACCTCACTACCAATGCATGAAAGGAAGTTCTGAGTTCACGGCACGAATAAAAGAATATAACGTGAGAAAACGTTCTCCTTATATGGTGAGCTTTTAACTCTTCTTTTCTTTTATCCAAACCTCTGACAACACAAACAATGAATTTTTTATTGTAGTGCCTAAACATATTCAATATGATCTTTCCCTAAATTTCTTTAATGTGCTCTTATGACAGCATATACCCACAGAGTTTTGTCAGTCAAATGCACTCTTTCAGAATACAACCATGACATTAACAGGCCCGTCGGGTAAATCATGTCCTGTGAGTCTGAGAATTTGCAATGGTGGGAAGACTCTATATGCTTGTATTACCAGAGGCTGGCATGATTTCTTTTCAAGCAACAAGCTAAAAGTAGGAGATGTTTGCCTCTTCCAACTTGATCGCTCAAAAAGCGACTCAAATTCCATTGCCATCGATGTTCGTGTTTTGTAGGCTGCAGACTTTTCTTTTATCTTTATTCTTTTGATTTTTACTAGTTAGTGTTACCTTGTAAACTTATTTCATTAGGTATAGGTTCTTTTTATTGACTTGATTGGCTGATCAACAACAAGAAGTACTCTAGCTGCTGCAGAGTAATTAGGCAGTGTGTTATATGTTGAGAAGCAAAAATGCTGATGAATAAGTTGCATCAAGAAAATAATCTTAGAGGCAACTCAAGCCAGAAGGAGAGATCGAAGGTCATTCCAACCTCTATTTAGTGGACAATATGGGAAGAAAGGAACAAAAGATGCTTTGACGACAAATCAAGTCATATCCAGAAATGAAGTTGAAGTGTTTGGTACTTTTGTATTTTTGGTGTAAAGGAACATGTGTAGAAGATCTTGATTCAATTTTTGATATTTTAAACTCCTTCTATATGATAGTGGAGCTGTAGGTTTGGTCTCTGTACAGTCCTGTAATTATGGATGATTGTACAGTCTTTGTATAATCTTACTATTTATATAAGATATGTTAGCTGTTTTAAAGTAAATTACTTATGAGTACCATATTTTAACAACCTGTTCGTCTGCAAGCAGTTATTTAGTGAATGGTGGTGGTAATTCAAAGCTATCCATGGTGTCTAGCTATCGTCATTTTTCCTGCCCAATAATATCGTTGTCAATAGTTTTTTCAAATTTGGAAAGATGACATTCAGCTGATCTTCATGGCTGAAGCAGATCTTGTTGGAGTTCAAACTCCTACAGTGGTTGTTGACTCGTTACGCCTGTAAGTTCCAGACTGATTTAACACATTGCACCCTATCCTAACTGTTTGCTGTTTTATGAAGTCCGACTCGAAGCTTGCTCTGATTCAATATGCTAATCCTTTTAGGAATGAGCAAATCTTTGCTTCTATCACCTTACCATTTGAGATAAATGTTTGTATTCACCCCGAAAAGAGAGAGTGAATGTTTGTATTCGATGGTTGTTTTCTCGTTGTATTCTTTGAGTTGTTGAATCAGTAGGCTCTTTAATAAGAGAGTGATGCTTCAATTGGTTGAGACAAGGTTGAGCTTGGTTGGCGGCAGTCAAATGTTTACGTGTTTGAATATCGATCAACTATGAAACCAATTTCTTTCCCCTATAAATGGAAAAATTATACTATGTAATGTTGGTAAAGCACTTGAAAGGTTTAGTGATATATTTGCTTTAGCAAGGTTTTCCACACTCCCGTTTATAGTTAATCTGGCTATTGTAGACGCATCTTATTGCTAGTGTATCACTTACACTTTCCATTATTTTCTGGGGGGCATAATTTCTTTAGTATCTTTTGTATTGTGTTTCTTAGCTATGAGTGTCCTAGTATATTATCTGCTTTCCACCTATTCTCTTATCTTTTTACTACCAGTTGCATTCTTTTGTGTAGGTTATGAGGAAAACAAAGACAGGGAGGAAAGAGTATCAGTTAGAAAGCATGTTTCTTTACGATACCTACATGTATGGCGGCAATAGGTATTGTTCATACACATGTACATGTGCATCTGGCGATAATAGGTAAGTATGTTTTTCCTTGCATCTTCCATTTGAAGCAATGATGCACTATGAATTTAAAAATTATAAAGTGTCGAGCGGATTTTAGATTTTGACTAATTTATGGGCACTAAATCATATAGCTGACAATGGTATGTTAGTAGCCTAAGGATAGCAGAATGAGAGTCTTGGGTCTCTATGTAATCTATATGTGTATGATCTATTGAACCAAAGAAACATGCCCCCTGCAGTGGTCTTGGAGAGCTGGATGTACATTCTCTAAGTGTCAGGATATAAGCTGAGTGGGTTCTCTTAGAAATACCTTCTTCAAGGTGACTAATGAGACTGACGCTCTAGTTCAAATTTCAGCTGATTTTATTCCCTAGTTGAAATACCTTCTGATAACCATGTTACATCGACTTCATAACGAGCGTAACTAATTGTGTACTATGTGGTCTAAGAATATATCAGCAACATATCAGGTATGCATCAAAACTTTTTGTTTTGAATCAGAAACAACACTATTTCTGTAGCTGTTTATTGTACAACTATAAGTCAATTGTTTATTTTTTCCTAAATATTCAATAACTCAGAAAAGTCATTTAGTCCTTTAATTCTCAATTTGTCTCTGCAGAAAGGTTGATGCAGAGTTGGACAAGTTTATTAGTGCTAGTTGGTGTTGATGTTCTGGTAAAATATCAATGGATGCATCTTTTTGTTCACTTTATGTACATGGTTGTCAAATACACATGTTACAGTTGATTTCTGTAGTTTTGTGGAAAATAATTAATTAGCTTCAGAGATAGCAACCTCTATAATCTGTATGATGGTTGTGTCATAATGCATCGTATCATATCGTATTTAAAGGGGAATGTGATGTGCATCTCATTGGTGCAGAAGCTGTGCTTGTGAGCTAATAAGATTGTCTTTTCATTAAAAAAATGCATTACTAAGGTTTAGGATCAAAGTACAGACTTCAGTCTCTACAAATATCCTCAACATTCAATTATCCAATTTTTAGTGACAGTGGTAAGTCGTATGAGACTAAACCCTCCATCTTTGTGTTGCAAACTAGGATTTACTTCAACAAAATTACACTTTTTAGCTGCGATGAGTGTCACCATAAAATTCCAAAAATATTGCCGCTAAAGATTTTGAGTATTTTGAAGTGAACTACAATATTCATTCGCTAGTAAAACCTATTATTTAAACAAGAAAATATGATAAATAATTTTCGGTTGCAACCTAATATTACAAAATAAATAACATGTATTATCAATATTAAAAACATCCAATATCATTATGAGAATCATCAAAATTACTTCTCAGCTCAAATCTCCTATTACATAATGCATTATTGTACATTTTACGCGTCTATATATGACATAAATATAAAATAAGTGTCTTCAAACTCCTCCTCGATATTTGCAAGTTTTTAAAAACAATGAAGATAAAAACACAAAAATCATAATTTATTGTTATATTCAATGAAAATCTCTAGTGATGATATGTTGGGATTTTGTGGTGACTTTGTCACCGCTAAAGGTTTAATTTTTTTTATGTAAATTTTAGTTGGCAACACTTAGGTGGACGGGTTAATCCCAAGTGGACACGTCACTAAAATTTTGAATTGTTAACTCTTGAAGGTATTTGTGGTCTCCTAGAATAATAACGGAAGCATTTTTTTATCTCAAAATATAAAAAAGGATATAAGTGATCTATTTCGTATAATTCATGAGTAGTTTTAACCCAATTTCATTTTCTTTAATTAGAAGAGTAGATTATTCTTATTCTTTAATTTTTTGGAAAAAATTAAACCAATTGAACAAATATGTAATATTATACTAGCAAATAAAATTTCATATAATAACTCATTTATAAGAGTATATACTTCTTTCGTTCATTTTTATTTCATAATAACTTTGCATGTCTTTAGAATAATAAATGAAATGCATATTTTACTACAACATTAATATTAATGATATATAATCTTAAATAAGGAGGAGTGATTTAGATAATTGATAATTAATATTAAATGTAAAATATATATTTATTTTGTATATGCTTAAGTGAATTATTTTTAATATAATGGATAAATTAAAATGAATAAAGAAGCATATAATATTAATTGTGATAATTTGTATGGAAATAATATTGAAGCAAACACATTTGCAATATATTTGATTAAATTAATCTAATTTGCGCTCGTAGAGGCATATTTAGAAAGAAAACTTTTTGAATTACGTATTTTTTCATATTCAAGACTCAATTTAATAAATTTGATTAATAAAAATGTTGTTCATTTATTACATAATATTCTTTATAAATTTGATACATAACTTTTATAATTATTTATATATTATTCATAAATAAATTTAAAATATTTTGTGAAATTTTAATTAACTCAAGTGTTAGCTTTACCATTTTATCAGGCACAACACTTTACTTCAAGTATAACAATCTCAAATCCAAGTCTATCGAAATTCATTTTAGTCTTTACTTATTGTACTTCACTTAAAATAGTCACACATTTTCTTAAATGAATTACTTTGTTCGTGTAATGATAACTCTAATATTGCTTAATTGTTTGACTGAACTGATATTAACTTTTCTGTAAATTGTTCATATACTTGATATTTGTGTTTGTCGAGATACATATGTCCTCAAAAAAATAATCAATTTCAAATCGAATAAATCAAAAAAATTGAACCAAACCAACAATAATCAAATCAATGATTATTTTTTCATTTAATTTGGTTTAATTTTAAAATTAATTTAATTTTAAAATTTTTAAAACTAATTAAATTAATTTTATTAAATAATCGATTTAAACCAAACCACAAACACCTCTAGCCATAATCTTTTCTTGGTGAGATTAAATTTGAATTTACTTAGAAAAGCCTGGGAATTGTAATTCTTACTAATTAAGCAATCAAACAAACAAGTGACATCACAATATAATCATGACGTGTAACCTTAAAAACTACCCTACGGCCATGCAATCACGCTTACGTGGACAGTTTATAGCACGTATCCCTATAAAAATTAAGCATTTGCAACGTGACGCTAAAGATACTGCCCCTAGTTTAGTATAAACCGTTCGATCAATCGTCCCCATAAATTGAACGGTCAGATACTAATCTGTGATACGAAAAAGTATACACCGGGCTGTCACTTTAATTGCATTGGTTTCATAAGTGTATTCTCGAATTTCATTTTTTGCCCAACCCAACTGCCGAAGCAAAGCTAAAAACGAGAAATAATATGCAAATGCTATACGCAACTCTTGAAGAACAGCAGCTATTCAATTCAAATTTTCTGGAGAAAAATTGTTAGATCAATTCATCTTTCTCCTTACGATTTCTGTTTTACGGCATTGTTTGTTGTTGTTTTTGAATTTTCATTCAGGGAGAGCTTTGAAGAATTGTTGTAGCTTCCCTTGCGCGACACTCTTGCTGCACTTTCTAGGGTTCGTTCTAACTTTTCCTTCTTTTTCTTTTTTGTACTTTTGGTTACAGTTTGAGGATGAACTTTTTTTTGAATTCGAAGAAGGTTGTGGGATTAGCGATGACTTTGTATGGTAGTTTTGTGATTGATGAAAGCTGTTTGGTAGAAAATTAATTGGTGCTTTACTTGGCTATGTATGTACTTGGAAACGGCGGGATAACTCCTTTCTTTTGCCAATAGAAATGTATTGGAATGCTCGTGTTTTGGCAATTACATTTTTTCCTTTTAAAACTTAGTTTATGTGAGAGAAATTTAAAGAGGTGGAATTTACTTCTCTGCTGGTTTGTTAATTGTTGGAATGGTTTTTTTTCTAGGTTTAGTTTGAAGAAGGTGGTGGGATTAGTTATTAGTTTGTATGGGAATTTTGTGATTGATGAAAGCTGTTCAGTAGAAAATTAATTGGTGTTTGTGGGGTTTTACTGGGCTTGTGCTTGGGAACTCTCTTTTTGCCAATAGAAATGTTGGAATGCCCATGCTGTGGCAATTCCACCTTTTCCTTTTAAAGCTTTGTTTATGTGATAGAAATCGAAAGAGGTGGAATTTACTTGTCTGCTGGTTTGTTAATTGTAGGAGTGGTTTCTTTTTTAGGTGTAATTTATGTAAGATGCTTCAAAAGAGGTGGTGGGTTTTATATGTATGGTGGTTTTGCTTTTTAATCCGTTGCTATTCTGAAGAAAGCCATGTTCCTTCTTTATTTTGTTTGGATATCTGGCTCATATGGTCATTTGGGATAGTTTGGACTGTGTTATACATTCTCTTTTATTATTTTGTTTGGTTATCTGACTCGTATGGTCATTTGGGATAGTTTGGACTATGTTATACACTCTTTTTTATTATTTTGTTTTGGTTATCTGGCTGATATGGTCATTTGGGATAGTTTGGACTATGTTATACATTCTTTTTGATTATTTTGTTTGGGTTTCTGATTCATATGGTCATTTGGGATAGTTTGGACTATGTTATACACTCTTTTTGATCAGTAAAGACTACGTTTTAAACATAGTGAAGTGCATAATGAGTTCTTGAACCCATTTACTGGAAACTAGATGCATAGTTATGGCTCGATATGTTCTATTTTGGTATTAGGTGGAATAGCTATCTTGGTGTCCCTAAAATAAAATAAATGGAACACTATTTTCTTTTAAACTCATCATCAGACCTTTCTTGGAACATAAGGATCTTATCAATTTCCTTTTTATCCGTTAGGGTCAAAAAGCATTTAGGTACTCGAGCCTGCTTGATTCTGGGTTTTTTGTTTGTATGAAGTCCTTAATATGAGAAGTCTTGAAGTTTAAAACATTGAAGATCATTGTGGTGTAGTGGTGGAGTTGTACATCTAGCTGGATTTTGATTTTTCATAGATCATGAATGACTCAAATAGTAGATTGTACTGTCAAGGAGAACTTCTAGAGGAGAGGAATAAGAATAATGATGTGTATGCAGCTTAAGGTTCTTGGAATCTAAATAGAGAAAATTGGATCTGATGCTCTCTGAAGCATAATAAAATCTAGTATAACCTTGAGTATCATATTCACCGTTTATATCTTTTTTTCCTCTCCTGCGAACTTAAGGAGACTTCTACATGTGGACGAATAATCTAATTTGCGATAAGATAGGTGAAACATTTTAATATTGATAGTTCTTGAGTGCTCATTTCACCTGGTCGATTGATGTGTGAATATTTGGTTTAACAGTGCTAGTTGGTATATTAAGTGACATCAATAGGGTTACTTGAAATAAAAACAAGAAAATAACGCAGCAAGAACAATGACAACAACATATCTAATGAAATCCAACTGGGAAGGGTAAGTAGAGAGGTTGTTTCCAATTAGACAATAAGGAAATAATAAGGAAGCGAAAAATAAGAAAGATTAAAGACTAAAAAAATAAGATGGACGAGATTCGAGGAATAAATTTCAGAATCTCCAAAGTAATGACTAAGAACACTAACTAATTGTGGTAAACCTAATTAGCGGATTAAGGATAATGATAAATATAAGGCTAAATAAAGAACACTAATTGATTGTAGTAAACCTAACTAGTAGATTCAATTCAAGAACTTAGATGAAGTGATCTAGATCCCTAACTGAATATTAAGGACAACAATTAATATAAGACTAGTTACCTTCTTCAATTAATCTAGTAAGAACCACAAATATCAAGCAAAAAAGTATCTTATATCTTAAAAGAATCATTTTAGTATGGTTGTAAGAAAAAACTCAAGTAACCAATACTGAAGGGTTTAAAGAAAAGAAAACTCAATAATATTACGAATGTTTACTTCAGGAGCACACTATTGGTGTACTTCTCTTGTATATAATACCAGTTAACCTTCCCAAAAGAATATTATGGATGTTGTTGTCTAAGAGGACATAATCCGCCACTGTATATAGGGGGGAATCGTCCAACGCTATCATAAATAGCATGTGACTGGAATCCTACTTTTTATGGAAACAATAAGTATTACAACCTAACAAGAAAATTTTGAACTTGGAAACTTATAAATTAGGAAAGCATGTAAAATTAATACCATGCTTTTTCCCCAAAACTACCTAACAAAAAGTAAGAAAAGAAGTGCGAATTTTGCACCAAAAACTCACGCCTAGTCACTCGAATTTGGGTGTGAATTCCACCTTTTGGGCGTGATTCTCAACCTATTGTGGACTTCATTTTCAGCTACCTTGGGGTCTATGTGGGCCCTGATCTTCCTCCTCTTGGTCTTGGACCATGAAACGCGTGTAGCACGTAGACTACTCTTCCCCATAGTTTTCTTGCGCTCTTCTCTCACGATAAGCATCTTTTGATCTTCCATTGAAGTTCAACAACGTTGTTTTGCATCTCCTTATCTTCCAGCACTTCATCTAAGTCCTTTAAAGGAGGTATGTTGTATGCCAGCATGGAAGCTATAGTATGGTTGAACTCTGATGTATTTCTCGTATCTGCTTAATTAGTAACCTCAAACAAGGGATTTAGGGTTAGTCCTTTTTGTTTGTCACATCTTCATGAAGTAAAAGATTTTTCATAATCCAAAAGCCTGGTTGCCATCCTAGCAAGTAAAAACATGGAAAGAGCACAAGTACTGGCTTTTCTTGAACATGTTATGCTGAAAAGATTTGCATTTGACTTTGCTTATTGATGTGTCAATATATGGCTAATAATGGTCGGCGTTATATTACGGAAAGAGAGCTGATGCATCTGTGTTATCTGGTAAAATGTTGACTTTAAAAAGAGGATCTTGGTTTACACCTTTCTATTGCCCATGGCTCTATGAGATAAGGGGATTTTCTGGAAGCTGAAAACTGATAAAAATATCTAGCAAGCAGAGAAATTTAAAATGAAGATCCTGTCTCTCTAGTACATGTCATGCTCAAACTATTTACATTGCGATTGAGGATGTTATTCCTTCTTCTTTTCTTTCAATCCCCCATATCATCTTATTGGTAATATTGTAGTAGTCATGCATAAGTTTTTCTGTCTTACATTCAAATGTTTGTGGCAGGGTTCCCGAAGGCCGAATATTAAGAATTTGATCCTCCTCATTTGCCATCAATTTTTTATGGATATGAAGTATTATGCGGGATCCTTCTGATGCCCACGTGTCTGGTTCATGGTTCTGTTGGAGAAAACTAGTTGAAACTAAGGCAACCTGCCTTATATAAGTTCGTTTAGGAAGGAAGCTAAAGTGATCATTTCTATCTTCGGTGGCATGGAAGCTGGTGCTTGAGTTTTGAATCATCCTGATTGTGGGCCATATTTCTAGAGATTCTGAGAAGCAGCATCTTAAAATGGGATGGAGGGGAATTTTAGTCTCGTTACTATTTTCCATCACTTTGGGTGAATCATCAAGCAATTCTAGAAAAATGTGGTCGCTGAAGATAGTTTCAGAATCATCTCCAGTTTATAGTTGGGCTGTATACAGTGCTGGCTTTTTCGTATTGGTGGCTGTTGTCCTGTCTATGTATCTAATTGTTGAGCATCTAGCTGCATACAAGCAGCCTGAGGTTTTTGCTTACACCTGCTCAATCTTCTTGAAGTTATTTTTTACTTGCATACATCATTTGATCATATGGGCTGTTGATCTTTTCTTTTTGGATCAGTTTGTGGTGCTTGATTGAATACATGCTTGTATTGTTATTTTTGTACAGACGCCTGGTCGTTGTTCCATTGCGTAGCTTAATTGTCTTAGAGAAACTGATACGACTGAATTATTTATCATTACAGGAGCAGAAGTTTTTGATTGGACTGATCTTGATGGTTCCTGTTTATGCAGTGGAATCGGTAAGAGAACCTTTAGCTTGTATGCTAGCATTTTCTCCAGTTTATTTGGAAGTGATCTTTAAAGTTTGTCATAAACATATTGAGACATTGGCGGTTATTATTATTATTATTTGAAATAAATCTCTCTATGGACAAGCAGAGAAAATACGACCTACCAAAAGTATATGCTTACAAAGACAGTAAAAGAACGGCTAAGATAAGAAAATACAAGTCACTTTAGGGCTTTGTCAGTTCTGCATTTAGGTATTTTTTATTAAAGAAAAAATCAGTTGGTAACTTACTGGGACTTTGATTATGTCTTTGCATTGCATTTCCTGTACTCCTACGGCGAACACTTGATATGTTTGTGGGCGAGTTTGGATTTTATGATGCCTCAGGAACAGAATTCATGGCTCCCTGTTTATTTCAGTGTTGGTTAATATTGTTTTTTGGTCCACAATAATTTCTGAGCAATCGCCACATGATTCATTTCTCATGAAAAAGAACTGATGAACGAAACATGTACTCTTTACTCAGCTAAATACAAATGAAAGCCTTAACAAATGGTTAAACTACCAATTAAACAGGAGAAAACTTAGATAAAGGAACCAGATAAAGTATATGAGGTGGTACAGATGCTCTAGCATAGCATAAGTTCCAAAAAAAAGAAAATTTCATAAAAGAATGGATGAAAAGGGTGTTTTTTCCTTGTCATAAAAAAATTTGAAGGAATGGATGTAAAGGGTAAAAATGTGGTACTTTTTAGTTAAAATTGACTTGGGTGCATCTTCAACAACCTATATGTCTAATTTTACAGTATTATCATCACCCTAAATTTTAGAATATCATGTTGTCTTTCTTTATGTTTATGATTGACCAGTTCTTTGCATTTACCTGACAGTTCTTATCTTTAATGGACTCAAATGCCGCATTCAACTGTGAGATCATACGCGATTGTTATGAGGCTTTTGCATTATATTGCTTCGAGAGGTATCTGATAGCCTGCTTAGGTATGTCTTCAGGCATAGGTTGTTGCCCTCTTCACCTATTTTAAGTTGTCCCTTGGAAAAATCCCACCTTGAAAATTTTAAGTGCTTCAGTTACCAGCTTAGAGTCTGCTAGAGTAACTATAATTGTGTTTATTATTCGCACAACTTTTCCAAATGTTGTTCCATCCATGTTGCTTTTGCATCTTATGTCACAATGGAGTTGTATGGTTTTCTCAATTCTCCATACTCCTCTACTTGCTAGCTTCTTTTCTTTTAGAAGTTCCTTTCTTTAAAGATGATTCTCATATGAGCTACATGACATAGGTGGAGAGAAAAACACCATCGAATTTATGGAAAGTCAAAGTTTTGTAAGTTCCAGCTTGCCTCTGCTGGATGATGCCTATGCATATGGAGTTGTTGAACATCCTTTCCCATTGAATTGCTTTATCAGGGAGTGGTATCTTGGTTCTGACTTCTATCAAGCAGTAAAAATTGGGATAGTGCAATATGTATGTGCCCCTCTAGTAATTTGCTATGGATTGTGACAGTTCCGTCAAGTTTCTATGTACTGAATAATTAAGGATTTCCTTCCAGATGATACTTAAGATGATATGTGCTTTGCTGGCTGTGATTTTTCATCTTTTGGGCATCTACGGTGAAGGCAAATTTGAGTGGGGATATGCGTAAGTCAACCCAGGTTTTCCTTGATACTTCAAAGATAGGAGTATTTTTTCTACCTATTTTGTGACTCTTCTACTGCAGATCTCTAGCCGAGCCTCTGGATCAATTGAATTTTTTATGTCATATATTGGATATGTCGTGAAGCACAAGCTTTTCACAATGTTAATCTGAATGTTAATTCTTGCAGCTATCCGTACTTGGCAGTTGTTCTTAATTTTAGCCAGACGTGGGCCTTATATTGCCTTGTGCAGTTTTATTCAGTCACCAAGATTAAATTAGCACCGATTAAGCCATTGGCGAAGTTTCTGGTATTCAAGTCAATTGTATTCTTGACGTGGTGGCAAGGTATAGCTGTTGCCTTTCTTTTGTCATTTGGAACATTCAAAGGTTCTTTGGCGCAGCTGTTGAAGACACGGATCCAGGATTATATCATCTGTATTGAGGTCAGTTGTGTTGATTGAATCAGTTTCTACAGTTGTCATTGCTTGATCACTATTTCTTGTGCCAACAGAGGCTCATGAATAGAAATCAGTTTCTTGTGCCAACAGAGGACCTCTGTCCTGGCTATGAACTTCAGTGTATTTAAGTGATCCAGGATAGTCAATAAATTTATTAAATTTGTGAAGACACGTGCTGAAGGATAAAAGATGCATATTTCAATTAGTGAAGGCTAAATGTGCTCAAACAGAGTCGCTAGACCATGATGTGATTTGTTTTAATATTGAAGGGACTAAAATATACTAATATCCCTGAAGATTAAGATATTGATATAGCAATCCCTTGTGGAAACACGGGATAGAGTTACAAGAAAAGCAAATAAAAAATAGCTAATTCTTGTGACTGGGATCATGTGGGGAACTTGTTTCTTTAGGAAGGAAATCCTTGACAACTGATCAGAAAAATTGTCTTGATATACATGGGTAGAAATAAGAAGAAACTTCAACAGTTGTACCAGTACTGACTACTGACGCAATATTTTGCTATAGATCACAAGCATCATGTGTCTGGTTCAGAAGAAAAAGGAAGAATCTTTATACGGATGATACAAGAGCAAATTTTATGATTATTATGCTGCAACAATCTTTGTAATTTCAGTAAGAGAAAGAGCCAGACAATTTTCCTGGAGATTTACTTAACTGAGCTTGGTCGTAGTTAGCCGGGAAGATATAATTCCAGGATTAAGATAGAGATTGATCAGTTGATTAAGTAGGCAACAAGGCAGCTGCGAATCCTTTGCCAGGAACCTGGGGAAGAGTACTGCAAATATGTTTGCTGGCTTGGGTAGACATCAAAGAAGAGAGGTTGACTTGCACAGAAGTAAGAAGATGGGTGCAGAGAATGTGGAGGTTTACTTCTGGAAAAAAGAGATAATCACTAGCTATTACTTCAAAGTCGAAGCTTATAGAATATATCATGGGTGATATGTACCAGAATAATCATTAAGTGGCTCATTGCTGGTGGTTGCGGACTTCTACAATTCACCAGTAAGATGAACACCCAAAACATGTTGCAACACCCAAGCATGTTTAGATAAGTTTGTTAGACTTCACAATTCACCTTTGACCATAAAACATGTTTAGAGCAGTTGGTGATAGATGCTGGGGATTTTTGGAGATTGATGCCATTACAAGACAGAGTGCACCCTTTTTTTCTCAATACTTAATAGTGCACCTTTAGTGGTATTGTATTTGTATGTGGTGGTCTCTAAGTCTGTCCGTCAGATTGAAGCTGAGAGAATAACATTTACTATTCCAACCACAGTGGTGGAGATGCCTTTTTTATAAAAGAAACTTTTGTAACCCTAGTTGAGGTCAGTGGAAAAGGTGGATCTGAATCATGTAGTAGAGACTTTTTATTGAATGAATTAATTCCTTTGGATTGAGGATCAATTGTAGCAAAGAGTTGGACAAAGAATTTCAAAGATCAAAGTTCCTGCCCAAGATGTCACGACTTATGTCTAAAAATGCCATATTTCAAATTTTAAATTGCAGAATAAACATCAGTTGCACGAGTAGTGGAAGGAGATTTTTTGAAGATTTAATAGGAGGAATAGAATTATTGAAGTCTCGGGTAAAGATTGCCAAAACATGGTGCTTTTACTTGACTTCAAAAATTATCGACAGTCCAGAACATTGGCTGAGAGAAGTCAATTTGGTGGGGCATCTAAACCCTGGGTGTAGAACTTGTGAAGTCCCCATGAATCAGGGCGTGGTTACATGGAAATAAATGTAGTCCTGCATTAGACACATGCATATGCAGTATATGTACTTATGTATGGATTATGCGAGAGCTCTCTAGAGTCTAGACTGTTTAAATCTGAGATTTTGAATCAGGGATTCCTCTTGAGAAGACTAGCCAAACTTAGGCAGCTAATGGATAGCAGCCACCTGGGCGGCAACAACTTTGAGTAAATGGAGGCTAGTAAAAAGTGTAATTATGCCCTGAGATACTCTTCTTGGTTGAATAGTGCTTCCACATTGGTAAGGAAAATTACCTTAGATTGGGTAGAGAATGGGGTGCACAATTTGGGAGCTTCTACGAGGCACTTGTACTATGTGAGAAGGTCAAGCCAGGGGATTGGAGAGGAAAAATGAGATGTTGCTGAAGTTCTTCAACTTTTAGACGGGAAGTGTTGAGGAGCTGAAAAGGCTAGAGTTAAATGAATGAGAGTGACTGGGCAGAAAGAAACAAAGATAGGCAGCACCAATGCAGTGAAGATGAAGATATGAATAAATAGTTGGAATTAAGGGTTTGCGCAGCAGGGTAAACTTACAACACTTGAAGGCTAGCTTAAAAGTAATTTATAATCTTGTGAAGCATAAAATTAGAAATTGTCTGCCCATAGTAATGGTTAGTGCATTTGTGCCTTTGTTCTTGCCAGTGTCATCACTTGATGTTCTGGTAAGTGTAGGTTTTATGATTTAACAGATGATGTGAAGGGTGACGTTGCTGTAAGTAAAGACCGGGTAATGTCATGATATGGTAGAAATCAAAATTGACTCCTACATAGGGCCTTTACCATGTCGCTGCATAATATGATATGTTTTAAGCTCAAAGTGGAATTATACAACCCTCATCTCTCTATGTTTATGTTTGCCACATTGGGATACTTCAGTTCGAATTTCTGATAGAAATATTAATAAAAAAGAGTTCATTCCATCAGATTTTGCAGTAATGTAAGCCCTCGAAAAGTATTTAGCCTAGGAATAATCCTTGAAATGTTTGATCCTAATAAGCGACAAATTATGCTATAAGTTGTTGCAGTAGTTCTTCTCACAGTTTGAGTAGAGAAGACTGGTTAGTATGCAATGTGGAGTATCACTATGGTAGGAACAGACTCTTCATGAGCATTATAATTATCTATTTTTCTGATAGAAATTTACTTGGGTGGGTAAGAAATGCAAACCTAAGAAGGTGCATTGTTTTACCGGATTTGCTTTTTAACCTGTTATTTCAAATTAGGGAAAACCTTTTACTCGATAACAGTTGCTGCATATGTTCCTCTGTGTGATGTTTTGAATTGTCTGGTGCACAGATGTTAGGCAATTATTTATTACAGTTACCTAATGTTTTCTTGTAAAAACAGATGGGCGTTGCTGCTCTGGTGCATCTTTATGTTTTCCCAGCAAAGCCTTATAAGCGTGGGGAAAGATGTGTCAGGAATGTAGCTGTGCTGTCAGATTATGCTGCTCTGGACACTGCACCAGATCCAGAGGAAGTTCGGGACTGTGAAAGATCTACCCGTGCACGCATTTCTCGGCCGGAAGAGAGAGAGAAGCGTCTAAAATTTCACCAGAGTGTTCGTGATTTAGTTGTCGGAAGTGGTGAAATAGTAAGATTACCATTCCTTGACGTCTTCTTTTATTCTCTTACGTCTTCTTGTTTTTCTCCCACTGTGTAACTAATGTGTTTTCTGTTATCACATCTTTTAGATAATTGATGATATGAGGTTCACAGTATCTCATGTTGCCGAACCAGTTGAAAGGGGAATTGCTAGAATAAATAAGACTTTCCATCAGATATCAGAAAACGTAAAACGGTATGAAGAGAGGAGGAGGAACTCGAAGGATGACAGTTATGTCGTTCCGCTCAACTCATGGACGAACGAGTTCTCAGAAGTACATGATGATCTTGCGGAAGGGAGTATGAGCGACAGTGGGATGCATAGCAAGAGATCACATCATCAATCCAAAGGGATGTCATCCCTACGGAGATAGTAAAGCTTTAATATGACCAATAGAAGAGTGTAGATTTCATCTTCTAACCATATTGTTCATTCAGTATCCATTGTGGAGTTTCTCTACATTGAGATAATATGGTAAGCAACTTATATGAGGAGTGCACATGATCATTACCTGTCAGGGTTGAAGTAGTGGAAAGATTTGAATTGCCGATGATTTTCATATGTAAAGTTTGGAGGAAATTCAGATAATGATATGGTTGGAGT
The DNA here is from genome assembly GCA_027704865.1 of Solanum neorickii. Lineage (NCBI taxonomy): Eukaryota > Viridiplantae > Streptophyta > Magnoliopsida > Solanales > Solanaceae > Solanum > Solanum neorickii. The sequence continues at coordinate 142,019 of JAKWJC010000239.1, forward strand.
AAGAAAATTTTCAGCTACCAAGTTCCGATCGATCTTCGAATGAGTACCAACTATTAACTGTTACTTGTGAATGAATTTTGCACTAGTCCTCCAAATGTATATTCTTGTGGAATTATTTCGTGTTGGTAACTTCTCTACTTAGTTCTGCATTTTGTTAAGTCCAAGTATCTGCTTGTTCATACAAAAGACATATAGTACTGTTGTCTGCTAGCTCATCTATATCTGGCCTAGGACGACGCACCAATCTTTTAGCCCCAATAGGTCGTTTGGTTGCTAGTTGCGTCTATGTTGTTTAAGACCCCTTATTAGTATATTGTTCCTTTTCCCCAGTGGGTGTAGGCTTCATTGAAAGGCTTTCTGTCTCATGGCATTGTTGCAAACAACCTTTTTTTCCAGTGGGTGCAGGCTTTATCAAAGCGCTCTCTGCCTCATGGAATTATTAGGTTTGCTTGCAAATAACATTTTTCTCTCGCTTTATTGTAGTTTATCTTTTTATTTAGATAATGTCGAATTTCAAAATAAACAAATTTTATTATATGTTTGCTAGCAAACATATAATAAAATTTGTAGGATTGTAAGGTTATTTTTAATTTAAATAGTGTCAAATTTTAAAACGAAAGGAAATTTTTATTATATGGAGATAACTATATTGGTAGGACTATTTTTCGAACGGGCCTTAGCAGTGGGGGATGATCTGAGTTGAGTCGGGGGTTTCAATGCATTGCTCATACATATTTAATTAAGCATGTAGAGATCAATTATGAGACAACTTATGTAGTGTGGTTGACTAGCTACGAAGAATTTAGTTGTTTATATATTATTTTATATGAAATAATATATAAATTCTAATCATAACGTATATATATATTAGTTATATAAATTTTTTAATTATGAATTAGAAAAAATATACCTAACACAATAAATACTACCAAATACGTCATTATTTATTCATTAAAAAAAAAAAAAAAGACAACCCCTGTATGTTACAAAAATAATTTAGTTGTTTTGTCACCACAAAATTTATCGAATTGACAGTCCTACAATATCTTTTTCCACAGACAACCTACATGATTAAAGTAGTAAAGGAACGAAAAGATCATATCTATGTGAATATATTGGAAATTCCAAACAATATTGCAAGTGATAAGATCAAAATTATAATATATTTGATTGATCTTTTCACAATCATTGAAATATCACAAGCAGGAACAATTTTTTCACGATTATTAGAATTATCATACTCAATTATATAAAAGAAAAAGTAAGTCCTGGTTGAATTAATTAAAGTGTTAAATCAAATATACAAGAATACTTTTGTTAAAATACGACTTCTTCGTAATGTTGAAAAACAAAACTAGCGGATTGTATATTAAAATTCTTTAGAAATGCTATTTGAATCGTTTGAGACAAAATAGTCATTTTTTTTATATTTAATAATTTGAGTGGTGGGTGGTGTGTGTGTGTGGGGGGGGGGGTGTGGAGTAAAAAAATAAAATATTGAATTTGAAAATAGTTTTTCTAAAAACAAACTAAAATTCTTAATATCTTTTAAAAACAAACTATAAATTAATTTATTGGAGAGAGGAGGGGGTTGGAGGAGGAGGGTGGGTAAAAAAGGATCAAACTAAAATTCTTAATATCTTTTAAAAACAAACTATAAATTAATTTTTTGGGGAAGTAGGGGGTTGGAGGAGGAAGGTGGGTAAAAAAAGATAAAAAATTAAAATTAAAAATATTTTAAAAAAATAAGCTTCAAAATTATTTTTAAACATCTACTTCAATCAAATATAAAAAAATTAAAAAACATAACATTTTTTCGAAAAATATTTCCGTTAAGTAACTTCTAAACACACCCGAAATGAGTAGAAATTTACGTTGTTTTGTGACTGAATAAAATAATGTAACCCCACCGACCAACAACCCCTTTAAAGTTATGGATGGGCAAAACGGTAATTGTAATAAATTAGGGTTTCAACCCCGTGTCTTGCTCCTCACCTCTTTTTTTATCTCTATATATTTGGGCAAACCATTACGGCAGCAACACACATTTCTCTACTTATTTCTTACCCTCTGTTCAGAAATTTCTCAGATCTTCTTAGATCTGAGCTATGGAAATATTGATGGCGTTGAAAGGGATGAGAGTATTGGGAAGTTGTTGGTTGTGGGTGGGGTGGAAAGATTTGATAAATCTAATTTTTTTTTCTAATCGAAAAAAAAAATGGAAAAGAGATTAAATCTTTCCTACTCCTCCCATACCCATGACTTCCACTAGCTTCTCCCTTTCTTCATTTGTCATCTCCTCTGCTAAGTTCATCTTCTTCTTCTTCTTTTTTTTAATTATTTGATTGTTTGAGTTTACTCTTTTCAAATCCAGAACTTGGATCTAACCGTAGTTGAAAGTTAAAAAGTTGTTATGAATTTTTTTTTCAGAACAAGATGTTCAGTTTGATTAGGTTGGAATCTGATTCAGTGAGCTCAACTGAGTTTATTGTTTGGTAGATCTGGTTTGCGCTGTGTAAGTTTTATAATGTGAAAGCAACAAATTTTATGTAACATTTCTATAAACTCATTTGATAATTTTTAATTTTGGAACTTGGTGGATTATTGGCTTGTTGTTCTAGATCTCTCTTCTTTAATACCAAACTTGGTTTAGAAGATGATTAAAATTTGTGACTTTTAGTGCTTTGGCCTTTGAATCAAAGTATGAAAAAGATGAAACAGTTCAGTTGCTACCTGATTCTGATCTATTTTTCGAGAACTTGATTAGCAAAATTAACCCTTAATTGAACTTGTTGAATATCACTTTTTTAAATTTGTTAATTTTTGCAGGTTGCTTTTTTTTAAAGTTAATTTAATTAATTTTTAAACTATATTAATTTGATAGTTTAAATAAAATTTTGATATTATTCTCTTTTTTTTAGTTTGTTTTGAAAGTAATGATTTTTTTTTAATATTTCAAATTAACTAATTATGCAGTATATTTAATTTATAAGATTAGAAAATAATTAAATATATTTGATATAATTTTAATTTAGGATAATAAGATTCAAAAAATTTCTTTATTTTCTAAAATGTTGTACCAAATTAAACTCACTTTTTTTGAAATGAAAATAATATATATTATAAATTTTTTATATATGAAAAAGAATATTAGAATGTTAATTAAAATTCTTATAATTAAAGTTCTTATAATTCAATTCAAGTATTTGACAAGATAAAAAGTAGTCATATTTTGTTTGAATTTTGAAGAGTACGAGCTGTTTAAGACTACGATTTTAATGAAAGTTGGATTCTTTGAGTCACAGCACAAGCCATTCTAACATGTTTCTTTGATTAAAATCTCCCAAAGTTTCTTAGAAGGAAACATGGATATTTTATCAAGATTTTGTATCAAAATAGTTTTAAGAATAGAGGGGAAAGGGTTTATATGTCTTTCAACTTTGTCATTTGGAGCTTATATATCTGTCGTCATAAAATTGCTTATATATATTTTTACATTTATATAAATGACTCACGTATTAGGGGTGATTCATATATACCTTTGTCATTATACAAATAGCTCAAATACGTCAATTTCTGAATATCACTTTCAAGTTTTTGCAAGGATCGTCCCTATTTTAGGGGGTGGTTCTTAATTTTTTTTTGTAACATCTTAAGTAAATTAGAGAAAATGGCCAAAAAGCCTCTCGATTGTATATTTGAATTTTCAACTAAATACTTTTATTTTATAAGAATCCTATCACCCCTAAAGTAATTAAAATTGAAATTATTACCTCCTTGAATGCTTGATTGGCAAAGAAAGTGTGTTTTGTTAACACAAAAAACAAATATTAAAATATTATTCTTAATGTATCTTTTATAAATATATGTATTTTCTTTTTATTTATTATCTTTCTTCTTCATAGCAACAAAGACCAAATTTCTAATTCCTTCACCGAATTCACCATTATTGATTTCACACAAAATTATAAACTCGTGCTAAAAGCTTTTAAAAATCAATTAATTCAATTGAAAATAAAACGACACGTATTTCAATCTTTCAAAAAAGAGATCTAGATTAGATTTGAAAAAAATAATCAAACTAGATTTATATCAAATTTGATTTAACTCTCAAATGAGAATATTTTTTATTACTATTATTATTATTATTATATTATTATTATTATTTCTTTAATTATCAATCTCAAATTTCAATCTATCGAGAGAATTGTACTCGTTTCATTAATGGCATTGCTAGTGCCTTTGTTCATCCTCCCTCTTTTCTTGCTCACTTTTATTAGTTTGTTTTTTTAATTCCACTCTCTTTGCACCCATTGTTGCCGCCTCCGGTGAAATTCAAACCACCAACAAAATCCCGTTCTCCCCTCTTTCTCTCCTTTTATCTCTCTCTCGTTCTAAGACAAACACCATGAAGACCCACCTCTGGTTTCACTGTAAGGTCGACAATAACAACAACAACAAAGCCTTGCGGCTGCACTACTCAAAGATATGCATATATTTTTACTTTATTTTTTAATGTTTTCGACGAGCAAAACTCGAATATCGCTTGATAGCTCCCGCTATCAATATTCATCTTTGTTCCTCACAATTCAATATAATTTTGAAAGAGTTGAGGGAAAAGTTACTTTAGAGATTTGAAGAAATTGAGAGCGTATAAGAGAAACTAGAAAGAAATTATAAAAAATTAAAAAAAAACATAAATTAATTGAATTTTCAAGTATCAAAGCTTTTTAGAGGTGTAATTATTCCAGTCTTAAACAATTCAGATTGGTAACATGATTCTCGCAAAATTAAATGTGTAATTAAAAGTTCAAATATAAATTTTAGAGGCTTGAGTATTTTCTCTTAATAATGATCTAATTTTTCAACCCAAATATCTTTTTTAAAATCTGTCTGAACATAAGTTTAGGCAATGGACATAACTTGTGCCTTGGAGACACAAATTTAAGTAGTAAAAACTTTTCAAGGCATAAAATTTTAAAGCCGAACCGTTGCTTGAAAGATATAATTTATGCTTTGGAACATAATTTGAATAATCTGAGCTTTCTAACATATAGTGTTTTAAATCTATCTCTAGGATGTGTGACATAAATTTAGTGATACATAATTCCTATAAGACATAATTTTAGTGTATGAAATATTCTATTCTCAAAATTTATGCATTAAAAGACATTCACATCGATAAGTTAAATATACTAGATATCTATTTATACTTGAAGTTAATGGGTATAATTTTAGAAGATGTCATATTTTATATGATTAATTTATAACTAATAGATAAATGACTTCTATAGTTTTTTTGGTCAAAATTTAAAGTGTTAAATTAAAATATTTTATGAAGAAGTTAAGAAGTTCATTTGACATGACTTGACTATGTATTAAGTTTTAAATTAAATTCATATATATTATTCCTAGACTATGTATTAAGCTTTTATAATTCTAATATTATTCCTATACTCCATCCGGTGCACTTCACTCGTTGTTCTTATTAAAAATAAATTATTCAAAATAATTGTCTTATTAAAAAAAAATAATTAACTATTAATTTTCAAAAAAATGTAAAGAGGAATAAAAAATATGATTAATACTATTTTAAATTGAGAAATGAGAATAAAGAATAAATAGAATAAGAATCCTATATGAATTGTTCTCTAACTTTGTTAGGCCCATGAGTACAAAAAGCCCATATTCATTTTATTAGGGTTTCGCTGTCCACTTTAACTTTATATATTCGCCATATCCACCATCAACAAACACATCTCAGCTTCTAAACACATTCTCACACAGATTAATTTTTGTTTAATAATTTGAGCAGTGATGATATCTAGAGAAAGTCATGCACCACTCTGATATTAGTGATGTGAAATTTCTCAAACCCATAATTATTTCTGAGCTCTTTCCACTATTTTTTTCGTTTTCTTTTGGTTGTGTTAGTTTTTTTTTTATATATATGTAGATGAGCCATGTGATGCGATCTTTGTAAAGATCAAACCATGATGCGGACCGTATATAGCCATAAGCTTCTGGGGATGAACTTTGGTTACTGATGGCTTCTTTCTGCATTTTTTAAAACCTATTTTTTTTGGCTTTTTGATTATTAGGTTTAATTTATTTTTTTTTATGATTCAGTTTTGAATATTTGTGAAATTGAGGGAGTAGAGGTTATTGGAGTGGGAGGAATCGAAAGGTAATAAGGATTTATTTATTTTTCGATTTGATTGGGGAAAAAAAAGAATTATGTCTTTCCGATGCCTCCCATTCCCATGGCTTCCGTTCACTTCCCCTGATTTGTTGATATTCATTTCATCACATCTGAGGATTATAATTGCTGATTTACTGAGTATTGTTTTCTGGTGAAATTGAGATGATGATCGCACTGGGCTCTGAGCAGTTTTTGTAAAACTGTTTATATTGATGCACAATTGCTGCCTAGAAAGCTATATCTGATCACTCATACTTATCGAATCACCAAGTTTCGTTGTTCAATCATTGGTACTGAAGGAGTTAAACTGGATTCTTATGCACACTTATCAATTTAAGTTAGTTTAATAGAGCCTTTGTAGAAATTATATTTGTAATTATATAATCAGCCATAATAGACCCCTATAAAATGAACAAATTTGAAATTAGATAAGGACAAAACTGTTAGAAAACCAATATCAATTTAAATTGAATAAGAAAGAAGGTATAAAAAATTGTAAAATTTATACATATTATGGTGATTTAACATTGGTGAACAAGGGTAAGTGTTAAAAGAGTTTTTTTTGCTAAAAAGTACCGTAAAAATGTTGTTTGTTATTTTGCCACATGATATTATATGTATTAATTATACACACTCTCTCTTTTGATTTAACTTTAAGGATCACATATGACTTATGTCTAATCAATATATAAAGTTTTGTAAGAAATATAGTAAGTTTTATGTCTAATCAATATATAAAGTTTTGTAAGAAATATAGTAAGTTTGATCTAGTTTAGGCACGAAATCTTTTATTTGCCTAAATAATTAGAAATGTGAAATAATTTTTTTTTTGGTGTGATTTTTTGAATATATTATAAAAGATATCATGGATTTTATTATAAACATATATTATATCCGAATTAGGAAAAGAGATATTTCATCTTAGGGAGTGAAACCAAACAATTTTAAATATATTATAAAAGATATCATGGATTTTATATAAACATATAATTATATTCTAATTAAGAAAAGAGAATTTCATCTTAGGGAGTGAAACCAAACAATTTTAAATATATTATAAAAAATTTCATGGATTTTATATAAATATATAATTATATCCTAATTAGGAAAAGAGAATTTCATCTTAGGGAGTGAAACCAAACATTTTTGAATATATTATAAAAAATATTATGGATTTTATATAAACATATAACTATATTCGAATTAGGAAAAGAGAATTTCATTTTAGGGAGTGAAACCAAACATTTTTGAATATATTATAAAAAATATCATGAATTTTATATAATTTTATATCCGTATTAAGAAAAAAAAATCAATCTTAGGGAGTGAAACCAAACACTTATAATCTTCTATAAAAACGTAGTAACAAAATAACTTCCACGACTTTGAAAGCAAATATAGGTATTATTTAATGCCTTAAATTCATTTATCGATGAGGTGAGACATGATTTTTTCTCTCCAGTTTTTACCAACATATAATGATAAAACTTTCATCCAAAAATATCAAAAATCCAAACTTATGTATCACTCCACTATGATAAACACTCTATAGTCCCATACAACTTAATTATATTGACAAATGTATATACATAGATCTTAAACACAAAGCTTAAAAATATGTAAATAATTTCGCACAAAATTATATGTTCCATTTCATTTGACGATTTAAGCCACTATTAGTGGTATGGTTTGGACAAGTCCAACAACCAAAATAGGTTTTTTACTCAAATTCATATCCAAGTTCTTCACATATTCTAGTATTACCATATTATGAAATTTAAAAATGAAATTTGTTTGCAATTATGTTCAATTTTGAATAATGCACATATATCGCAATAATAATGCACATTAATTCTATGTCGAAAAATTATATTTAATTCTCCATATTATTTTTTTTTAAAAAGATAGCTTTCTTTTTTGGTTGTGACACAACTCAAGAAGATGTTAATGCAAGAATCAGTACTACTTAGTTTTATTATAATTAGCAATAATAAAGATAGAAGAGGACATGTTAATTGTTTGATTAATTAATAACTAATCAGTGATTTAAATCTAAGCAGTTGATTAAATGCTTCAAAATTGGGCATTTCCTGGGTAATTGAAATCAAAAGGAACAATGGAAGCACAATAATCAATAGCTTGATTCATACTTGAAGTAGACGCCGCCGCCGCCGCCGCCGCCATTGAAGAAGAACCATTTATCATACTCAATTCATCACATCTCATATTTACTTTCTTCTTCAATTCTTCCAATGCAAACATCAATTTCTCAAGTTCTTCAATTCCCATTTCATCAATCGATTCATTCCACCAAAATCCTCCTCCTCCATTATTACTACTACCACCATTCACCATCTTCGATTCATCAATAACAATCTCCTCCTTTACCTTCTTCTCCAACTCCAATTCTCTACAGATCTGAGAATAATATTCATTGCTCTGTTGCACATAGTTCAACTGATCATCGACCGCCGGTTTTTGTTCCTCTGATTTTCCGGTGAGGTACCGGTTAATGACGGCGTCGGCGCTCGGATGACCAAAAGTGAATAAACGCTGTCGTTTTAGCGACTGAACCATAATAGCGATTTCAGCACCGGTTAAAATGCAAAGTTCACTAGCTTTTTTGAAGAGACCTAAACGGCGTTTGCTAAAGGTAACGTGCCTACTGTTTTGATTTGCTATTGGTTTAATTGCTATTTTCCTCCGCCCTTGAGTTTTCTTGACGGCGACGGCGGCGGAGTTGGCGGCGGCGTTGGTATTGTTATTAATATTCATGGTGGGAGGAAAAGGTTAATTATTATGGCTTGGTAAAATTTGTAATTTATAGAGAGTATATAACAGGTAAAAAATAATAGTAATAACGTGTAAATCGAAGATTTTATTTTGACAAAGAATCGGAGAATATTTTATTTACTCGTTTTAAATTGTTGTTTTAGGAAAAAATTGGGTTACAAATTTGGAAACTATTATTATATTAGTAATAATAAGGAATTGTTTTTCCTAAATAGGAAATAAAAAGAGTTATTGGGGGAATATTTCCTATAATTTTGGGTACTAATTGGAAAACTAGAATCTCTAATAGGAAAATAAAAATAAAATAAAATATACGCCTAGGATTTTTTTTTTTATTCACATGTGCATTAAGGTGCTTATTAAACAATTTTGATATAATAACAATTTAGATATTATTATTTTGATTAGGGTGTTGAAGTGGTATAATGTTGGCTGGTCGATGAATATATGTTGAATGTGTATAATAGTGTCGTGTGGAAAAATCACGTAATTATACTATTAAAGATAACATAATTCTTAGAAACTTCTATCATTCGAAATTACATATACTTTCATTTTTTCTTCTCTCTCTCTTAATACTCTGGTACATCACTTCACCTCTATCAAATATATATATTTTTACAATTTTTTTTGTATACAACATATTTGTTACAAAATGTTATTATTGATACATAACTTCAATTATTTCAAACCTAACTCAGTATGAATTTAGTTTATAGTTATGTATCTGATGCATAAATTATATATATGATACACAATTTATGTATTGTTTGCTATGTATGGCGAAGAAACAATGTATCCGTGATTTTTGAAAAATCAGAATTATTATAATTTAGAAAGCTTTTGGAATAAGATGTAATTAGTGTCCAAATTATTGAGGTTTTTGTACTTTATGGTGATTATAAGATGTAATATTTTTATTTTTTTTAGTTAAACGACCCTTGTGGTGGGTCAGGGGTTGAGCAACACCCCCAGACTTTATTATTAATAACAAAAACAAAATACAAGGAGGGGCATAAACCTTACCTCCTACCTAAAATGGTTCGGAGTCAACTTCCCAAAGGAAGTCAACTCTTCCCCTTACAAAAAAATGTAATCAAAATACTAAGCACTAATGAGAGGACTCCTCTCAATACACAGTATCTAGATAAATATAAACTAGGGAGACTCTCCCTTTACAAGAAAGCCTATAACTAAATTAGTCTATTCAAAGTAGCTATAATTTTAATTATAGCTAAGTTGAAAAGAAGTGAGAATAATCAAGGAGGTTCCTTAATTCTTTTGGCCTTCTTCCTTCTAAAGCTAGGCATCTGCAACAAGTCAAAGTGATAGTAATTAGTGTCCAAATTATTGAGGTTTTTGTACTTCATGGTGATTATATAATGTATATTGTGCTGAAATTTTGATTGTATTGGACTACTATAAGCCCATCAAGTTTGACATTTATGATAGGGAAAAGGCTCAAATATGTCATCAAATATTTAGAAAAAATTCATTTATGCGGTCAGTTAAAAGTTTGATTCATTTATGCTATTACTTTTAATGAAAAGGCTGACATTATTTTATAACGGTGGTTTTGCAATACCATTTTTGATACGTGGCTAATTATAATTCGATCACGTCATCAATTTTTTTGATTAAAAAAACATAACTCAGAAAAAAATATAAATTAATTTTTTTATTAAATAAATTGATGATGTGACTGAATTATAATTGGCCACATCATTAAATTTTTAATAAAAAAATCAAAATTCGGAATAAAAATTAAATTATTATTTTTAATTAGAAAAATTGATGATGTGGCTGAATTATAAGTGGCCACGTGTCAAAATGATTTTGTAAAATCACTGTTAAAAATAATGACAGAATGACTCTTTTCTTTAACAGTAATGACATAAATGAGCCAAACTTTTAACTGATAGCATAAATGAGCAAATTCTAAAAGTTTAATGACATATTCAAACCTTTTTCCCTTTATGATAATGGCACTTCCACTCCAACAAGTCGCAATTCAAGTTCAAATTTGCTTCCATTGATCAATATTCTATCCAAAAAAAAATGTGAAAGAGACTAGATTTTATCAAAAATATTTGAGAATTTGTGGCGGAAATCAAGATAGCAAAATAGCCGATTGACAAGTCGATATAGAAAGTTTCTTTGGAGGTCCCAATTTAAATCCATAAACTGTCCTATATAGTTTGAACTTTAGTAGGCGTTATTTCCAGGATATTTCCATAAGAAAATGACTAGATATTTTAATTTTTTTTTTTTACTAGCTTGAAGCAAATTAAGACTTGGTCATTTGCATAAAAGTCCATATTTTTTAGCAGTCTTTAATTTTTGTCTCTCAAATTTATAATTTTTAAATTTTCGTCCTTCGATATTTTAAGTAACAAATAAGTGATTGAAAATAGGCATAACTTAGTTTCTATGTCAATAGAGGCATAAGTTTGGTTTCAAAACCTATAAAGTTATATCACAAATTTCTAAAGAATTTCTGTCATAAGTTTAGACAAAATGTATTGCGAATTAGATATCATACCGGATAAGTTAGCCTTGTAAAATTAGGTCATAACTAAGAACACTTACGCCCACAAATTTATTATATGAGAAGTAGAGATAAAAATTAAAGACCATCGATTTGAGAATAAAAATTTAAAGATCATTACGAAATAGGGAGAATTAGTACAAGAACATGACTAAGACTTGCTATAGTATTAGGTTAGCTTTTTGATCCTATAAATACTCATCTGAAGGTTTGTTTAGTTATCATCAAATTAATCAAAATGGCAAGTTCAATAGTAGGAGGGGGAAACAAATACAGAGACTACTTGAGTGATGAAGAGCTCAAAAACACAAAATGGAGAAATGGACCTCCTAGTTATGATGTTGTTGATAAGCTCTTTGAACAAGAAAGAACTCATGTATGTTTCTCTTTTCGGATTAAAATTTTTCAAAAATCTTCTTGCGAATACATCACTCTCCTCTTGTTGATACATCTCTATCCCCCTCTCAGATACGTCCCTCCCCTCTCAGATATACACTCTTCCCTCTCATCTCAGATACATCACTCCCCCCTATGTATCTGAATGTTCTATCCTCTCTGATACATCCATTTTTTCTCGGGTATATCCCTTTTCCTATGTATATGTATTTGGTAGTTCATTGATGTATTAAATATTCATAAATTTTAAGGGATTATTTTTAATTAAAAAAGGGTTAAGAGAAATAATGTAATTAGCTTTTACTACAATATGATTTACATAAATTTTCTCTCTTTTTTTTTTTAATCACTGTTTATACTAATAGTTACCTTAATAGAAGTTCAATGTTATGACTAATAGATGCTGGATTTGCCTTTATTCATTTTTAGGTATGGGCTGAAGGATCAGTTGAAGATAATGTACAAAGGCTATTGAAGACTTGGGAAATGGAATTAGTTCACAAAATAGATCCTAATGAGATGAAATCTGTTGATCCAACAAAGTTCAAGAAGAGTGTCAATGGTACACTTTTGTTACATTTTTTGTCTATATATAATTTCCTTTATTATAATACAGGGGAAAAAGAGAGTGACTAACCTAAATGCAAGTGTTACTCTTGTTAAAAAGGGAAGTTTTTGTTATATACAAATACAGGGTCATGCTAGTTTTCTCTGTATCGTTTTTTGATCGTTTGAGAGAATTTTCTCTAATATTTTTTATAGGAAGGAAAGGGTTAACACCGGAAGAAGCTGTAAAGCTTGGTGGTGGTTACAACACATTCCTACAAACTTCATTGCCAGAAAATCTAAGAGTCTATAATCCTGAGGATGAAACATTTGAATCATCACAAAATGTATTTAGATCAATATTTGTACGTGGATTCGCGATCGAAGTCCTTCATGTTTATTCAGGACCACCAGAAATTGTGTACAAGTTTAGGCATTGGGGTTACATGGATGGTCCATTTAAAGGATATGTTGCAACTGGACAACTTGTTGAGCTCTTTGGAATTGGCATTTTTGAAGTACTTACCAAAAAATTACCTTACTTTTTTTTTCTTTCAAAAAAAATAAATAAATTATATTTTTGAATTAATTGAATTGTGTTGTGTTTGAAACAGTTGGAGAAAGAGAGTAACAAGATTGTTAAGGCAGAGTTCTTTTTTGATAGAGGAGAATTGCTTGGGCCACTTATGAAAGGAGGAAAAAATGGTGAATCCAGAAGTGAGATGGCATTATTGGAGGATTCAAAATGCCCTTTCATGAAATAAAATAATAATCTACTAGCAACAACTTGAAATAAGTCTATGGTTATGTTCTAGTTTTTAATAGAAATAGGTGCAAAAACTGTAATTTCCCTTTGAAGTTTATTAATGTTTCTTCAACCGTCAAATTTTTATTAGAGAATGTTTTATCGTAAAAATCAGATTGTGGTGGAGTCACTATTTCAATAGTAAATTTTAGTAGTAATTAGTTAGCGATAATTATACTTTTTATAAATGTTCATGAAGCTTATAGCGACACTGAATATGATGATAATTAATTGATGCCGGTAAAAATTTTAACACTCTTTATTAATGTATGTAATTTATTGTCGCTAAAATTTTTTTTGACTATAGTGAGTGATAAGCATTTCTTCATTCTTAACTAAAGCTCTTGAGTTTGAATTTTTGATTATGAAATCACCTTTGTTAGGGAATTTTTTTTTTTTTTTTTTTTTATGTTAAGGAGCATCTTATTCTTATCCCAATGTAAGATTTTTCACGATGGGTTTCAATATAATTAGGACTCAATCCAATTACGAGATGACAAAAAAGAAATCTATTATGTTTTGAAAGAGTCAAAGAATGTCTTCTTTAATTAAGATTATTTATACAATTCAAAATTACTTTAAATATAAAAGATAATTATTGGTAACACTTTTTATCATTTCATTTAGTCTTGTTTTTAAAATATAAACATAAATTAACCTCACTATTATATTAGAAAGAAAATTTTGGATCAGCATGAAGTTTCTAATGATTTGACCATCTTTCTAACTTTGAACCTCACTATTGCATTTGAAATAAGATTAAGGCATAATACATATATTAGACCCTTTGACTTTAAATTTTAACTTTGACCTCCAACTTTCATAATGCACAAACAGACGCTTTAACTATCCAACTTTTAAATAAATAAACATATGAGTCCCACATGACACAATGCACGTAGGACACCACGTAGAACAAAAAATGACATGTAGGATGACATGTAGGACATATGTGTCTATTTGTTCAACTTTATACAAGTTTAAGTGTCTACTTGTGTACAACTAAAGTTGAAGGGCATAAATGTAATTCAAAATCAAGTTAAAAAGACATATTTATGTATTATGCCTAAGATTACCTTTTCTACTTTAGTTGTAAAATACACTATAATACATAAATTAACCCCCACGTATTTCATAACCCAAGACTATTCAAACTTACTTACATTAATATAAATCCAATTGCATTATTCAAATTAAGGATCCACAACCCTAATACCTTTTGCCATAATATTTACAACTTTAGTAATTACTTCATGTGTTCTGCTTTAAAATACCAATATGTATATCTTATATTTTTAGACATATTTGACGGAATAATTCTCCTCCAAGCACTCTGAAACGAGGATGCACACAATTTTAAATAGAAAGCGCAATTCATATGTAATGATCCGGAAGGTTACTTTTAGAATTTTCAGTAAAAAGTCGAGATTCTTAGAAGTTTTTAGTTTTGGTAGGCTTAAAATTGTTAAAATTGGATTTTCGAGTCAATCAAAGTTTCGAATCTCAGAATGAATCTCCGTTACTTTCCATCTACTCGGGAATGTAGAATTTGGACTAGGAGAGACGGTGGTTTCAAATTTGGAGTGAATTCATGGATTTGAGGTCTTAAGTTGAAAATTGATGAGATTTTAGTTTTTGGGTTGATTTCGTCTACATTTGAGGTTTGGATGCTCGAATCGAATTTTTGTCAATCTCATCGAATTAGGGGGATTATTTTAGGGGGGGGGGGGTCTTGGTTGAATTTTTTGAGTTTCTGAGCTTAGTTTTGATCTTTTTAAGCGTTATATTAGTTTATTGCGATTTTTACGGATTTTGAGTCAAGAAAATCTTAAATTCTTGTTTCGATGGTTCCATCTAGTTGGAACATTGAGTTTAATAGATAGCATATTTGGTTTGTCTGTACGGGGTTCCTAACGAATTTTGAGGGTCCAATAAGAGACTTGTGTGTTGGCGATGTTTGAGATATGTTGTGTCTGGCGTTCTCGAAGGGTTGACCTCTGTTGTAACCTTTACGTTTACGAAGATCTGATCTTGTATGCGAGGTGTCGAGTTTTTTGACCCTTGTGTTAGCTAAAGTCGGCTCATTTTGGTGACGTTCACGTTCGCGATAGACCCATAACGTCCGCGAAGGGTCATTAATTGTACTGTTGTGATTTTAAATTGCTATGGAATTATCATTTCTTCATTATGGTGTGAACATGCCTATATGCATTAGTTCTGAAACACTATGACGAGAATTATTGTGATTATGCTGATGAAAAATGATTTGGATGTTGTGATTTTAAATTGCTATGGAATTATCATTTCTTCATTATGGTGTGAACATGCCTATATGCATTAGTTCTGAAACACTATGACGAGAACTATTGTGATTATGCTGATGAAAAATGATTTGGACGAATGTTAGTGATGACGACGAAAAATTATTCTGGTGAGTGATATTGATTTCGAGGTTTTGTTTGGCAAATATATGAATGTTGTGTGTTTTCAATCGATTTTCAGTCTGAAATTCACCGAATGTATATCGTAGGACATGTATGCATCACTTAATATGACTTTGCACATCATTACATCAGACTTTATGGATGATGATTATTGATTCTATGTTGTTAAGACTTTTGATTGTGGAATACTGTGATGATAGACTATTTTTGTTGAGATGTGACTTGAGTTATTCTTTATATGCTTTGTTATGAGGTATGGGAACAATTAAAAACTTTGATTGATGAACTTAATAACTGATTGTGGTTGATCTGCAATTGTAGAGGCATTGTTATTCAACTGTGTATTACTTGCAGTTGTGAACTTTTAGGCTGGGCTCTTCTTTGTGCATGTTATAATATGTGGAGGTTCGATTAGAATGATCAGAATACTCTTATCTATTTACTTTACCTTGTGTTTAGTGGTTTGCTTGTTGAGTACTGCATTGTTTGGTACTCACACCTAGCTACAACTGTGTAGATTATGAGCTCGAATCTACATGATTCTCTTTGTCTGAGGCTTTTCTGTGGAGACTTGAGAGGTAGCTGATTGTCACCTCAGTAGACTTGTTCTTTATTCATTTGCTTGTTCTTTCTCTAGACACAATAATATTGAGATTTGTATTTCTTTCAATTCATGTGTAATATATGAGTGACTTAGAGTCCGTTTGGATGGACTTCAAAGCTGGTCAAACTAATTTAAAAGTCAGTTTTTGACTTATTAGACTGTTTGACAAATATCAAAGTAACTTATTTTAAATCAAAATTGACTTATTTAAAGCTAAAAACTAAAAGTTAGGTGAGGGGTGTTTTTTTTTTCAATTTAAAAGTCATTTTATGTTGACCGTGTATATTACCCTTTTACCCTTAATTCTTTTATTTTTAGTATTATTATTATTATTTTATAGTATTTTATTATTATTGTTATTATTATAATTATTAGTATTATTAATATGTTTTATTTTTTTTATTATTTATTTTATGATTATTTATTATTATTATTATTATTATTATTATTATTTATTGTTATTATATATTATTATTATATTTTTATTATTTTATTATTATTATTAATATTTATTTTATTATTCTTTTTTATTATTATTATATATTATATATTATTACATATTATTATTATTATTATTTTCATATTTTTTTTTTGTTACTATTATTATTACTTATTATATATTGTTATTATTATATATTATTATTATTTTCATATTATAATATTATTATTATTATTATTATTTATTATTATATATATAATAATTATTATTATATATTATTATTATTATTATTATTTATAAACAATTTGTAATAATAAAGAAATATGTGAATCATAGCAAAATATAATTTCTTATTGTAAAATATAAATTAATTTTGGTTCATTTTTTTAAGTATAAAAACGTGAAATTAATCAACTTTTATCATGTTATCAGCTTTTAAGGTTATTTCAGACATTTTGATTAAAAAAGTGTTTGTCAGCACTTATTTGCCAAATACATCAATAATTTTTTTTAACTTCAACACTTTTATCCAAATATATAACTACTTATTTTAAATACAAATTTTAGCATTTTCAAAAGTACTTTTAAAAATAAACCCATTTAAACAAGCTCTTATACACATGATAATCAGATTTTAAGAGTATTGTTAAGATGGACTGATTGAAAATTAAAATAAAATAAAAATGGAACATTTATCAAAATACGTAGCATTAATTTTTTTAATTCCTCATAAATATTTTTGGATTATGGCAATTTCAAAAGTAGGTTCAATGAACCTTCCTTTATTAAAATATTTTTGGATTACCAATGACGTTTATTTTAACTAAAAAACTATTGGAATGAAATGGGTGGTTGAACAACTCAAACATGGAAAAAAAAAAAAAAACCATCTATTTTGCATATGCGTTTTTTCCTCATATTAACTTAACACTATTAGAAATATAAAAGAAAATCACTGTGATTTTGTATCAATTTTTGCTATAAAATATGATTTTTGCACTAATTTTTTTATTGAATCAACTCACTAGTAAAACACATAATAAAAAATAAATTCTCACAATAATATTTAAAAAATAATAAATTTTTACACATGAAAACACTATTATTTTTTCAATTATAACCGATTCAATCAAATTATTTATGAAATCATTCAACAATTTTAAGTGAAAAATGTAGAGAAATAGTGATTTTTTTGTAGGGTAATTAATTACTAGCCTCTCTTTGATCCCTAACTTTTGAGATCAAATGGTTGATTTGATGTAATTAACTACCTAGTCCAACTAAAATTCCTAAACTTAGATATTATATGGATTTTCATTGTGAGAAGACGACATCTCCTAAAAACTTAGATGTATGTTAATACATCAACGATGGAAAAGTCAATAAAATATAATTATCCTATTTTGAATTTCAGTACATGTTATTTCCACGACACTTCCATAAAATATGTTTTTCTATTTGACTACCCTAAAGCCAAGCATGGGCGGCTTTGGTAGAAGCTGATTATAGATTCGATCGAACTTAGTAATTTTTGATATATTTATGTTAAATAATTCATTACAATATGTGAATATGTATTTAAATTTAGAATTCAATTATTTTCTTTTGGCTTTGAAGCCGTCGTTTTAATAATTCAGAATTCATAAAATTAAAATTATGACTTTGCCTCTGATTATTTTCGTCAAGTCTAAGACGTGATGATTAGTATTACCGTTAGCTTTCTGATCTATAAAAGCTCCTTTGAAGGCTTCATTTTAGTTATCATCAATTTTTTTATCAAAATGGCAAGTTCAATAATAGGAGGGGGAAATAAATTCAGAGATTACTTGAGTGATGAAGAACTCAAAAACACCAAATGGAGAAATGGACCTCCTACTTATGATGTTGTTGATAAGCTCTTTGAACAAGAAAGAACTAATGTATGTTCTCTTCTTTTTTTAATCGTCTTTTCTTTTTGGTTTCTCACTCGATGTTCGAAGTCCATATTAAAGCTCTAGCGAAATTCTGGTCGCCTACCGCTGGACCTGAATTATTTTTCCATGTCCAGAGTTTGAACACGAAGCCTTTGATTAAGGGTGAAACAGTCCCACAATTTAGTCATCTTTTTTTTTTCTGGTTTTCATTCGGTGTTGAAAGCCCACATTGGTGCTCATTGTCTACTATAGGCTTGACTCTTGAGGGATTTTTTTTCCATGTCTAAGATTCAAACACGAGACTTTTAATTAAGGATGAAACAGTCTCGTCATTACGAACCTTATTAATTACTTCATGTGTTTTGTTATACCCTATATAAAGAAAAATCAGATCAATTATTAGTACTAAAATTTAGAATTTTTAACATTATAATATATAGTGGATTTATTGTTTTAAATGTTTAGGTATGGGCTGAAGGATCAGTTGAAGAGAAAGTGCAAAGGCTATTGAAGACTTGGGAAATGGAAATAGTCCATAAGGCAGATCCTAATGAGCTCAAAACTATGGATCCAAACAAGTTCACAATTAGTGTTAATGGTACATTTTTCTCACAATTTCTCTTACTCTTTCCTAAGGGTATATTTGGTAAAAAAAATATTATTACAATTTTTTCATGTTTAATAAATTTTTAGAAAATTATTGTCTAGCGATTTTTTATCTTAAAAAATGAAGAAAATGAATACTTTAAAAGAAAATCATAAGTAAAATTAGAAATAGAGTGAACTTTATTTTTATGAATTTTGAATTTGAGAATAACGACTATAAGAAAACTTCTATTTATTTTTCTTCAATAAACAAACAAAACACGCAAATCACCAATTTAATTACGTTAGATGGTCCACATCCATGTGGGAATACAATATTGTATATATGTAATTAAATAATCTTTTATATGTGACCATAACTAAATTTTGAATTTAATATTTATATATTTTAAATAAATTTCTTGATACAAGCTAAGTATGAACTATGAAATATTCTAATTTACTGAGTTCGATCAAATCTATAATTGGACTTCTAGTTTTGCACTGATATTATTCTTCCTATTATATATTTTGAATTTAATTTATATACGTTGACAGGTCGAAAGGGATTGACACCAGCAGAATCTGCAAAGCTTGGTGGTAGCTACAATATATTCCTACAAACTTCATTACCAGAAAATGTTAGAATCTACAATCCTGATGATGAAACATTTGAATCATCACAAAATCTTTTCAGATCAATATTTTTACGCGGATTCGCGATCGAAATCCTTCATGTTTATTCAGGACCACCAGGAATTGTTTACAAATTTAGGCATTGGGGTTACATGGATGCTCCATTTAAAGGACATGCTCCCACTGGACAACTTGTTGAGCTCTTTGGAATTGGCACTTTTGAAGTAATTAACAAAAAAAACATCTACATTTTTTTTAAAAAAATTTATATATAATATATAATTAAATGTTAATTTTGTCTTAACAGTTGGATAAAGAGAGTAACAAGATTGTAAAGGCAGAGATGTTTTTTGATAGAGGAGAATTGCTTGGAGGACTTGTGAAAGGAGAAAGAAATGTTGCTTCAACATGTCCTTTTATGAAATAAGGAGAAATTATTATTACTATGTTTTATTATTTTACTAAAAATTGTTTAGCTTACCTTTGAAGCACGTGGTTTGTTTAATATTTCAAATAAAATGTATTTGTGTTCTATGATATTCTTTTATTGAGTTCTAAGATATATTTAATTATCTTTTATACTTATGAAAGATTGTTAGTACTTGTAATACTGTTTATGCAAATTTAAATAAAAGAAAGAGGAGCTATTTAGGTCTCATTTTTTTGTGTTTAATAAAATTTTTAATTTGATCGCAATCATTAAATTTATTTGATTTTAAGATCTGAATAAGTTGTCATTATTCACGCTTAATTAAAGTCATCTGATCATTTAGATCTCAGTTACTGAAGTTATTTAATATTAGGTCTAATTCTTAATAATTAGGATTTTAGATTTTTTGATATTACAACTATAATAGTTATTAAAATATGTAACAAGATCTTAAATTCTAATTTGAAGGTGTCTATCAAATATAAAACTAAAGATGGTAGTTCACTAATTCCATCAATCCACGATCATTGCACATCGTTATCAACTATCATAATTCATAACCCACAATGATCATCATCCTTATTCATATCAACCATTGTTGTCAATAACTACATTCAGTCATCATCAGTGGCGGAGCCACATTGTTATTAGGGGATTTATCCAAATCTCTCTCGGCGGAAAATTATATTATTTTTAAATGGTTAAAATAATTTTTTAGGTATATATAGTAGATGTCCAACCTCATTCGATTACTTTGTTTGTCTATTTCTTCAATTTTTGTACCCCTTTACTGATAAATCTGACTCCGCCACTGGTCATTATTATCACTATCCACCATTTACATTTATCAGCACAAATCATCATTAACACTACCAACAATCATCATCATCAGTTACCATTATATATTGTAAACCACTGATAACACATTCATATCATCCACTACAATCATATTACCACCATCAACCACTACTAGCAACAACCATCACCATTCTATCCACAACAACACACTATCAGCCAACAACATCCCCGATTAACACTCATAATCATAGTCATCATCACCACCATCCACCGCTATATAATTTTCAAAAATATTATACTTATATAATAGGAGATGAATTTTATATTTATTAAATCCTTTTAAAAGAAAAATTTTATACATTTCAGATATTAAAAAACAAACCTTCTTAATTATTTATTTGATCTTAATACAACATCATAATTTTCCCTCTATTTGTTTGTTCCTAACTAACTATACAATGAAGATGCCAAAGCCAGCACTAACAGAAAATGATTACATGCAAAAATACAAACAAATAATTAAAGTTGTAATTTACAACTATATACTTTTCAGTTACATCACACATAGGCAATGTAAAACATCATCAAAACTTTATTTCATTTCATTTTCCTTCATAAACTTAACTATGTCAAACTCAGAAAAGTTCAATTCTGTTCAATATGTTCATACAATATCTGAGGCCGGTCGCCTCCTGTTAGGACCGAAAATAAGCAGGTGTAAACGCGGAAGCTAGCAAAGCAAACCTCGAAAGACCACGAGTAAGAAGACAACGAGAAATATACCAAAAGACACAAAGATTTAATGTGGTTCGGTCAATCGACCTACGTCCACAAAGGAGATGAGCAATCCATTATAAACATGAGAGTACAAAATACAGAGGTAAACAACCTCAACCAATTCACTCGGAATACATGAGAGGTTCACAAATTCTCCCTCTAACCAAAACTCTCAAAGCCATTAAAACTACATTGTGAATGCTAATTAAGTTAGAAGGAACATGCCTCTATTTATAGAGTCCTAAACTTTTTCCTACCAAAAAAAGAATAGTCAATTCAAAACCTTTTCCTAAAAGGAAAACCTATTTATGGTAAGAAATCAGGGCAAATAAAACCCAACAAATCTCCCCCTTGGCCTGAATTTCTGACAAAATAAATTTGTCCACCTTCTTTACTTAATCTTCAACAACTTGCTTCTCCTCTCCATAATCTCCTTTACAAAATTTATGTCTCAACACAGAGAACCTCTCTGAAACAATTTCTCCAACAAAATCTTCATTACTGTCAAAAAGGTTGCGGCTAGAACTACACCCGCCAAGATGAACACCTCTTTCTAACTTGGTTCAATCATCGATTATCGAACCACTACACCTGACTCCATCATTGAATCTGGCTCTGATACCACTTGTTAGGACCGTAAATAAGCAGGTGTAAACGCGGAAGCTAGCAAAGCAAACCTCGAAAGACCACGAGTAAGAAGACAACGAGAAATATACCAAAAGACACAAAGATTTAACGTGGTTCGGTCAATCGACCTACGTCCACAAAGGAGATGAGCAATCCACTATAAACATGAGAGTACAAAATACAGAGGGAAACAACCTCAACCAATTCACTCGGAATACATGAGAGGTTCACAAATTCTCCCTCAAACCAAAACTCTCAAAGCCATTAAAACTACATTGTGAATGCTAATTAAGTTAGAAGGAACATGCCTCTATTTATAGAGTCCTAAACTTTTTCCTACCAAAAAAAGAATAGTCAATTCAAAACCTTTTCCTAAAAGGAAACCTATTTATGGTAAGAAATCAGGGCAAATAAAACCCAACAAATCTCCCCCTTGGCCTGAATTTCTGACAAAATAAATTTGTCCACCTTCTTTACTTAATCTTCAACAACTTGCTTCTCCTCTCCATAATCTCCTTTACAAAATTTATGTCTCAACACAGAGAACCTCTCTTAAACAATTTCTCCAACAAAATCTTCATTACTGTCAAAAAGGTTGCGGCTAGAACTACACCCGCCAAGATGAACACCTCTTTCTAACTTGGTTCAATCATCGATTATCGAACCACTACACCTGACTCCATCATTGAATCTGGCTCTGATACCACTTGTTAGGACCGTAAATAAGCAGGTGTAAACGCGGAAGCTAGCAAAGCAAACCTCGAAAGACCACGAGTAAGAAGACAACGAGAAATATACCAAAAGACACAAAGATTTAACGTGGTTCGGTCAATCGACCTACGTCCACAAAGGAGATGAGCAATCCATTATAAACATGAGAGTACAAAATACAGAGGGAAACAACCTCAACCAATTCACTCGGAATACATGAGAGGTTCACAAATTCTCCCTCTAACCAAAACTCTCAAAGCCATTAAAACTACATTGTGAATGCTAATTAAGTTAGAAGGAACATGCCTCTATTTATAGAGTCCTAAACTTTTTCCTACCAAAAAAAGAATAGTCAATTCAAAACCTTTTCCTAAAAGGAAAACCTATTTATGGTAAGAAATCAGGGCAAATAAAACCCAACACCTCCTTCTGCCAATCGTTGCAACTCGATAGTATTGGACTTCAATCTCCTCCCTGAATCTTCTTTAAGTGAAAATTTTGAGTCTTTACAATCAAGATTCTCAAAATCTATTGATTTTAACCTGTTTGTTAAAAATAAAATCCATTTCAAACGATTCGTCGTTGTATCAGCCTTGATAATTCTCATTATACCTACTTTTATTCTGCTTAAGCATTTTTATCATCCAAGAAAACATCATCATGACTCTTCCCACAACATCACTCTTTCTCTTAATATCATGACAAGTATGAAAATATTGGAGAAACTGATCATGTTAAAGACATAATCAAATGGGGTAGTTTATATTTGCTTAAACTCTTTGTTCCTCCAAATAATTCTTCTACTACAACTTCAGCAAGAATCTACTCTCAGGTACTAATCAAGAATCTTGAGTTAATCATCGAAAACAGACATGAACTATCACTTTTTCGTGAGTTTCACATCTCATCTGTCAATTGTTCTCTCTTCACCGTTTACTCAACTAGGCTTGTTTTAGTACATAGATGTAGGAAAAGGGAATTGCTGATAGTTGAAGTGTGAAACATGTGAATAAAGTGATAGTTTGGATGTGCTTTGGACCATTGTGTCTAATATTTTCGGATAAAGTTTCAATTGATTTCAGGTTGCCGGGAATAATTCAAATGCTGAGAATGATCTAACTTGTTGGAAAAGACCAGAAGACATGAACTACCCGAGGCTTGTTTCGGTTTGTGACATTAGTACTGCTTCAGACTTTGCAGGGGAAGTGATAGCAGCAATATCAACTGCATCATTAGTATTGAAAAAATATAAGGACATTTCAGAGGAATTGGTGAAAACAGCAGAGAAATTGTTCATTCTAGCAAATAGAACAGCGAAGAAAGGGAAGTACACGACGAATGATGAGTGTGGAGGACAAGCTAGACAATTTTATAACTCAACTAGTTACAAAGATGAATTGGTTTGGGGTGGACTTTGGTTATTTTTTGCAACAGGAAACAAAACTTACCTTAAGTATGCAACAGAAAACTTTGCCTCAGCTGTAAAGGAAGAGGTAGTTTCTGAAGAAGGCGTCTTCGATTGGAACAACAAAACTACTGCTATATCGGTAACTTGACACAAAATCTTGATGAGAAATAATGTTTTCTGTTGTATGTATTTCATTTTAAGACTAAAACTTACTACTGTTATATAGATGCTGCTTACAAGGATAATGTACTTTCGGGATCTTGGTTATCCATATGAGTCTTTGTTTATATCATCAACGAACAATATTGATTTGCTCATGTGTTCGTATACTTATGATACAAAGTACAGCAAAACAGCAAGTGATGTTTCAATGTTCATATTACAAAATTGATGCATTTAATCCTTTTAAAGCCAAGTACTGATGCAGCATTACTCCAATATGCTGCAACATCTTCCTTTCTTACCAAACTATATAGCGACTATCTCCAGCTTTTGCGTACACCAAGCAGAAGGTGTTCTGATTCTGTCTTTTCCTCGGAAAGTTCAAAACAATTCTCACAATCACAGGTGATACCCCTCAAAAAAGTACCAATTTTCGCGTATCTTTATGAGGCTACACCTTCTTATAAGTAGGATGCATACAACATATTGTATGCATTTCACTAGGATATTACTTGATGTAAAAAGGCCTAAGTTTGTGTCTTAACAATATTTGTCACAGGTGAATCACATACTAGGTGATAACCCCTTTGAAAATGTGTTATGTGGTTGGATGTGGTAACACCTATCCTGTTCAAGTTCATCATCGAGCTGCATCGATCCCTTGGGATGGGAAACAATGTGATTGTTCAGATGGGAATCAGTGGCTCAATTCAAGAAGGGACAATCCAAATACCATCTTGGGAGCAATGGTTGCAGGACCAAATAAGGATGACGTTTTTTCGGACGAAAGAAGTAAGCCATGGTTCACAGAACCAAGTATAGCAAGTAATGCTGGGCTTGTAGCAGCACTAGTTGCACTTCATGATCCTCCTACTGGTTCAACTATAGGTAATTTAGGAATAGACCAGCATGGTATGTTTGAAAATGTATAAGAAGTGCCTTGAGTAGAAAGGCAGTAACTAGTTACTCTTACTCCCTCCGTTTCAATTTGTTTTTCCAACTTTCCTTTTTTAGTCCGTTCTAAAAAAGAATACCTTTTTCTTGTCACTACAACAAAAACAACTTTTAGCGGCAATAAAGAGACACATTAATAAAGAGTGTTTAAGTTTTTTTACCGACATTAGTTAACTGTCATTAGATCCAATGTCGCTAAAATTTTTAGAGACATACAAAGACTACTAATTGTTGTTAAAAATACATATTTAGCGGCAATTGCTAATTAATTGCCACTAAAGCTCATTTTTAATGTAGTGTGTTTAGAGAGAGAACTCTTTAATTGGCGGTTCTAAGACGAGGGAATCATTCCTCTCTAAACGAAAAAAAAGAGCTAGAATCTTTCTTTTGATAGAGCTTTCACGTCTGCGCATAGAATCCTTTTTTGCCCTTCGATTCTGTTTTGGGTCGGAACCCAATGGTTCGAAAGTCGTTTCAAATATTCTTTGCACCAACTTTTCACATGACGCGTTTGAAGTTTTAGTGTAAACGACATTTTGGTATATTTTAATTTTTATATATCTTTAGTTTGAAACCCCCACATTTTACTTTCTTAAATCCCGAGTCAAGTAAAATATAAACGAACGAATTAAAACGAATGGGAATAGTAGTTTCTTGACATTGTTTAGATCGTTCATAAGGTACAAATAGTTACATCAATTCTATAATTAAGCCGTAAAAAGTTTATATAATGCAAGACACATATTTTCTATTAAATTGTTTGATGCAAACACCGGGTGCATTACTTATATATATGCACCTGGTGTTTACATCAAACCACACAATCTAATCTTAAAATTGCGAATTAGAATAAAAGGTACACATCCCATTTTGGTGCTTACAAGTACGTAGATATGTACCAAATGAAGTGTACGTTTACATAACTGAACTTGGGATGTATATATTACATAACAAGCAAAAAAAAGGATAATGGTTAGAAAACTCTGAAAAAAAGTTATATTTACAACTAGCTTGTCACATTTTCTTGAACATGCATGCACTTTCATCTTCAAGTAGATTTTAACCTATCAAGACCATATGCACCCTACAAAATAAAGGTTAAACAAAACAATTAGCAGAATTAAGAAGAAAATTTGTTACTGGATCATTATTAGTGTAGAGTTAAATATAATTATAAAATAAGGGGGAAATCGACAAATATATCTTTGAATATCATAAATGATCTGCAGATATCATCTGTCATACTTTTGGGACATTGGTGCTCCCGTCCAAAAACTAGAGCATATATGTCCTTCACTCTAACAGAAGACTAACTAGGGACATGTGACGCAATCTTATTCGTTGATCCGATATTTAATAAATGTCAAGTCGGTGGATAAGATAGTAACACATGTATATCTGTTAATATAAATGGTATATATGTTCAGAATATCTGCATACCATTTACGATAGTTCGGAGATATATTTGTCATTTTTCCCCTAAAATAAATTATATTGAGATCGATCTTACCAAAACTTCGTGAATTTCTTTTAACAAAGGTGCCAATAATGAAATGAAGGTACGCAATTCCTTCTTAAAATCATCGTTATTTTTATCTTTTCCCTTCAGAATTGTGATTAAGCCCTTGCTATCTGGCACCAGCTTTAGTCCTACCTGCAGAATAGTTTTTTGTTTAATTTTCACATAAAATAGCTTAATAACATATTTTTACTCTATATAGCGGCCCATTAAAATAATAGCCTCAAGTTTTTTTGAGTATACTAAGGTGTGTATATATAAACACACACACATATAATACATATATTTTATGCATAAGTAGTGTATACAGTGGCGGAGCTACAATTTGGTCTGAGGAGTGTCAAAATATAAAGATAAGATCGTGTAGAAGTCAAGGAGTGTCAGTATGTAATATAGATATACACAAAAAATATTTTAATTCTAGCTACACAACGTAATTTTCCGATAAAGGGGTGTCGCTCGACACCCCTTCACTACATGTGGCTCCGCCACTGAGTGTATATTTTTGGGATAATTACGATCCTAAACAGTTCGGCCAACTAGTTTATAAAATATGTACATTATGTATATGTTGTGTATATTTATGCTAAATATACATATCTATTCACAATGTATACACTATCAATGTATATATTGTGTATATTTTTTTATTTTTTTTTATGACAAGGAAATCCGTCAAGCCTAGTGCGACGAGCTCGATCCAGAAGACAAATCTCTTGCTTTCGCTGGCAAGGGGTTTCGAACTTGAGACCTCCAACATGAAAGTCCCAAGCTCAAACCACTGGATCACCCCGAAGAGTTATATTGTGTATATTTTAACCATATAGGTAACTAGTTGGCCGAACTATAAAAACTCATATTTGTGACTTTCCCTATACTCATAATATAGAAAAAAGAAGAAGAATAGAATGACCTTGAAGGCAGCTGAAGAGATCCATCCATGCCATGGCTTAAGGGTGTTAGTGTAAGATTCTTGAACAGCTTGCACCATATTCCTCTCTAAATCATCAGCCAGTAGTTGTAACAATGCTAAGGTGAAATCCAAGGATCTGCAAGTATATATCCAATATTATAAACTACTAACTTCAAACCAATTTTTGCATCGTCAATATACATTATCGAGTCATTCAAAGGATATCTTAAATAAAACATGTCACTTTATCATAACAGGTAACGATGATATATGATAAAGTAAAAGTTATATACACCGAAAGAGTGTATATTATTTAAATTCCTTAAAGTAAATTAATGAACTAACACTAGCATTCCATCCTAATTTTTAGAAGTACATACATTCACGTAAATATAAATAAGAGAAACGGATCAAGAATTTTAAATTTGATGAGTTACAAATTATGTTTGAGCTTTTATACATACGTACAACTGATTTCATTATGTAGGATTTCTAGGTTCAAAACATAATTTTCACTAATTTTCGACATCCATTTATGTTTGTCTATAATATTCTATTAAATTTTATTAGTTCTCCTTAATTATAAGAACCTTCTCTAAATACTTTTAGTGAATATATATAGAAAGAAAATGACCATCGAAAGATGTGCTGCAGTGGATGAGGTTGTTCCTTTCTGAATCAGAGGTTTCATATTCGAGCCCTAAATATAAAATAATTTTTGATAGAAAACACTGTCTCGAATAGGTCCTACCCAAAGAAAAAAAAGTGAAAATATGCAAAGTGTTAATTTACCTGGTGAGCCAAAGAAGAGCTTTGCTACAAGTTTTAGGACACTTTGTTCCTTTGCCTTCACTAATCATCTCTTTCTTTAATATCTCAACCATATTTGAGTAGAGAGCAGGGTCTGAATCATGCATCTTCTCCAATTTCTATAACATTTGATATACACAAATAAACTATATGTTAAAAAACAACAAACTATAATTAATGTGTACGCAATGACGTATTAGAAACAAACAAAGAAGGGCAAAATTATGTAATGTAACGATCAATAATAAAGTGAATAAAAATCATAAGAGGATTTTAATTTCTCATAAAGAAACTAAAAATATTACTATGTGACTATTATTATTCCTATATGTATTTATAATATATTTGGAAAAGTAACTAAAATAGTCAAGTATAGTCCTAGTTTTTTTTAAAAAAAAATCAATTTATCCATAAAAAGTGAAGATGAAATTTTGGCCTTTGGGGCCCAGAAATAAAATCTTAATCGTGTGTTTTACACAAACCATATGAAAGTAACATATCTAAGTTTTAAAAAAATTAAAAATTACTCCATACAACAGACATTATTATAAGGTTGAATTTTCAAGTAATCACTCTATTAATATTGATTATTATTTCAAAACGTTTATTTTTATTTTAAAATAAAACAAAATATAAAAGAAAAGATAATTTCAAACATTATCATTTATTAGGATAAGCAACAACTATCTAAAAACTATTAACTCGACTTTGTCATTGTAAAAAAATTCTTTATTTATAAAAGTATTTTTTCCATTCTTTGGCTTAAACATAAATTATAAGAAATAATTCTAATTATAGATTAAAAAATATATAATATAATATATTATTATAAATCGAGATAAAATATGACATTTAAATTGAAACGGAATATTTTGTATGATTGGACTTACTTGGATGTTTTGAAATATGTCTTGTCTCAACACAGCCATTGTCGGCCCTATCTTATCTTCATTCAAATCATTTCACAATAAAACAACAATTAATAACAAACCAAATCCACAATAATTATCCAAAAATCATTAAAAAAATTTTAAAAAAAGGAATATTATATAGTAGTACTAACCAAGAACTTGAAGGACTAAATTTGAGATAGAGAGAAAAGGCATAGTAGGAATATGATAATTATAATCTTTATGATCATCATGATGATTAGCATCACTAATTTGTTGTTGATCATGTTTAATTAATTTGACTTTGATGAGCTTCATCATAGATAGTTCTTCAATACCAATTGTTATTTCTGTTGACTCTACTTCCATATCTCTTCTTCTCTTCATTTCATCAAATTATACACTTTCTTCTCTCACCACTTCATCTTACATATATATATATATATATATATATATATATATATATAGTGACAAAACTTGTTAAATATTAATTACCAAAAATTATAAAAATAGGTTCACCAGCTGTTTTGGTCATTGTTATCGTCACATGACTAAAATATTATACTATCAATATTATTATTATTATTTTTGCTCTAGGAAATATTCTTTTCAACGGCTCTCAAAGTGTTGGGAGCACTTGAAATCGTCCCAATTTAATTCAGAACTCATAAAATTAAAATTCAGATTTAGTCAACTCATGTCCTTTATAATACTATACTTATCGTGATTTCATTTTTGAGAGTCGAACTATATAAATTTTGATTAATATTTTACAATATATTTTTTTTTCATTTGATATGAAAAAATTGTATTTATAACTTTTTTTATATAATTTTTAAAAAAAATATTAAATTAGTATAATGTAATTTAACCTTTTAAATTATTTTTTTTAAAAATAATATAGGAAGGGAGGGAGTATATTTATATTATAATTTAAGATTCAAAATGAATATTGAAAGAGCTGGAAAAAAATGATACTCTCTCCAATTAGGACAGGTGATTTCTTTCATTAATTGACATTGAAGTTGTCATTAATCGTATTAGAATAAAGTATAATTTCGTGTTACCCCTTTGAGTATTGGGTTAGAACTACTCAATAAGAAGGAAAATTTCCAAATTAAATAATATAATCATTTATTGAACTTCTTTTAAAAAGTAAAATAAATAAATGATAATGGCACGAATCTAGGGTAGAACCATCTGTTGGGATAAAAGTCATAGTATTTTGTATGGAAAAATGGGAAATATTTGGTTATATTGACTTATGATATCTTAGATTTATAAAATTTATAACTTGTAATGGTGATAGGGATAATAATCATTATATACTAATATGGAGTTTTTCGATTTTAAAATAGTTGTTGCTTTAGCTAAAAGAAAATATACTTTTAAGTTCTTGATTCAATATTTTTAGTCAATAAGATATTTATATATTTAATAACAAAATTTTTAATATTTATTTATCTTACTAAAATAGTTTATAATCACTCATACAAGTTTTTCTTGATAATATTTTATCTTTATTGGATATTAAATGAGTGAAAATGATATTAATTTAAAATGGAAGGAATATAAAATATTCTATCTATTTGAATGACTGAGAGAATTCAAGACTTAAGTATACCATTGGAGGTATGATACTATAATTTGAGTAAATTTTGAGATAGCAAAATCTAATAAATTATATTTGAATGTTATAGTTATAATTTGAATAATTATGTTATATAGTAAATTTTATATTTTGCTATGACAATGTGTGTGTTGGGGAAGGGAGGGGGTGTCCTGCATCGATATACATATAGTCCCGCATTTGTACATTTCGATCTGTTTGTATATTTCGATATACAAATGGGGCCTACATTTATTATACTTGGTATATAAATGAGTTTTTATATTTCGTTCTATTTATATATTTAATATATAAGTGAGTCCTGCATTTATATATTTCGATATACAGATGAATTTTGTATTTGTATGTCTGTCTATTTGTATATTTTGGTGTACAAATAGAATGACAAAAAATATGAAATATTTGCTACGAGTTTCAAATAAAGAAACTATGAATATAACATTTTACTTAAATTAATGATTTGATATTTCATATAATTTTTCCTAGTTTAAATAATATTTTCTATTATATTTTAAATAATAAATAACTTTTTAATTATTTTGCGTCCACTACTAAAATATGACACATTCTTATATTTATATTATATAATAAATAGTTATATACATTATTTTTGTATAAGAAACTTTTACCTTTCTGATTATCCTAATCGGATGAACTTTCTAAAAATCATTAAAGACATATACATCACTGAGAATTATAACATTTAAATAAAATGACTGTCGAAATTTATAACATGAGTATTTTATTTTATTTTATTTTTACTTTTCACCCAACGTTGTAATTAATTTGTTAATCAGAAGAGAATGAGGGTAATTAATGCTATGATCTCCAGCACATGATTAATCTTCAAACTTAGTGGCACTAGTCATATTTCAAACTTATAACACATTAGTTTTAAAAAGTTAGATATTATGTAAATTTTTTATATCATTATATATTACTCTAAATTTCTTAGTCCTTTTTCTATGTGAAATACACATAAAACATTACATGTACTCCTTTATCCTTGTTATCACTCACGATTATCACACTATTCATTTTATATGTATCTATCGATGACAGCATTCATTTTAAACATGTCTCTGAAACTTATTTTTATTAATATACTTTGAGAATAGCATATCTTATATGGTTCAATATAATGGGCTATATTGATCTATAATTTATGATAAGGTCACTTGTCAAACTTACCATTTAAACGCTATGAATATGCCTTTGGTCATAACAAAAAAATTTAAACACGACGAACATGCATCTAGACGAATTACGTAAAAGTAATTTGATTGTGAAATGTTAATTCCTTATATATCTTAGTCATAAATCATACCTCTCATGCATACAATAAATAACAATGATGTAAATTAGTAAATCAAATGGAGAAATAAAAAAACTTTTTTACTTATAAAATTAAATAAGTAGATATACTTAATACGGCAAATGCAACTTGAATGTTGAAACTATTTAAAGAGCAATAATTAAAGACTTTATTTGCTTACTGAGGATTAAATAATATAATATTTCAAGATTGAAGAATGTATCGACCCTTTATTGTCCTCATTCATATATATATATATATATATATATATGAGGAATTAAAATTATGATGCTTTATTGTTGCAGGAAGCATATCATGTGAATTTCTTCTAATATGTCCAACAAAATGTCTAAAACGAAATTATTTTTTTAGATTTTAAAAATAGGCAAAGAGCAAATCTCATAATTGAAAAACAGAAGTTCATCAATTATTATTATGGTTTGATGTTTCCCAACAGCAACATAAATGGATAAGGTCAAACAAATCAAGATCAGAGAGTTTTTAGGAGTTCTATACTTTATTTATTGTTTTTTCAATTAAACTATTATAATTTTTGTACTCCCTCCACTTTTACGTTTTTCTTTAAAAAAAATTATTTATCCTGTTTTATTTTTTACATGTCTTTTAAGAAAAATATTAAAAGAAAAAATATTACTTTCTTTCATCGACATAAATAAATTTTTGAAATGTTAGATCCCTCTTTAAAAATTAATTAAAAATATTAAATTAAAAAATTATTTAATTTAGTCATTAAATATATGTGGTAATTT
Organism: Solanum neorickii; assembly: GCA_027704865.1. Lineage (NCBI taxonomy): Eukaryota > Viridiplantae > Streptophyta > Magnoliopsida > Solanales > Solanaceae > Solanum > Solanum neorickii. The sequence continues at coordinate 175,644 of JAKWJC010000239.1, forward strand.
TTATAATTTGCTTCTTCTTAGACTTTTCTTAAAAAGAAATATAGTCATTAAAGATATGGGTAAAAAAAAAAATTTTTTTTTGGGTGGAGGGTGGTGGGGGGGGGGGGGGGGGTTCAATTAATCCATTTTTTCATATTAGTTGACTTTTTTCTCTTTATAATACGTCCCTTAAAAATTTGTACATAAGAAAGATAAATTTATTAATTTATAACTTCGTAAAATTTTTTTTTGAAACTTTACAAACTTAGTTATACTTTCAAATATAATTAATTCAAAGTGTAAATAATTTTTTTTAATTAATCCATTATTTGTATTAATAGATAATTAAATTAATTATTTTACATATATAAATAACTAATATGAGATGAAGTCAAAACGTGACGGGGGAGTAATACATTTTTGAATTTCAAAAAATTTATTGATTTTTTACCATGACGAGAAGTGTTAGAAATTCATTTTATTGGGATTTGACAAATATTGAATAGGTCAAAGTAGCTGTTGCTTAGTAAATTCAAATTTGAGCAAGAACTTTTTGTAAAATATCTTTCAATCGTAAGTGATTAATTTACTTTAAAAAACAAATAATGCTAGTGGTAAAATATTGAATTAAAAAAAGAAATACTGGCAACAAATTAAGTGGATTATTATTCAATTACTACATTGTTTAAAATATACCTCGTAAATTGCAGGACAATTAATTGAGCTTTGCATTTCAAATTTAAACATTATATTATAATGCACTCCATTTTATTTTACCTAGTTCTTATATTAAAGATAATTTTCTTTTATTTGGTCTCTTTAGTAAATGAAGGAAAAGCATTATTATATTTTCTTTCAATACTTTTTTATTCTTTATCATTAAATAACTATCTAAAATACTTATCTAATTTAAAATTTTAACAGTTATTTATTCATTTAGTCATTTTTCAAATTATTGAATTTATTAGAATAAAAAATCATAGAATAAAATTATTATTACATTTATTATTTTTAAAGATATTACAAGTTAATACTAAACAAATAAAAATAAATTAAAAAGTCGTACAATCAATAAAAAAATAAATAATACAATTTATAAAAGATAAAATCAAATCAATATAAGTCTAATAAAATGAGCATAATAGTGACAATATGATGAGACCCACCGCCCAAATCTAAGATTCCTCGATATGCTTTGTTGTTAATTTCAGACGAAAAAATATAACAAAAAAATATATTCCTCTTTCGTACGTCCACTAACAAATATTATTAAGAAAAAATTAGACCTCTTTGCTTGGATTCATGAATCTAAAGAATGTTTATTTGTTTATTTTTGACTATTTTAATTTGTTAATTTTAAATATTCATAATAATTGCTGTTTAATTAACGTATTAAGTATTAATTTATATAATGATCAGATAAGAGAGTGATCTAACACTAAATATTACATATAGAGCTGTAATTGTTCCCCTTGGGTTGACCTATGCAAAATTCAAACCCACTTATCAATTAGCAATTAATAATAACAGTAATTAGGTCCTAATTACCTGATTTAATTTGTAGTAGACAAAAAAAAAACTTGATCTATTAATTAATGAAATTATAAACATGCAATGATTGATTAGCTAGGAAGTGAGCCGTTTAATTTCATGCCAAACACGAACTATATATAAGCTGACTTAAAACACATTTATTCTTATATTTTTAAATATATAGCTGACTTAAAACACATTTATTCTGATATTTTTAAATATATAGCTGACTTAAAAACATATAATAAAATCATATTTAAAGATATAGTTGACTTAAAGCATATCTGTCCTCATATTTTTAAAGGTACAATAATGCATTAATTTGATTGTGAGAAAGTAAAGGGGCCTGTCACTTAGGTAGGAAAAATGATTCTATATAAAGGAAATTAGATGATGAATTATGCACCAAATTATAAGTAGATTAATGATGAATTTGCAAAATTAATTTTGAATTTATTTGATGCAAACAAATGTGCACCCCATCTAGACACATAAGATATTGTTGTATTGCAAAATTAAAGAAACAAAGTTCTAATCTAGGTTGACTAGTAGAACAACTTTTTATTTGTCAATTTGATCATAAATTTTGTTTCATAATTACTATTTTTTAAGGAAATTAAGAAGCCATTCATTTATTTTATCTTCATTGATACATTGTTCAGAGCAGATTTAGGAGAAGGGGTGTCACGTGATACTGCTTCGCCGGAAAAAAATAGCAAAATAAAAGGAAACATAAAAAGTCTATATAATATAAGTGACATCGTTTGAACAATAAAAACACGTAGCTTAGATCATTTTCTGCTGAAACATAGGCTGCGTGCGTGTTCAATCTTACATAGTCATGTTTTTCTTTTCTTTGACCTTCTTTGCTTAGTAATTATTTGATATTTTATTTGTATAAACAAAATTTTAGTATAATATCATCAAGGAAATTACTTCGAATTTTTTTCAAAAAAAAAAACTCATGAAAAAAATTATATTTTATCTTTTATTTTATTTTTGTAGGAAAAATTATAATAATATACATGAATTGTGTTTTATTTGTGGCTTTTCTTTTTTTTTTTTTTAAAAAAAGTATGATTTATATTATTTTATTTATTTTCTCATTTTAAAAGGTGACACCGTTTACGAAAAATTCTGCGTACGCCACTGCATTGTTCAAATACATGATTCATATCGTTTTCTGAAGAAATCTTACCAATTATAAAACCTGACAAATGAACGATTTCATGAGATACCATTTTCTTAAAATTGTCACCTCAGAAGGTTCCGCATTAAGGATAGAACACTTCCTAATTAAGATAACTTCATATCCGAGAAGACTTTGAACTCGAGAAGGAGTACTTATTCACATTCCACTACAACAAAAATGATCATTAGCGACATTTAATTCTTAATGCCGCTGAATATGTATTTTTAACGGCAATTGTCACTCTTTACATATGTCCCTAAAGTCTTTAACGATATTGGTTCTAACGACACTTAACTAATGCCGATAAAGACGTTAATACTATTTATTAGTGTTAATATTTAATGCTACTAAAGTTATTTTTGTTGTACTGTTCCACTCCACCACAACCTTGATTGAAATAATTGTTTAGATTAATGGTACTAGTATATAGTTTAATTAATTAATCAACCAATAAGAGGGACCAAATTTTATGAGTTTTAGTACAGTGACAGTACATGCTAAGTACTTAGTGAGGTTGTTATGTTGTTATCAATGGATAATTAAAAAAGGTCTGTGAGTAGGCCCCACATCAGATGCAAACTTCCCTAATAAGAACTGGACCAGGTGGCTAACACCTAAATAGCAAGGTGTTAACTAGTAAAAACATAATATGTTTTATCTTAATTTATGGTTTTAACTTTTAATTAATTAGTATGACTTTGCATAAATTATAACTTTTAAAATGTTAGTATTCACATGGTATCTTTTCTCTTCAATTTGTACAATTTGTTTGCTTCATTTAATTTGCTTTCTCATCTTGCTATTTTGTCATAATATGTTTCCTAATTTCAATTTCAATACTTTGATTGCATTTCTTTTAAACTATATAAGCGTTTATATGAAATAATTTCTTTATTTTATAAAAATAAATATAAAATTTATACACATTTTATTTTTACCAAATTTTACTTATAAAAATTGCACTAATATATTATTGTTATTTTTAATGTTGGATCAAATCAACCAGATCAAAATTTCATATACCAAATATAGTTAAATATCTTATAACAATATCATATATCTCGATAATAATTTTGATTATTATAATAAATATTATTATAAATAACATACAATATAGTATAACATGATTATTATACTAATTTTTTGTTATAAAATATAATTGTTATAGAGCAACTTAATTAGATATGAAAAGAAAGCGTTTAGATTCTCTTTTTCTTTTTTTTCCTTTTCTCTTAATGGTGAGTTGATTAGTATCTTTTGATGCTCTTGAAGTCAAACACTTATTAAATTGATAATTTGTGTTAGTTCCAAATGTTTTTTTTTTGGAACATAATTGTGCATCTCATCATCCTATTGCCATCAAGAATTTCAATTTCCATATTTGACCTTCTTAATAATAACAAAATCGTGCAATGTGAATATAATCGATTCTTTGTTTTATAAAAGAATTATCTATTAAGCATTTGAGATCTGACATTCATTATTTCCTTAGCCATATTATTAGAGAAGTGCTAGGCCTGTTTAGATAGACTTATAAAATATAATCTATAAATTAAAAATAATAACAGATTTATTGGTGATATTTTATTTTTGATATATTATTTTTAAAAAATTACCTAAAAATTTGCCTAGAAGCACTTGTAACCTTTCCAAGACACCTTTCGTTCCCCTCTCCCCCCTATCTTCGTTCACCTCTCTCCCCTATCGTTCTGCTTTCTTTCCCTTTCACTCTCACTATACATGAATATCCAAATGAATGTGTCAATAATTTTTTTGACATTAGATATATGTATTTTCGTTACCAAATACGTTCTGAAATACAAATACATATGAAATAAGAGAGAGAGGCGAGCGAGACAGTCCACAAGTATTTTTGATATCAAATACATTTAACATGTCCTTAATTTAAGATCATAAGATTGATATTTTTCATTTCTTTTCTTAAACTCTATATCAAGTGACTAACTCATAAGATTATTTTTCTTCTTCTTAAACTCTATGTTAAGTCAAACTAACTCAAACAAAAGGAGTATACATTATTTAATTTACACCAAAAAAGTTTAATTTTTTTTTTGTAATCCAGAATAAATTATAGATATTTGTGTGATAATATTAATTTTTACTAAAACTAAAAAGAAAAAAAATATTTTTTTAGATCAATAAAAAAAAATTATATCATATAAATTAAAATAGAGAAGATATAATATTCCTTTCTTATTATATGGTGATGGATGGAGAACTCGCTAAGATAGTTATGTTTATTATTATCAAAACAAGTAGTCCCCCACACTTAGATATGAGCTTCCCCTAATAACATTTGGTTATATACAGCAAGGTATAACTGGTGAAGGAATCAAGAATTTATTTAGTCAATTTAAACTTGAGATCTACATCAAATTTTAATATGTGATTTATAGTTATAGGTTAAATATATAAATGTGTATTGTTTTAATTTGATTTCATTTAGCATTAATATCCTTTAATTTTAAATTTGTATCTGACGTTTAAATTATCAAAAAAATTAAGCTAATGAAAAAATTAATAAATCTTACATAAAATTACATAAATAGATACACGATAATAAATAGAGTAATAGTCCAATGCCATCATATTTATATAAATTGTTAAATGCACAAACATATTTGAAGAATTCATCTTCTGTAGTGTATATATGGCACGGCATCCCAAATGTAAGGTAATAATATATATATATATATATATATATATATATATATATATATATAATAAACTTGTTTGAAATAATAATAAACATGGTTTGAAATAAATTGAGTTGCAGAAATGTTGGGCCAGTTGGCCACATATATATCAATTCATTGATTGGATATAATCTGGTAAAAAAATTTAATTCATGTTGCATAATTAATAAATTTCTCATTCTACATAATTGTCCACATCTAGTACAGTGATTAATAAATTTTAGTAATTATGACTCAATATTAAAATCTTAGGTTCCTCAGCCTATAAGAAATTAAAATTTAATCTATCCCCATCATCTCAAGTTCAAACAAAATAGAAGCAAAAACAAATAACACAGAATATAATTAAGAGTGACACATGGTGTGAATAGTAAAGATTCTTGAGAATCAAGATGATTTTACACTAAAAATTAGTCTAATGCTAATTAATTACAATGAAGGTTTAGGTTTTAATTACTAGTAATTAAAGTTTCACTAGTTTTTAATGAGTCCACTTGGGGAATCTCTTCCTCTCCCTTTCACCAATCAAAATGTACAACTATAAATTAGTAATCTAATCCTAAATTTTATCCTTGTAGAAGAACCTATTATGACCTAATATAAGAAAATCTAGTTCGCTCGATATCATAATGCACACCATTTTTTAAAATTTGATTTTCGATAATCACATTAGAATTTAACTATTTCAAATCGTGTCGTGTAAGGCCTTATTAAGGAGGAACACTTCCTACAAAAATAAATTTCATATCTAGAATTCAAAATTCAAAACATCTGATTAAAAGAGTTACAGCCTCATCCAGACTTCCCCATCCTTTAGTAGTCATAATGCATATCATGCTTATGTATCACTAATTAAAATATCTTGAATAAATAAATAAATAAATCTAGCCCCAATGGATTTGATTCCCCCAACAAATTAAAAACATTTTTTTTTTTTTTTTTGAGAAAAAGCAAACTACAAGAATGTCTAATCTTAGGAGGAAACTTTTTTTCCCTTATTGTGGCAAGACTCTTGCCTTGTGTTGTACATATTGGGTCAACTTAGGAATCTCTAAACTAGTTCCTAGTAATACCAGAGGATTGAAAGTAGACTTTGTCACATTTTCTAATATTAATATATTGTATTGGATGAGTTCTTTTTTAGGTTTAGGAATTCAGTATTCAAACTCTACTGATTCAATCAATGAATAATATTCATAATCCTGAATTGAAAGTTTTATCATTTCTAGGAATCAAGCTCAAATTATTTTTCAAAAGGTGCATCATCAATTTAGGAAAAAAATGATAGTTTTGTTTTAACTTTTTAAATGGAATACTAAATGCGATATGCATATGATGATATTGTGTGTTATTTTGAACAAACATTCATCAGGCATATGATAATATTGTGTGTTACTTTCAACAAACATTCATCAGGCGTATGATAATATTGTGTGTTATTTTGAACAAACATTCATCAGGCGTTTGATAATATTGTGTGTTACTTTCAACAAACATTCATCAAGTGTAATTTTACGAATTTAGCTATGACGGAGGACTCAAATAATATACTGTCTAATTACATTTGGAACCTGGTTAAAGGAATGAGCGTGTGCATTAAGATGCTTATATATAGAGAGAGGATGCACTATCTCATTAGGGTTATGCTACGTTATGCTATTTTCTTTTAATTATGTATTTTGTAATAGCAATTTGAAATCCTCTTCTATTTTTCTTTTGTTATTTGATCAACTTGTAAGTTTTTTCTTTTATGATCAACAAATTTTAGTTTGTTATACCTGTCTTGAAAAGTAACTGAATAAACTATTTTAAATATTTTATTTTTCTACAACAAATTTGTCAATCTTCTTTAAAACTTAAATATGTCATTTCTCTATGAGATATTTAACAATTCCTTTTCGAACTTTAGTGAGGATAAATTGCTACATTTTAGAACTTCATGATTTGTGATATTTAGTCAATTTTCTTTTCAGCTTCACAAAGAAAAGATTTGTTAGCAAGACATAATTAGAATCAAAATAAAACTGCTAAAAAGGTACTTTCCAATATGTAACGTGATTTTAAAAAACACATAAATTGAGTTGATAATGATAATAGTAATAATGAGAAGACAAAAAGAAATATATCAATAAATTAAATGTAATTTACCAATAATATAGATGAAAAATCTTTTTAGCCTAATTTTGAAGATAGAAGATAATTTTGGAGAAGTTGTGTTTGACGAACACAAGAAAGTAAATGAATAAATAAATGTATTCATGATTTTGTTAATATATTTGAATCGAGCAATAAGTAGATAACAAATGTCCTTTAACATAAAGGTCAACTCTTTTTATATGAGGAAATTTTCACAATTTAATATCTAAGAATCATTGTCTCTTAATTTACATTAAATGACACTTAATTATAAATGAATAATTCTAGCATTGTCTTCAAAAACGACCTTGTCTTAGGTTATGTTGGAGTTATACCCTTATACATAACTTCAATAACATAGGTTATGTCTTTAAATAAGTTGAGTGACATAAGTTATGCTTCTCCTCTCACCGTCTCGTCCTTATAACGACTTTGGAATCCAAAACAATTTTGTAGGAGTGGTAACCCCAGTTGTAGGACTCTTTGAGTCGTAGTCATTGAATGCAAAAGAAATTAAGTTCAACATACAAGTTTAGTGACCCAAGTTATGCCTCAAGACATAAGTTTAGTAACACACATTATTTCACAGGGCATAGTTTAAAGAGTAACTTTCACATCTATCAAATAAAAATCATATTTGTATATTATAGCTATAGTTTGTATGATTGCGCTCCACAACAAACGTAAATATGTATATTTCGCTATACATATACAAAGAAAATAGTTATATAATTCACTATATATATACAAAGAAAACAATTGTATAATTTGCTATATATATACAAAAGAAAACACTATATAATCTGTTCGATATACATATACAAAATATAAATTGAATAATTTGTGTTTGTATAAAGCAAGAAAGAAAGACAAAAGAAAACTGGGCAGGGGAAGACTGTATTTGTATAATCATAAGTGTATAGAACAAAAATATATGCATTCGTATTTGTATATACAATTTTCTCTCGCTTTATACAAACACAAACACAATGTACATATTTGTGTTTGTATAAGGCGAGAGGAGGCGAGTGAAAGTGGCAAGCGAAAGAAACGAAAATATATGCACATATACAATTTTCTCTCGCTTTATACAAATACAAACACATTTTATATATTTGTGTTTGTATAAAAACGAGAGAGGTGAGCGAGCCTGCCACCAAAACGAGAGTGGCGAGCGATATTCCAACATGGGAAAAGGCGAATTAACAATTGTTAGTGAAAAACTTATAAAGCAATTTAATATGTTAAATATTAATATTGAAATGCTAATAACCTAACAACAATAATTTACTATAGGGTACAATTAAATCAAACTATGTTAATAACATTTAATTTAGATCAATAGTTTGTTATTATATACGATCTTTTTTATAGTTTAAAGGATCCGAGGCCCAAATAAAGTGTACTGGCCCAAAAGAATTTGGGCAACACAAATTGTATCTTTGGATAACGGTTTCTATCAAACTTCGTGTGAAGCAGAGAGTTCCCGATGGTGGTTATTCCAATGGTCACCGGATTATCAACCGGCGCACGCTTACTATCGGTGCCGCGCACGATAGCCACAGCTTCTAGAGCTTCGCCTTCTTCTCTTTCCTCGCTCTGTTACTTGAAGAAGAGCTACTACTCTCCGCAACGCCGGAGTATTCTGCCGGCAAGGAAGCTTGTGATACGAGCTGCAAGAACAGAGTCCAAAGGCGTGTCTCTTGGTTTCAGAGCTCCCAATTTTGAGGTCCGTTTTTTATTTTCTCAAGTAATGTTTGGAAACAGAGAATTTTATTGGTAGTAATTTTTAATGGGAGAAATGTTTCAGCTTACGGAGCCGCTTACTGGTAAAGTTTGGAACCTTGATGATTTTGAAGCATATCCTGCATTGCTGGTAAATAGAACAATACTATTATCTTAACTACTCCGATTTACCCATGTAAAGTGGATTAATTTGATTTCACTGATAACATTTTGAATTTCTGAAGTGATATTTGACCTCAATCTTCCAAGTCCAAGATGTTAGGATTGGGAACCCGACTAGTAAGGAATGTTGCTTAAGAGAGTTATAATGATAATAAGAAAGACAATGCAAGTTGATTACGATAGTATGTAACAAATTTAACATTGTGACCTTTATTGTCATTATAGCTAAATTCCACACTAACATTACAAAAGTATTATGCATTTGTTAAAGATGATTATATCCAAAAGTATGGTTGAAAGCAATTACTCATATTTAGTATGGTTGGCATACATGAGTCATGAGTATTTTTTGTTTACAGAAATGGGAAGGATGTGTTGGATTTTGAATTTTGATTTAATTTGCTAAGTGAGAGAATTTCTTTTTTGAAACGTAAAGGGCGATTTTATTCACAAAGCTGCAGCACTGAGTAGGTGCTGTGTGTGTTCAAAGGAATTTGCTACACTTAAATTCCTTATGTATGTATGTATGTATGTATGGAATGAGTTCAAGAAATCTGGCTATATCTATGTAATCAGAAAGCAAAACTTGCACCAAAATTTTCAAGCTTTGCATGCATCTAAAGTTATCAATAGAAAATACGTTTTCCCTTCAAAACACCTGTCATTTTGTTCTATCCATATTATTCAAAGAGGAATAGTCTTCTTGAGTTTTTGCTGCTTTCTCCTTAGCTTCTCAGATGCCAACTAGGCACAACTTGTGTCAGGTTCCACCATATAGCCAATTGTATTTATAGTGTAGTAAAATGTATCCAACTGATTCTGTGTCCTCCTTTAAGAAAAAAGGAAGGTGCATGCTAGGTATAAGTCAGATTGTCCATCCAATGCATGCCATTGTAGTTGGGGATTTCATTCTCAAGATCATCTTCCGTTGCCAATCTATAGTCTCCTTGTCGCTTCACACAATAAGTAGTGACAACCTGACTTCACATAGTATTTTCCATCCTTCTTCACTGTCCATATATTTTCCATCCTTCTTCACTGTCCATACGAGAGAAACTTTTTGAGTTTCATCCGAGTTCACCCCTAGCATCCCTAATAATGAGTTCACTCCAGGTTTTCGTGTGGGATATACATGCTACACATTTTCTGATGGCAGGGGGTATTGAACTTGAGACCTCCAACATTAGAGTTGATGAAGTCCGGAATCTTGAATTGACGAACAAAAAGCAATATTATAAACCAACACTTCAAGAATTAAATGCACAAATATTTGCAAGTTAATTCTCAAAGCCAAAAGTAAAAGTATCAAATTGTCTAACAATATAAAAGCGAAAATTACAACTATAACTTATAGACATCAAAATCCTAATTAAAGTAGGAAAAGGAAATCTAGGAAAATTTGGTTCAGGTAGTTGATCCTACGGTTCACTCATAGGAAGTCCTACGGTTCGTAGGAACTGTTCGTCAAACAACAACTTTAACTTTTCTTCTGAAGTTTTCTACAGTTTATGTTCTACGACCCATAGAACTTAGCGTCTTGGCATCTTGTCAACCAAATACTAGAGCTCAACTTCACTGAACTTCTGTACTACTCAATTGTACGGCTTGTAGAAGTTACTACGGCTCGCCATTAGCTTTCGTCATTTTACACTTAGCACCCAATATGTACTGCTTCATTCTACGGTTCAATCCTACGGCTCATAGAAAGGTATATGGATCGTAGGATGACTCGTCAAACACTAAACTGCTGCTGCTTCAACTCTTCTCATCCCGACTATTCCGAAACCTATTCCTGCAAAATATTATCAAAAGACCATCAAATCTACTAACAAAGGCTTAAGAAACACACAAAACTCCAAGTTTAAAGCATTAAAATTACTGTAAATCCGCAGTACATCAGGCACCTTCTTATTACACAAGCCTCTGGACGCGAGCCTCTATTTCATCCATCCTGCACTAATACGATGTGTGACATCCTTGTCAATCTTCATAAATTCTTGGATAATGTACCAAAGATGCTTTGAAATTTTTCCTCATTTAGATGACCAGTGTATCAAGCATCATGCATCATGTCATTGAACTACACTCTAAGTATTCAATCTTGGTCTTGCTCAGCCTGTCTTTTAGACTCTAGGGTCTGTCTCCAAACCTCCAGCTTAGGGTTAACTCCGCCACAGGTTTCGTCAATTAGAACTATGTCATCCATAAATAACATACACCATAACACCTCAACTTGGATGTATCGTGTTAATACTCACCAAGGCAAATAATAACGAGCTAAAAACTGATCCTTTGGAAATCCTGTCTCACCTGGGAAGTGCTCCAAGTCTCCACCCACTGTCCTTACCTGGGTCTTGACTTCATCAAATATGTTCTTGATTTCCCTAGTGTACGCAACATGTACGCTAACAACTCCATACAACCTCTCTAGGAACTTTGTCATAGGTCTTTCTAGATCGATGAACACTATGTGGAGGTTCATCTTCCTCTCACTCTTGTTCTTGTATTACAAAATCATTGTACTCCACTTCCATTCTTCGGGCATTTCATCATCTTGAAAGCAACAGTAAACAGTCTAGTAAGCCAATCCATTCCTGTCCCACCTGCATTCTTCCGAAATGTCACTGGGATTTCGTCTGGCTTCCAAAGTTCCACTGGCATCTCATTTGTCCCGGTTTCTCTTCCACTGTGCATCCTATTAATAATGCTATTAACCTCCTTAACCTTATACACCAACAATTCCCAAAATCACGACTCTTCTCTGTGTGCTTCAAAGCCCCCAACACAATGTCTATCCCCCTCTCTGTTCAAGAGTCTATGAAAGTATGACTGACTTCTCCGTCTAATGAGTGCCTCCTCCACCAGGATCTTTTCCGTTCTTGTTGATGCACTTCACTTGATCTAGGTCACAGGCCCTCCTCTCTCTCTTCTTGGCTAGTCTGTACAACTTCGTATCCTGCCTTTGCCTTTTAGTTCTACATACAACTTACAAGCATTCAAAAGCTAGTATTATTAAAGAGGGGGGGGGGGGGGGGAGCTTGTCTCTTGATTTTTGTCCAGGGCAGATGTACGGTTCTGGCTTTGGGTTCGTCTGAACCCAATAGCTTTGACCTAAACCCTGTGTTTGTTTTATGCCTGCACAAGGTTTTACTAAAAATTAGAAGCTTTATTGTGTTGCCAAAGGTTGAAAAAAGAACTAAAGAATCATGGATTTTCTGTCTCTCTTCTTTATTAACTTGTGTTTACTGTGAATCATCTCTGATTATTTTAATTTGTAGGTTATGTTCATCTGCAACCATTGTCCATTTGTTATACACTTGAAGAAGGATATTGTTAAACTCTCAAATTTCTACATGAAGGTAAATAGAAAACTGATTCCATTTTCCTTCTTTTCTAATTTCACGCATTACATGCTCTCTCTGCTTGCTGTCAGCTCAGTTGTTGAAAAGAACAGAATAACATCAAGAAGTTCATCTTTGCTGCAGAAAGGACTTGCGGTGGTAGCAATTTCTTCGAACTCTGTAGTTACACATCCACAGGTTGAGATACTTGATAACTTATGATCTCTTGAGTTTGTGAGACTATTATGTGATTTTGTTGTGAGTTTCTCTATTTCACAGGATGGACCTGAATTCATGGCTGAAGATGCTAAGTTCTTCAAATATCCTTTCCCTTATCTTTATGATGAGGTTTGCTCTTATACTGAGTTCTTGATGATAGTTTTCAATTAAATTGCTTATATTTTATTACTCCGATATGCTATTGCACTATGTTGTCGCCTGTGGTATCTTTTCTGGGGGATTTTTCCATTTGTGATGCTGTTTCCTCTTAGCTTAGTCTCTGTATATATCACAATCACTTTTCTTCCCATTTACTTTTTCATTTTCGATTGAAATATTTTGGTTGCGCGAGATCAGTGTCTGGCTAGACTCAGATGTTCACCAGTCCGCTATTAACCTTATTTCTCCCCTATATCTTCCTACAAGATTGGTTCAGTTCCGTTGAGAATATGGACTAACCTAGCTTATTTTCATACTGTTTTTTACCTCCTCTGCCAAATTGCTTTTAACTACACATTCCCGAAGTTTAGTTAGGTCAACCGTGACAAGAACAGGATGCTAATAAGTCAATGAATTAGGTAAGAAAGTAATCATACCCGAAGGCGAATCCAGGGATTGCATTTGATGATTTCAGCCTTTAGGTTCTTAACATTGAATCATTGCACATATAAATTTTAGTGATTTGCTTACATATATATTGTATGCTCCATGTGAAAATGTTAGATTCAGTTAAACCAAGTAGTTGTATTGCTACATGCGCCTTTTCCTCTTCCTCCTTGAGACTGCAATTATGTAAACTATGTCGTAGAAGTACAATTGTGGAGTTGTTATTGGTAAAAGCTCTTCCAAATTGTATTTTGTTTTGCAATCATGAACCGTTGTACAAAGATGAGGTGATCAATACACTACATGACATGTATGCAGTAATTATATTGCCTGTTTCTTATGTTTTTATTGAAATGTTGTAGAACCTGTTTCGTATCGAACTTCTTGAGCTTGATATTTTTCTTACAGTCACAAGAAGTGGCAAGAGATTTTGTGGCTGTTTGTACACCAGAATTTTTCCTATTCAAAAAGGTAATGACTACATGAGTTATATCTAAAAGCTTCAAGGTCAGCACTCAACATGACACACTGCGCCCCTGCTTTGCGATTTGCATGCTTTTCTGCTCCTTGTTTCTTTCCCTACATTATACGTTATCCACCTTATAGATGTATTTACCCCCTCGTTTGCTATCCGTTCAGCCACAATTTGTCGCTCTGTATCTCAGTTCTTACTGAGAGTGATTTGGGTTTCCTTTTATTTCTTTCATCCAAAGTTAATAATACTTAACATATTCTCGAAGCCTCTATAAAAGTTTTCTCAAAAAGAGTTGTAAGCAATCTTGCTTTTTTATTTAATTTGGAATTATTTACAGATTTGATATTTCATCTTGTGTCAGGATGGCAGAAGGCCCTTTGAGCTAGTGTATCATGGACAATTTGATGATTCAAGGCCAAGTAACAATATGCCTGTCACGGGAAGGTTAATTACATTGTCTGCTCAATTTTCGCTCAAGAATCTATTGTATTGTGAATTCCTAATATAGTTGTTATGACACATCCTATAGGGACTTAAGCCTAGCGATTGATTGTGTACTTAGTGGCCAGCCAGTTTCATCAACTCAAAAACCCAGGTAGTCGTATTTCCATTTGAAAAGTATTTCTGGTTTTCTTCCTTGAAAAGCCTAATGGAAATGGGTGGGTAAAGTTGTGCACTAAATTTATTTTTGTACTTTCTACTAGCATTGGTTGCAGTATAAAATGGAATCCAGGGGGGAAGCAGTAAGCATCATCTCTGAGCTGTCTATGAGTTTTTTCCAGCCACACATGCAAGCGCATCAGACTATCCACGTAGCGGCTGATGACTGTTGGAGTACTGGCACATTTGCGTTTTTTTTGCTATGCTTCTTCTAGCATTGTGAATTGAGCTTTGATCTCAAAGCTATAATTAGGAGAACTAAGATTCTTTGATATGCCAATCACCACACTTCATGTATATATTACTTACGTTGTATTTCCTTGCAAGCCCAGGTTTTTACATTGTATTTGCTTTCCTTACTTATGCAAGGGTTGAAATACTAATTGTAAGATTCAATGCTGGATAGTGGAATATGTTCCGGATGGAGTCAAAAATGAAAGAAATTCTTGTCAATTGGAGCAATATGTACCACACACTTGTAGCCGATTGCAAAAGTATGAGCCAGAGCCAATTACTAATTATGGTTCTCTTTGATATTGTAAATTGACTAAAATTCCTCCTAGTGATTTGTAAATACATTGTAATCTCATTCCTTCACACTTTACACTATCTTAGCTTGTAATTCTCTAGTTTTCTTGGTAATCAAAGTAGATTCTTCTTTCTGCACGCCTTTTTCCTTAATCGTTTGTGCATATTTGTCTGTGCCTACTGCCTACCCCCGCTGTACACTTGTCTGGGGGGCTTGTGTAAAGCAAGCTCTGTTAGAATGATTAGAATCTTCTGTGTAACTTTTCTTTTCTTCTTTTCGTTGTGTTGAAGCCAAGTGTGTAATCAACTTCCCTTCAACTTTTAACACGATATGAGGAGACACTTGATTGCTTGCTATTTTTCATTGAAACTCGACAGAGACCACAGAAGTGTAAAAAATACTTTGACACTTTATGCTGATCATTGTCATGTTTAAAGTAGAATGTCAAAAGTGTGGTTGATTCCACTTGTGACCTATAAGTCACACGGAATTCCATGTTTGCTTCAGATATTCAAATGAGTGAGCATGGAAAAATTTATGACATATGTAAACGGTCACTTCCATTGCAGGAATTACTTGTCCATCAAATTTGCCCTTACTTTTTCTTCTGTGGGGTAACCAAACATCAATTATTGTTGAAACCTTATTTCACAATTTTTTTTACCAGTTTTGCTTATACCCTCTGTGCCTACCACTGATAGAGGAAGGGCTTTCCTCAGACCCTTCTCCACTTATAGTTGAACATGACTGATGACACCCGTCACTATACATAGGTAGTAGCATGTATCTTCCTCAAAGTTACTGCTCAATATGATCTTGTTTTTTGGGGTGACTTATCTTATTGCTGTTCAATCTGTATTGTGGGACGTTATTCTTTTTGAACTAACTTTTATATCTAAAGCGTATGGCTTTTAGTGATCAATAGAGATCCTAGTATCTGCGTTCTTTTGTCCTTTATTCTTTGAGCACATGTCGGCTGTGTGACTTGTGTCTATCTTGCCTTGTATATCTGTCTAGAGAATGAATGCCAAGTTCTCGGATCAAGCACCCTCCAACTTTTACTATGATAAGATGAATAACATGCTAGGGTAGATGATTCATTGATTTCTATAAAGAAACCAATATATAGCTTTAATACTTTTTTTATCATGTTTAAAGTAGATTTTCTATAAAGTTATGGTTTATATCATCCAAATGTACATTCTATGCTGATGCAGCAGCATCATGCATAAAACATAAACCTAAATGTTTCTTTACTACTTAATGATGTTGATTGTCATGATGTTTACATGTCTTTTAAACTTGTCATTACAATCATCCACAAGTTCCATTTGTTGTGATGTGCCTTTATCTTGACTAAGTAATCATATGTATGGTACTGTTTTCATTGGATAAGAGTGATGTTCTCTTTTAGATGATTATCAATATACAAGATTCTTACCTACCTATTAGGTATCAGCAACAGATTTTTAGTGTTTAATTTAGCAATAGAAGTTGTAAGTAGTTTTTGTTAGTTGTGTTGGCAATATGTGGATAAAATATTCAAAGATAATTCTATGGATTTTTTTTTGATAAAAACAATGGGAAATAGTGCTAGTAACCCACAACTACCAATTATTACTCAAACTTTATTTAATACTAGAAAAATTCTCACTTTAGTAAAGAAAAACAAAAAAACAGGCTCCAATTTAGTGATTAAATTATTCATTTTGCATTCCTTCATTCTTTGCACCTTCTCTACATCTAGCTCAAACACTTGTTTTTTAGTGATCACTATAGATCTTTGTATCTGCCAACCTTTGTCCTTTCCTTTTTCTGCACATGTCATTTGGTGTCTATATGTCTTGCCTTGTATGTGCCAGTCTGGGGTTGAAAGCCAAGTTTTTTTTGATCAATTACACTCCAATTTTCACTATGATATAAGATGGATAACAAAATAAGGGAGATGATGCTTTACTGATTATGTACACAAAATAGAACACAAATTAAAGTATGAATTGTAGCTTTACTTAATACTTTATGTTGATAACTAGTCATGTTTAAAGTGGATTTTGTTAAAGTTGATGGTTTAATTATGTCATCCAACTTCATATTCTATGTTGATGCATCAAGCACAAACTTAAATGTTACTTTATGCTGATTGTCATGTACTCATGTTTACATATCTTTGAAACTTGTCATTACAATCATCCACAAGTTCCATTTTTGGGGATGTACCTTTATCTTTAATAAAGTCCTCATATGGTACTTGTTTTCATTGGATAAAGTGGTGTTCAGTTTTAGAGGATGCTTATCAATATACAGGTTTTTACCTTACTTATTAGCTATGTTGCTCGGACTCTTCAAAATCTTTGTCATATCTGTGTCGACATGACATAGGTGTGACTTGTGAGATATGTATTGTATGTGGTACGTACCTTGGGTGCTTTGAGTACATATATTATAAAGTATGAATATGATTTGTTATATATAAGTAAAAGGCGTTTATTAAGAATTAAATTTTATTAGATTTAATTTAATAACTTTAATATATCGAAATATTTACTGTATATTCCATAATATACATTTACTGGTTGTATTCCAGCACCCCTAGGAACCATATCCCTGACTACTAAAAATAATGTAATGAAGAATCCAACCTCTATATCCGTATCCATATTGGATACCGACACCAGAGTCTGAGCAATATAGCCTATTAGTATCCACTCCATTCTATTTGAACCTATTTCATTGGATTACTCAATAACATCTCTTAAGTCAGGATTATTTTCAATTGTTGCTAATAAGTGATGGTAAAAAAAGAATTATTTTCATATTAGTAATGACTAGTTGTTAATCAAATGCTTGGAATAAGAAGAGTTTGATTAATACCTTATATTCTCATAGAGGTTATAGAAAGTATCAACTTACATAATGTATACTTTGAAAATTGATGTATTACTGTTACCTACTTGTGGGCCTAAAAAGGTTTGATATCACATGGCCTAAAATGCAATGTACCTTTCAAGAACATGGTGAGCTGATTCTTTTTCATCTTTTGTGAAAATGACTTGTAAAGAAATTGGTAGGGAATGATGGTCCCTTCCTTTCCCCATACTACATAATTCAGTTTACATAGTTCCAACAAAGATCTTGTCACAACCTTGCCTTTTTATCATCACCCCACAAACTAGAGTTCGAGACAGGTTTAAGATTTAAATTTAATGAGTTCAATTTTTTAAGATTCTCAATATTGAACTCATTGTACTGTTAAATTTAGGAGGTCACGTCTAATATTTGTTGAGAGTCTTGAAATTTTAGTTGATTTTTACACATATATTGCGTGTTGAAAGTTATGGATTTAGTTGAACCTGGAACCAAAAGGCTACATACACCCCTGGCAATCAGAGGCCCCAGTTTGGACTCTATTGCTGCTATAACTTCTATGGTTGATATATGGTTTCTAATCTTTAATCATCAGATATTTATGCTTCTCATTTAATCAATCATCACATAATAATATTGGTTTACTGTCATTTTAATGAGGACACTTGTTCTTGTACTTTTACTCTCTTAATTTTTACTTCATCATTACAACTAAATTAGCTGTTGTTCGGACATGTCAAGTCTAATGATCTGGGAGATATTGCCCGCATTTCTTGCATTTGTTTAATTGAATAGTTGTAGGGATCACTTTTTGACATTTCTTCTAGGGTAGTTGCACAAATTGGAAGGAAAAATAAAATGATCCTTCTTCTTTTATACTAACAATAACGAATTTAGTTTGTCAAAACGACTTATAGTCAGGTCTAGAAAGAGGAATGTTCTTATTTTGTGAAATGAATATTGATAATCTATACATCCTTATATTTACTTGAAAGAATCAACTAGTTAGAACTAAGAGAGGCTTAAGTTAACTAGAGTTACTGAGGAGGGGATCTGATGAGAGGTTGAGATGAACCAGAGAAACTAGGACAACTAATTGCTTCTTTAGGATTCGGTACCACTCCTCGATTAGGCTTCTCAAGATCTTCATTTTCGTGCCTGATTTCCATTAGCATTGCTGCTACATCCTTCATTGTTGGTCTTTCATTCGCGCATGGGTTAACACAAAGTAGTGCCACCCCAAGAACTTGAAGCATCTCCTGAATTTGTGTACCAGACCTTAAAAGTAATTGCTGATCAAGAATTGTTGTGAATTCCTTATGTTTTACTCTTAGCTCCTGATTGACCCAAGTGACAATGTGGGTACCTTCTGGTATCCGGGAATCAGTTGGTTCCATCCCCGTTAGGATCTCGAGAAGCACAATGCCATAGCTATAGACATCACTCTTCTCAGTTATTCTTAGACTATATCCATATTCTGCAATATAGGACCAAAACATTTAGAATGCTGTTCAAACATAGTATTATACCCACTATATGTCTTGTGCACAGCGAATTTCACGGGGTACAAGACTAATATAGTGAACTTCAAGTGTTCCTTTAAAGCTAATATCAATAGTACTAGCATAATCATGCTATCAAAATGTTGAGCACTTAATAAATATTTGAATATTTAGCGCGGAAATTTGAGGAAATGTACTCACCTGGAGCTATATACCCATAGGAACCAGCTATTATGGTGGAAGCTCTTGAAGTATCGGATGATGTGTTTAATAGCTTTGCAAGTCCAAAGTCTGCAAGAAAAGCTTCAAACTGTGGACCTACCAAAATGTTATTGGTTTTGATGTCGCGATGGACTATAGGAGGACTACAGTCATGGTGAAGATAAGCTAAACCCTGAGCTGCTCCTAATATGATACTAAACCTAGCATCCCAATCCAGAAATACCCTCTTCTCATGGAGCAGTCCCGATAAACTCCCGTTACTAATGTAATCAAACAACAACAATCTTGTTTTGCCATTATTACAACATCCAAGAAGCCTCACTATGTTTTTATGCCTGATTGATCCCAGTGTTCTAACTTCTGCAGAAAAAAAGTCCCTCTGAGGAGCCTCACCGATTTTCTTAGCCAATAGTTTCTTCACCGCGATCACCTGTCCTGATGGTGTCTCAACGCGATAAACAAAGCTTGAGCAGCCCTTCCCAACAATGTTAGATTCACTAAGTCTTGGCACTACATCAGTTACAGAGAAGCTAAGCTTTCGGAATGGGGTGAATTCCCACTGCAAACCATTTTCTTCATCGTCCTTCTGACATATCTCTCCTTGTGTTCGGATAAAGATGGCAATAGAAGCTGTCACAATTAACATGGCCATGAAAATGCTGAGTACGATAGCAATGGTGATCTTCTTTATGGATTTTAATCCATGGTGATCACCACTTAAGTGGCATGCAGCTCTGTCAGTGCAGAGCTCTTGATTACCAATAAAAGCGCTAGGAGGGAGACCTTGAAAGAATTTGGTGTTAGGAAGATCACCAGAAAAGTTATTGTATGAAACATTCAGAGAAACAAGGTTATCAAGGTTACTGAGTACTCTAAGACTTCCAGTCAACATGTTATGAGAAATATCCATGTTGGCTAGCTTGGAGAGGTTAGAGAAGCTTTCAGGAATCTGTCCGGTCAGAAAATTATGACTTAAATTGAACAGAATATCTAGTCCTTGGAGGTTACCAATCTCTTCAGGGATTAAGCCCGCGAGTCTGTTGCTGCTTAAATCCAACAGCTGCAAATCCTGGCAGAGTCCAAGTGATTTAGGAACCGTTCCGTCTATGTTGTTTCCATTCAGTATGAGCTTGTTCAGTAATGGTAGTTTCCCTATATCTTCTGGAATGTTACCTGATATTTTGTTCATGGATAGGTCTAATATATTAAGACCAGTGAGGGACACAAAAGAGGAAGGAACTGTTCCTTGAAGATTGTTTCCATGAAGATCAACCATTTCTAGCTGCGGACAGTAGCCAATAGCTGGAGGGATTGATCCAGTGAATTGATTTTGTGACAGTTCAAGATAACTCAAACTCGGTAGACGCCCTATTTCTGGAGGAATTGGACCATCTAACCTGTTTGATCCAAGGCGTAATCTGGACAAGCTGGTGCAATTCCCAATATCAGGTGGAATTCCACCAGACAGAACATTTGATATCAGCAGCAGATTAGTCAAGTTCCTGAGATTGAATAAAGTGTTCGGGATGGACCCTGTAAGGAAATTGTGAGAAAGATCCAAAGACTGAAGTTTCTGACAATCTGCTAGCTCAGTCGGTATGCTCCCGTGCAGTTGATTCTGCCAAGCGAAAAACAGATTTAGCTCCTTTAGTTTCCCAATGGTAGGTGGAATCACACCTGAAATGTTGTTGTTGTCCAATTCAAGCTGCTTCAAGCTGGAAAAGTTGCCAATATAGTATGGGATTTCTCCAGAAATGCTGTTTCCTGATAATAGAAGCTCCTCCAATGTGGCTAAATTCTCGAAAGATGGAGGGATTTTACCATATAGATAGTTCAAAGAGAAATCAATCACTTTCAAACTCGAACAGTTTCCAAGATTTCCTGGAATTTCCCCTGTCAGATTGTTCTTCCAAAGCAAAACCTTGTTAAGATTCTTCAAGAGACCGATTTCACGTGGAATTTCTCCAGTAATTTGATTCTCATAGACAAACAGTTCTTCTAAAGAAGTGCAATTCCCAATTTCTGGTGGGATTTCACCAGTCAAATTAGCTGTGTAAACAGCAAGAGTCTGCAGCTTTTTGAGTTCACCTATACTATGTGGAATCTGACCCGTAACACCGGTATCTGCGAGACCCAAAATGACCAACTTTTTGCAGCTTGATATCTGCATTGGGATTTCTCCTTGAATTCCTACGTTCCCACCAGCACGGAAGATTTCAAGACTCGTTAACTGACCGATCTCTTCAGGTATCTTTCCAGTAAACTGATTGTCAAAGAGCTCAAGCTGCTGCAATTCAGAACATCTTCCTATCTCCTTTGGTATCTGACCTTGAAAGAAATTCGAACTCAACAAAAGTTGCTTCAGCTGTGACAATCTTCCTATTTCAGGTGGAATACTTCCTGTTAGAGCATTGAAACTGAGATCCAAAATCCTCAGAGACGACGACAAATTTCCAATAGAAGCTGGAATTTCACCAGTAAGGTTACAATTTGAGAGGACTAGCACTTCAAGGAATGGAAAAGAAAGAAGTTGACTTGGGAATATCGCGGGAAGATTGATCGACCTGATCTTGATATCTGAAACAAATCCATTACTGGTGCATTGGATATAATCCCATTTGCATGGATTTACATGACTTGGATTCCATGAAGAGAAAGGCACAACAGAAGCAGAAGAAGAGTTAAAAGTGGAAAGCCATGAGACTAAAGAAACCCCTTCTTGATTTAAACCAGAAATGGATGTTGGGAATAAAAAAGATATGTTGAGAAATGAGAAGAATAAGGTGACTGTTAGTTTGCTTGACATGATTCTGATGACAATGAGGGTGTGTATGTACTCTCTGATCTACTCTACTTCTATTTCAGTCATAACAGTTAAATTCTTGCAGAATTTTGAAAGAAAAAAAAAACAAATGGAATTTTCAGAAATCTTGATTTTCTTCCAAATATATCTGTCTTCAATTAGATTCATTGTCAAGATTGACACTTGACACAGTGTTGTAGGACAAGGTTGGCCATAGGGGGTATTATTGCTGTGATGGTTTGGAAGATTTTGTTTGTACTAATATGCCTTCTGGCTGGTTCTATGTCAGAGGGGTCCAATTGTTGAAATAGTATATCATATATTATTATAGGATAAAAAATGATTTTTATGTGTATTTATATAAATCCTTTAACATAAAATCTAATTTTTTTGAGCTCTCTTATTTGAATTTCTAACTGTGTACTGTGTATGTGATAAAATTCTCTTGTCTCAACACGAGTACTTTTGTCATTACACCCTTTATTTTTTGTTAGCCCCCACCCCACTTTCTTCCCTAATAAATTCTTATACAAAAGATTATTATGTGAACTTTTTAACTTTTGTCTCAATTTTATGCTGGTAAATTATATTTGTTGTGTACAAGATTACTTCCTTCGGTATAAAAAAAATATAAGATGACTTGACAAACTGAAGTTGTTTGCAAAAATATTTGAGATTTAGAAAAGTAGATTAAGGGTCTGTTTTGTTTTGTATGAAGGAAAATGCTTTCTCGAAAATAAATGGATTTCTAACTTACTTTCTCATGTTTGGTTGGTAAGTAGAAAATATTTTTTTAATGTTTGATTGGTGAATTTTTGATTTAAAACTAAAAAATTCTCTTTAGGAAAATAATTTTTAATCCGAAAGTCAATCTCAATAATTGATCAAGGATTCGACCCCGATATCCAAACTAGGACAAGACCCTGATGACAATTTCAAAATCTGACCTTGAGATTTGACCCAGCAAGAAAAGAATTTTCAAAATTTATTTTGACAGGGTCGCGGGATAGGAAAGGCATAAAAAATTAAAAGTTTCATAATTTGAAATACTTTTTTAAAAAAATCTTCTTTGTTAGTAAAATTTAATTTTTATTTATATAGGAGAAATTTAAATGTAATAATATGATTAAGTGAAATAATAGTAATTACAATAAAGGAGAGATAATAATCATATATCATCATCATATATTATTATAAGTGGGAACCTCTTAACCTCAAAGTTGAATTACCTTTTTATCCTTGTCTTATCCCTAAAATAAATTAATATTAATATCTATTTAATCAATTGAACATTAAGTAATAGTTATAGTATATTTAAATTCATGCATCAAACAAGATCTTAATGCATCATATATTCATGTACTAATTAAATGTAGGTAATGAAGAGTCTAATAACCTTTCAATTTTAATTTGTAAGATAAGTGGGGGCAATGAAGAGTCTATCAAACACACTCCCACCACATTATTTATCTTCCATCTCCTCTTGCATTCTAGAATAGGTACTACACCAGTTGTAAAATTTTCATTACCAGTTTGTAATTATAAGAATTCTTACTATTTTATTTATTTGTATTCTTTAAAATTTCATGCGTATTCATCTCTTTTTGCCGAGAAATATGTAAATTATGATTGTTACAAGATGAATATACTACAATATATATGAAGTTGTAAGTGAATTTTTATTTTTCATATTTCCATCATTTTGAGCTTTTAAATATAACTTCCTAATTGATTACTGTTTTTTGTGTTTATCCTTTCTTCTATCTTTAGAATATATAGTAAAGCTAATCTTATTTTGTATTTATTATTAATTATTTTGACGGTAAATATGTTAAATCCCAAAGAATAATAATTATGTCTTCTTCATTCTTTGATAATCATTTATCTTTTTAAAATAATATATTTGTACTTTTTCCTTTTTATATCTCATTTCAAATGTTTTAAAAAATCATGTACTTAACTGTTACATAGAGGTACAAAATAAGTGTAAAAGTAAAAATTAAAATATATATATATAGTAAAAAAATGATTAAATGATACATTGAAAATATTGTTTTAGAATTCATATATATATATATATATATATATATATATATATTAGTTCAAGAAATATAGTGCATCTTCATTCTTAATATATTTATGCTTTCTTTTTTGTTTATCTTTTTTATTATTATCATATGATTACTGTTTTTTATACATATGATATGTCCTGTCTACAGTATATCGACTTCTAACAAAATGTAATTCAATTAGTATGAAATTTTTTTTGTCTATATGTTTTAATGTGATGTCTTTTATTATGGATGTCACGTCTTTATTTACTTCTCTTTTTTTTCGTTCGAAATTGTAGATTTTTCTATAAATTTGATGATATACCGCCCAAACATTTGTAATGTTTTTCTTTATACGTATCTTTTTTTATAGACAATTTCTTTTTTAATTATTAAAACTTATGTTTTGTAATTAAAATACAATAATTCCTCTAATATAATAAAACATTTATTTTTCATGAAATATTTAAAATATCAAACCTCCAACATCTAACATAAGATTTTCATGTTATATTTTATGCAGAGTTATATTCTTATGTTAAACTTACATATGAAAGGACTTTAGATTTTAATTTAGCTATATAAATTAACTATTCTAATATCAATTAGAGGACAAACGTGCAATGCACGTTCCGAGAACTAGTTCATTAATATAAGTGGGAAGCATCAAAGTACAATATTGGATTACCATTTTACCCCTATATTAAATAAAAATATTTAATTAACAAAATATTAAATAATAATCATACCATATTGTACTTAAAATATATATTTTTACATAAAATAAATACACTAAAAAGATAATTATTCATTAATAATCTTCTAAAGCAACTGTTGTCTCTTTACAGTCTCCACTATGATCCTTGTCTTTTCATTTCATATATGTATATCTTCTTATTTTTTACATTCTATTTTATTATGAGTTTGATAGAGAGCATAGGAACATTATCCTTTCTGATGCTACATTGTGTATGTTCTTTTAAGTTTTTTTTTTTTTTTTTTTTTAATTTTTGTTTCTTTCTTCTTACTTATAATATAGTTTATGATGTTTGGTTGATATTTAAGATTTTAATCTTTGATGTAAAATAAAATTTGTAATTTTGTGTCAATAGCTTATGAGATGATTTTTGTTACAGAGAAAATCAATTGATGATATGCTTCTGTGTCGTTCACATAGAACTGTAATTTGAGTTGTGTCAATACAAATGAAGGTAAGTGACATTTCCTTCTAACATAATTTTTTTGTTAGTACAATTCTTTGTCTGCTTTTTATTATTATTATTATTTTATTTTGTCAATAGTAGGTCAAATTTATGAATTTTCATATGCAGATTCATGTGAGTTATTTGTGTGTAAAGCTAATTAAGTATTGAATTTTGATAAATATCTTCATAACCCTATAAAGGTCAAAAATGAATTTATGAGTTTTGGCATGTTGAGTGATTTGTTATTCACTGCCTATTCAACTTCACTTTCTTTGTTTGAATTTTTTTTTAATGAAGCTTTCAGCCAAAAGATAGAAGGGAGGATAACACACCCATGTTAAGAAAGAAAGGAATGAATACAATATCATATTTTGGTTATTTTACTCATGAAATTATATTAACTTTCTTTTCTTTAATTTTAGTTGATTATTTTAGTTATTTTACCCATAGTTTATCCCTCCCTTTCTCCTTTAGAATTTATATTACTCATTACTCACATGTCGTAATATTATTTTTTATCATATCTTTTTGTTTCTCAAGTACAATTTTAACAATACAGTTCCACATAATATAAAAGAAATGTTGAATTACTTTTTTAACTAAAATATATTACAATTATGATGAATTATATCAAATGGCGTTCGTTTAGAAATGTAATATTTATTGTGGTGGTAGGACGAGGGTTAATTGATGATATGGGGCATTAAGTATGTAATCTATGTATTTAATTAAATTACTTATTTTTTTTAATCAAAACATAATATCTATTTAAACCTATTAAAATTTGACAAATTCATAACAAATTTTAACTTATAAACTCAAATTACAATCAATTTAGTACTGATTAAGAATCTTCAAGATCCACACTTCAGATATTGAATGCCATTGATTTTTAAATATATTTATTATATATTGATTAAATTTTTTAAAATACTTATGCTTACTGAAAAGGGGTAGACGCGCAACGTGCGTGTCCAACTACTAGTATTATCATAAGTGGAAAGTATCAAAGTGAAAAGTTGAATTACTCTTTTGACCTTTCATTAATTAAAATGTTATAAAGTATATATATTAATTAATTATTAACTACTAATTCAACAGAAAAGTTAATTATTTATTCATCAGTTATGAGTTACACCTCCTCCAATATGACTTTAAAGTATTTTCAGTTTTCTAAGCATCAAGATATTTGCATTTTTCTTAGCATTAAGATGTTTTTCAATTTTATAGATGTATATTTAATTAAATTAAATTAAATGGTACAATAGGTGCATCGAATCTCATTATATCAACTCCAACACATGCATCTTGAGAAACCTTCGAGACCTCTTATTATTGTCAGAGGGCAATGCTTTTGATGATTTAGACATTTCATACAGTCACTCTACCCTTAACTGAAATTCCAGAATGGTTCAAAGAAGCTAAAGAGTCAGAAATGGAATTTAGGAAAACTTCATTAATCTCTCTCTCTATATATATAGTGTAATCTATTGTCATTTCTATACTTTTATCCTCTCTATATAGTTTTTGATATTTCTTGTATTTTTTTTCTTTAATATATATCTTATTCTTGTTTTGTTTTTGCTAATTTTAGTTCTTATTTATTTTTCTTTTGTTTTAGTTTTTTATCTTACAATTTTAAATTCTTCACTTCTCATTCACATCATTAGGTAAGTAATAAATATGATGTTCGTTTCACAAATATATAATGTAATCTGTAGAAAAATTGTGATATGTATGATATTTTTTAGTATTATAATTGATTTAAATTTTAGATTCATACAAAATTATTATTTCTTGGAGTGGAAACATTTTTTTGAAGATGTACATTCAATATTTTTAAATAAGATATTTTATTATTTCAACCATTTATATTAAGTTTCTTATTTGTGAGTATAGATAGCTTATATTATATTCCATAATATGATTATATTTAAATAATTTAATTAATATTTTCCTGAAATTTACATATGAAAGGACTCGTAATCTTGAATCACACAAAGAAAGTTGTTCTTGCAATTGGATGTTTATATATCGATTAAATTTTCTAATGCCAATAATAATTAACTATCTCTATCACAAATATAGACTATTTTCTTATAATTGTATCCCATGAGATTAACAATGATACATTATCCACCATAAAAAAACATATGTTGATCAATATTTGTACATCATGAAATATGACTTTTATTCGGCAACAACTTCTTTGATATGTATGTGTCTATAAAAAAGAGATGATATTTTCTTACACTAGATACAAACTTTAACATGTATGGAACACTTGCAAACATTATCACCATTACTTATGTAAAAAATAAATTATTTGTTGTTAAAATGTTAAAAGAAATTAAGGAACTGTTGTACCAAGTATAAGATATATTAGAACTATATAAGGAAAATATCACATATATCAATTTAATTGATTGTTTATAACTACAAACAACTATAATTCTTTTTCAAAATTTAGTTACTCAATATTACTTGCAAATTTTAGTAGCATCTATATCATATAATTTTTTGTACTAATTAACACAAGACACACGTGCAATGCACGTGCTTAGAGACTAGTATTATCATAAGTGAGAACAAAAAAGTTGAAATACCAAAATAACCCTATATAGTTGAGTTACTACAATAATACCACTATATTATTATTATTGATTATTATTATTATTATTAATTAGTAATTTAAGTTCCATAACAGAAAACTTTTTACATACCACTAAAATGTCATCGTAATAATTTGAAGTGCATGAGTATTCCTTTTGCCATTATCATTGAGTTGCATTACAATTTTTCTTCTTAATTGCTGAATTTTGAGCACTTAAAATAATTACTGTTTTAGATTAAAAAAACTTAAACATTAGAGCATATGAAGAGAGAGGTTAGAGCATATGGAGAGATTCATTCAATCTGTATATATATATAAATCTGGATATGAAAGTGCTGATGTGGCACCCCTCATAGGCCAGCATTAGAATTTATATATTTTATCTTTTTTTAAAGCTTTTTTTTCTCTTAATTTTATCTTGATATATTAGTTAAATTAAATAAATATCCTCTATTCATTATTTCTCTTTAAATTCCTCCATTAATACCTTTATTATTTTAGGTATATATAAGTTACAATTTATCCCTTTAAATATTTTAACCTTTCCCTATTCCTTCTTAAAAGTATTACTAAATTATAATTAAGACACTAATGACCAATATAAGTTATAATTGTAGGTATTGATTACTCCATTACTCTTTTAATTTATTTATTCAATAGTTAAGAATTTATGGATTACTATAAATACTAAAACCATGTCATCTTCACCAATGCAAGAATTTTTTATTTTATTTTCCCTTTCTTTATCATATTTATACTAAAGTACATCACTTTGGTTATTTCTAATTTTATAATATATAGTTTATTTGTTACTAACTTTTACAATGTGGAAGATAAGATGAGCATTTGACAATTTTGGAAATTCAAATTCAATGAGAACAATATCTAATTTGAGTTACCAAGGTACATCACTTTAATTATGTCTAATTTTTTTTTTTATATATATATATATATATATATATATATATATATATATATATATATATATATAGATTCTTTGTGACTAACTTCTATTGTTAACACTTAACAGTGTGGACGAATAGACGAGTATATGACAATTTTGGAAATTCAAATTCAATTTTGATGAGTATAATATTTCACTCATGTTACTCTTTTTATTTCAGTTTGTTTGATGTCTTTTATTTACAATATTTTTTTTGTTCTTTTTTTTTTGTTTTTATTGCTTTTTTCCTCATTATTGATGATTTTAGTGTACTTATTATTTTGCGCATTTTTTTAAAATAATCTTTATTATTTATAATGGAAGACAAGATGAACATATGACAATATTTAAGTTTAACTTTCATAAACTCACAAGGAAAAGGAACCCTACATTAATGTTTATGTCCATTAATCTTCAAATGGTGTAGTGAACATTGAGAGTGTGTACAAATTGAAAAATTAGAGGCTAGGATAATTTTCTTTGGTATTCCTACAAAGATTATTTTGTTTATTTGTTTAATTTTAATTTATTTTAATTTTCTTTGGTACTCCAACAAGGATTCTTTGATTAATTTATCTAATTATAATTTATACCTACACTAAATAATATTATTGAAATTTCAGGTATATTAATTTTAACTTTGAAGACTTGAATCGTTTTGTTTATTATCTTTTAAGGGTTTTTTAATGGTTTCAACATTGTATATATTTTATTTTGAATAATGAAATCAATTTTGAGGATTAGGAAATTTCACAATTTTTATTTATGTTTACCTTTTAGAATAATTTAGAAATTGTAACTAAAATATAGGTAAGTTTAAAGTTGTATTTTAGTTAATACATATATATAATTTGAGTTTAATTTATTTGAATACTTTATATTATTTACGTAATTGAGACTACTTATCTTTCAATCTATTCATTTTTATATAAATAATAAGCAGTATATTATAATCGTAGTAAAATTAGTCAAGATAGAAAATGATTTACAAACATTTCATAATCTAAGATTTAGTGAAAGATGAAAAAAAAATTCATTACTAAAGGAAAGTATAATACTTTTGAAGGAAAAGAATAAATATTAGAAAAAAACTATATTTACATTAAACTTATTAAAAGAATAAATATTAGAAAAAAACTATATTTACATTAAACTTATTATATTATTAAATTAAATTTAAATTTCATAAAGAGTTCAACTTATTACATTAAATTTACTTTTCTTATTAAAATAAAGAGAATAAATTTAGGATTTTTTTTTTATAATTTCAAAAATTCTTAAGCGATTTCAAATTACAAAAAATATAAAATTTAAGTACTAATAATAAATTTAATTAAGACTTAAAATTTGATATATTTAGATTAAAGACTATAAAGAATCTTTAGAAATATATTTAATAATCAACTATTCAAAAAATTAATTATTTAGCAGATTTAACGAATAATTTTTTATCGCGCAAAGCGCGGCTAAGTTCACTAGTATCAATATATAATTGAAGAGAATACATTGTTAGATATCACAATTTATTATTTTTCACTTCTTAATGACTTTAATTGCTAAACTTTTTAGCTTCTACAATTAAATACATTCATCCACAACCTTTCATATACACAATTTTTCTCTTTATAAATTGAATAGAAAATACTAGTCCATTACATTTTATATTTTCAAATCTTATAGTTCTTATGTAATCTTTTATTCATTGGTCATTTTTTTTCTTATTGATATATTGCTTTGTTTAATTAACTTCTTTCATTTGTATGGAAATATAGTGTTAGATATTTGATAATCTTGACAAATCATATAATTGAAGTTGTAATCTTTTTTTTTTTAACCAATAAATATAGTGTATCCCACGTGATTAAAAGAAAAAGTTTTTATCAATAGAATCAGAAATTCTTCAGATTCTATTGATCTTGCAACCTTAGTTGAATGTTTTACCAGAAACATCATTTCTATCCTTTAAATATTATATAATGCATCAATTATTCTATAATAATTATATCATTTGAAATGTTTGATATTAAATAACGTGGGATACACATATAACGTACGTGTTCGAGAACTAGTATACTTATACATCCGAAAATCATAAATTTTTTGCCGACTACAGCAAAACACATAAATATAAGAAGGCCACAAAATCTAGAAATTAATTTGCTTGATCTTTTGATACTTTACTTTTTTGTGTCTTTTTCTTTAAGGCCCACCTTTGGTGAGACAAGTGCTTAAGCACAACTAATCCTTCATTAAGGGGTTGGAAAATAAAAAATTAGGATTATATCCTGAGTTGGAAAGTCTAACTACAAGTACTAATGAGAAGGACAAGTCACCACCATGAAGAGGTGCATTTTAGGACATACCTCGAGTTAAAATATAAAAATCAAGCGATTAAATGTGTTAATATACTCTTGATTTTTATGGTATGTAATTGTCCATCAAAATAATTGCCAACAAATATTATATTCGCTCTAAGAGGATGTTATTATTTTTCAATCATTAAAAATTGCGTGTGTCTCTCGTAAAAATATTATCTTAAAACTTATTATTTAGAGGAGGTTAAAATTAAAGATACATTGCATGGTTTGTAATTATGTAATCATATTAATTTTTATATTTCTTTGTTTTAGAAGTTCGTAATTTCCTTCTATTTTTTTGTGTATCAATTTTTTTCCCGAAAAATTTAAGTTGAATCATATAATTTAATTATATAATCATATTAATTTTTATATTTCTTTGTTTTAGAAGTTCGTAATTTCCTTTTATTTTTTTGTGTATCAATTTTTTTTCCGAAAAATTTAAGTTGAATCATATAATTTTAAATTATTTTAGAAACATAGAGCAAAAATAAGACTTCAATAAATTTCCTTTTCTAACTTTAAATCCAAACATTAATTTCAAATTCAATTCAAATGTACGAAATCTTAAATTAAAGAAAAAAAGGTACTAAACCTTAGTATAAGGTCACATACATTCTTTATAACAAAATTTATTTCTATTAATATAAATTTTCAATTACCCATTTATACTTATTATTTGAATTTATTTTTTCCAAAAAAAGTAATTCTTTTTTTCTTTTTTATATTGAATATAAAAGAAAAGGGGAAGCGGTAGTCAATTCAAAATGTTGATCCTCCATTGTCAGTTCCTAACGCATATCTAAACAGTTTCTTCTTGGTATTCTTGAAGTAGAAGAAGACGACGACCTAGAAAAGGTGTTCAACTTTGGCGAATTCATCGGGATTGGAGAATAATCAAACCGAAAAATTGAATGTTGGAGCGAAGAAACAACTGGTACTTTCTTATATGACGAATCATATAAGAATGGGATTTCTCATTCCTCCAAATTTGTAAGTCTTTCTCTGTTTTTGGTCTCTGTTTATCATGTGTACTTGTAGAAAATAATTGGAGTACTGGGTTTTGTGTATTTTTTTTATTACTAGTTTGTTCATTCACTTTTTTGTATGTTTGGTTATGGGGCTTCTTGCATTAATTTGTGTACAGATGGAAAATGTAGGTGGTTTTTGTGATTTTTTTCTGGGGTTTTCTTTCTTGGATTAAATAAGTAAAATGTAGGAGGATTTTGTGATTTCTTTTTCTGGAGTTTTCTTCCTTGGATCAAATAAGTAAAACAGCTAATATAGTATCATTATATATAACACAAGACATATTCATAAATGAACTAATCAACATATAGTATCAACAATACGACATGATCATATATATATATATATATATATATATACACACACACACATCATTATATTATCATAATATAAACATAAAAGAACCTCCTCCTAAGACTCCCCTCAAGACTAACTAGTGCAATTGTCTAGGTAGAGTCCCATACCCCTACCTAGACTAAGCTAGACCCCTTAGGTTATCCAAGTTAGAGTTCAAGTCCTTTAATTCGTTTTTAACTTTTGGGAACATCTTTCCCTAACCGACATAGACAACATGAGCTAGTGTGTAATCCGGTGTTATAAGACCCTACACCGAAAGAAGGCAGACTACTTGCCAAGGTAGTATCAAAATATAAAACGTAGCAACTACGTAGATCCACTAGCTAGTATTCCTATGGGAGACAACATAGTTCAAGAACTAGGAGATTTAGTTGGGATCCTCTTTATGCACCATGCATTATGATCTCCAATCTCAAGAGTGATGTAGTGCTCCTATCTTTCCTATGTGGAAAGGGACACTCCTCTATCTAGTTCACTCGGTGCTAAGATAGAGTCCCTTTTTGAAATGTCTTTAAGCCTTTAATTATCAATCATATTTAGGCCATAGGATCTACCCCTTGTATAATCATCATCATCAATATCTCAACAAGACTTGTGTGAGTTTAAGTCCTTTCATCACAATTCATATAAGTGAGGTTAACCCTTTAGCATTTCATAACATTTTAAGGCACGTTGATAGTTTTCACCATCCTTATAGCACATACACCTTAATCAACCTCACAACATAGTCAAGACATTTCAATTCAACATCATACCTCCCTATAATCTTAATATAAGGCATACTTCAATGTAATATCATAGCTTAACAACAATTAATCACAATTGGAAATAAAGATAAAGATTCTAAGATTTACCAAATTTTTCTCATAGTCTAATATCAAAGTCTTACCATCAACCCCTAATTCAACCCAACTCGGGGAGTAACATCATAACACAATAATAATCAATAGAATAACAAGGCCAATTGCATCTCTGTAACACAATTCATCTTTAGATCACAACTTGAGACAAAATACATAGGCTAATTTCACATTACAATTCATAACCTAAATTACGTCTCAAGAACTAGCATGATAGGCCTATAGTTCATCTTACTTCAACCATAATAGCACCATAGGATAGTAATCTAATCAACAACCAACTCAATTGAATGATCAACATACAACATAGGTCAAGATCACTACCTAGGGTTACGGATAGAGGACCATGCTCTTCAATTTGATCAAACCATCAATGATTATCATAAAAAAGTTGAATTACATGTAAATCTACTCAATACAACCCTAAGAATCCACTAACAACTCAATCCATAACTTCAATTTCGTAATTAAATGAAACCCATAAGAAAACTCAACTTTTTGAAAAGGAACCCTTTGAGGAAAGGATCTCAAAGGTGAATAGAACCCATACCTTATGTTTCTCAACAATTTGATGAAGAATCCACCCTTTTCCAGCCCCCAAACCCTAGTTCTTGCTAGCCTTCAATGGTAAGTTCTTATAGAGAGAGAAATAAGAGAGAAGGAAGAGAGTTTATTTTGAGAGTTGCTTTTAGGTTAATGAGGGTTAAGGGTATTTGTAGAGGGGATTAATTAAGTTAATTAGTTTTCCTTTAATCACTATATAACCCCTAAACCATTTAATTATTTTAAATGAAAATCTTAAAATCCATCAAAGAAATTCGACCCCTCACCGACGAGACCCCATCGACGGTCCGTCGGTGGGTCGACGGACAACCCCCCTCCATCCTGCACTTCCGTCGTCTCTATTAGAGACTTTGTAGGCGAGGCTTCCTCCATTTTTTCTAAGTATGGGATGATGGTGGCCTCGACGCCCCGTCGTCCCCTTTCGTCGAGTGTAACAGTAGCTAGATTAAACAAGGGCCTTCACAATCTTTCTAAGTGAGGGACGACGGTGACCCTCGACGCCCCATTGGGCCTCTTACGGACCGTCGTCTGCCCCGTCGATGCACATTGCCCGTCAGTGCTGCATCAAACTGCAGGGGTTCTCCTCGAGGGCCCTTGGTTGGTCCTTGGGAGTCGTACTCAGACGTTCCAATCATGAAACAACAAAAACACCCATTATCTACCTTTCCATCCATTTTTCGTACATTTTTGACCCCTAAAAGTTAGTAAAAAGGGTAAGGCACACTAACACCTCTTTGAACCAACTTCCCGGATATTTTGGTTCTTAAACCTTCTAAATGACCTATATTCATTAAAAATGGACTTAGAAACAGTGTTTATACTTAATGACACCTATGTTAGGCCTTTCCATGAGTCTCGGATTTTCAAGGTGTTACAGTAATGGGGCCTCTGGGCGGGGCGCCTCGAGGCTGGGGGTTGATGGGGGGTCTTTGGGTAGGGCTCCTTGAAGGTGAGGGTAGGGAAGGGGGGGGGGGAGGGTGTGGGGGCCACGATGTTGGGTTCCTCGAGGCCGGGGGTGAGGGTATGGTGTGGCTTCAGGGCTGGACGCCTCAAGGTCGGGGTGGGTGTGGGTGTGGGGGTATGGTCTGGCCTCAGGGCAAGATGCATCGAGGCCGGGGTGGGGGTCCCCTCAGGTTGAACAGGCGCTTTAGTTGATATCTATACTATTAGAAAGGATTATGTCATGTACAAGTCAATTTTTTTTATCTTGTGCTTGCTTATTGACCTAG
Source organism: Solanum neorickii (assembly GCA_027704865.1). Classification (NCBI taxonomy): domain Eukaryota; kingdom Viridiplantae; phylum Streptophyta; class Magnoliopsida; order Solanales; family Solanaceae; genus Solanum; species Solanum neorickii. The sequence continues at coordinate 211,540 of JAKWJC010000239.1, forward strand.
GATTTCCATTTTCTTCTTTTTCTTTGATTATCTAGCCATAATTTTTCATACCTTTCCTTGAGACAATCTGTCAATACCTTTGCATCTGCAACAAGGCTTCCATGTTGACCTCTAATTCACAAGGACTTGTCTAAAAAAAAATTCTCTTGAGTTTACTCTAATTTTGAGGCTTATAGCTTTAAGTTGAGATTTGATGGATGTTGGTCTTAAAATTAATCTGGGCTGAATCCATCGGTAGCCCCTTAAATTTGACACCAATTTTCACTTAGACACTTCAAGTAGGCTTTATTCATGGCCGCTGTGTTATTTTGACACTTTTTTGCCAATCAGCTAAAATTATAAAGTGTATAACACACTTGCGGATGACATGACATGATGACTAATTAAAAAGCTGACATGTGACATTTGAATGTAAAAATAATAATTTTAAAATAAATTATTAAAAAATAATTAATTTTTCAGTAAAAATAAATAAATAAAATTATCTATTTTCTACCATCCCACCCCACCTTATATCACCCTATCCTTACCCCATCTGCCTTACGTCCCTTTTGCCTCCCCAACTTTACAACCATTTTCTTGATTCTTCTTCCAATTTTTTTTTAAAATCATTAGATTTTAGGTTTTTTTTAATTTATTTTGAAAATTATATGTGACACTCTTCTAACTATTTTGAAAAAAATGTGTCTTGTTCTAAAAAATCTTTTCAAAATTAGTGGTAGGGCTAAAAAGTCAAGAAGAAGAATGAAAAAGTATTCAAAAATATTCAAAAAGAAGACCCTCACGCGCTCAAAATGGTGTAACACACAATATGTCAATTCAGCAAAAAGTGTCAATTTTAGGGGCTACCGATGGGTCAACCATTAATGTGACAAGTTATAAGTTGTAGTTTAGTTCTGAAATTTTGTTTGCTTATCTAGTCTCTATACATTACAATCTTATTTGTGTAGACAGAAGAAGACATTGTTTTCAGTTTTGTAAATGAATCTCGAATTGTTTTATACAATCTTCATTCAATTTGTCTTGTCTTGGTTATTTATGTTTTGGTTTCCATTGTAGTTCAGAGTAAACAGGAAATCAAGAAACCGAAGTATGTGCAAGATTCTGTTGGATCTTGTTCACATTTGAAACAAGTGAATGGCTTAGAGGAATGAAAAGTTGTCTGCTGCGCAGTTAGAAATGACTAATAGGGAGAACCTGGTGAAACAGCACGCTAAAGTTTAAGCTGTCTCAGGTGATGCTTACTGCTGAAAACAGGGCATCACATTTGGATGGTGCACTGAAGGAGTGGATGCGGCAGATACGTAATTTGAAAGAAGAGCATGATGTGATTCAGAATAAAGCCAAACAGTTTGACATAATGAAGCATGAGTTTGAAGCAAAGATAGCTAACTTGGACCAGATATTTCATTTGATAGTGTGCAGAAGTTCCATAAAGAGGAAACAAAGATATTGAAAGAAGCTCTGGCACACCAAAACAGTGAATTACAAGCATCCAGGAGTATTTTTTGCAAAGACATCCAGCAAGCTTCTGAGTTTGGATGCACAGCTGCAACCAAAATTTGAATAGAAAAGCCCACAAAAGTCCACCATTCGACAAGGTTGGCTTCCATGTCAACAATTACATATTGTAGGTCAAGTTATTGTAAATGTGGACAGAATAAAGGAAATAGTTTTACAATTACATACTGTAGTGTCAAAGTTTTTGTAGTGACCTTGCAAGTGTATATGTATTGTTCAGTAATGTGAGTTTCCCTCTATTTCTTGCAATGTTACCTGATATTCTGTTCATGGATAGGTCTAATATGTTAAGACCAGCGAGGAACACGAAAGAGGAAGGAACTGTTACTTGAAGATTGTTTCCATTAAGATTAACCATTTCTAGTGGTGGACAGTTGCCAATAGCTGGAGATTGTTTCGATTTTCTTATCTATTTTATTTTCAATTAATATACTTGAAGATTGTTTCAATTTTTTTATCTATTTTATTTTCAATCTGTTTCGAGAGTTAATAATTTTTTAAGATAAAACTTTTTAATGAGTAAAATGATACGGAAACTTTTATCTATTAATAGATAAAATATTGAACGTACTATATTAATTATTATTTTTCGATAAGCGAGTCAACTTAAAGATGAAGAATTGAGGTGTAATATGTTTACAATAATTAATCATATGAAACCACATAAAAAAAATAGGTCTAAGACGAATCATAGAGTAGGACCAGGGCCAACCGGATGCATAGACAAGGTCTTGACAGACATCCACAAAAAAATTTGCCATTTTTGACGTCGGAATCCGGATCACCCAAAAAATGGTTTGCTATAACACACGAAAATAGTTGAAATGAGGGGTATGCTCGCTTAGGGGCTCGTTTGACCTTCAAAATGGGTCGGACGGGCCGTGAGGGCCAACCGGATGCATAGACAAGGTCTTGACGGACGTCCACAAAAAAATTTGTCATTTTTGACGTCGGAATCCGGATCACCCAAAAATGGTTTGCTATAGCACACGATAATCGTCAAAATGAGGGGTATGCTCACTTCGGGGCTCGTTTGACCTTCAAAATGGGTCGGACGGGCCGTGAGGGCCAACCGGATGCATAGACAAGTTCTTTACGGACGTTCACAAAAAAAATTGGCATTTTTGACGTCGGAATCCGGATCACCCAAAAAATGGTTTGCTATAGCACACAATAATCGTCGAAATGAGGGGTATGCTCGCTTCGGGCTCGTTTGACCTTCAAAATGGGTCGGACGGGCCGTGAGGGCCAACCGGATGCATAGACAAGGTCTTGACGGAAGTACACAAAAATCTTTTGCATTTTTGACATCGGAATCCGGGTCATTCAAAAATTGGTTTGCCATAGCACATGAAAATCGTCGAAATGAGGGGTATGCTCGCTTCGGGGCTCGTTTGACCTTCAAAATGGGTCGGACGGGAGGTGAGGGCCAACCGGATGCATAGACAAGGTCTTGACGGACGTCAAATTTTTTTTTGGCATTTTTGACGTCGGAATTCGGATCATCCAAAAAATGGTTTGCTATAGCACACGAAAATCGCCGAAATGAGGGGTATGCTCGCTTCGGGGCTCGTTTGACCTTCAAAATGGGTCAGACAGGCCGTGAGGGCCAACCGGATGCATAGACAAGGTCTTGATGGACGTCCACAAAAACATTTAGTATTTTTGACATCGGAATCCGGATCACCCAAAAGCTTGTTTGCTATACCACACGAAAATCGCTGAAATGAGGGGTATGCTATCTTCAGGGCTCGTTTGACCATCAAAATGGGTCGGACAGTCCGTGAGGGCCAACCAGATGCATAGACAAGGTCTTGACGGACGTCCACAAAAAAATTTGGCATTTTTGACGTCGGAATTCTGATCACCCAAAAAATGGTTTGCTATAGCACACAAAAATCGTCGAATGAGGGGTATGCTCGTTTCTGGGCTCGTTTGACCTTCAAAATGGGTCGGACGGGCCGTGAGGGCCAACCGGATGCATAGAGCAGGTCTTGACGGACATCCAAAAAAAATTGGCATTTTTGACATCGGAATCCGGATCACCCAAAAAATGGTTTGCTATGCCACACGAAAATCGCTGAAATGAGGTGTATGCTAGCTTCAGGGCTCGTTTGACCTTCAAAATGGGTCGGACGGGCCGTGAGGGAAAACCAGATGCATAGACAAGGTCTTGACGGACGTCCACAAAAAAAATTGGCATTTTTGACGTTGGAATTCTGATCACCCAAAAAATGGTTTGCTTTAGCACACGAAAATCGTCGAAATGAGGGGTATGCTCGCTTCTTGGCTCGTTCGACCTTCAAAATGGGTCGGACGGGCCGTGAGGGCCAACCGGATGCATAGACAAGGTCTTGACGGACGTCCACAAAAACATTTAGCATTTTTGACGTGGGAATCCGGATCACCCAAAAAATGGTTTGCTATAGCACACAAAAATCGTCGAAATGAGGGGTATGCTCGCTTCGGGGCTCGTTTGACCTTCAAAATGGGTAGGACGGGCTATGAGGTCCAACCGGATGCATAGACCAGGTCTTGACGGACGCCCACAAAAAAATTTGGCATTTTAACATCGGAATCCGGATAACCCAAAAAAGGTTTGCTATAGCACACGATAATCGTCGAAATGAGGGGTATGCTCGCTTCGGGCTCGTTTGACCTTCAAAATGGGTTGGACGGGCCGTGAAGGACAACCGGATGCATAGAAAAGGTCTTAACGGAAGTACACAAAAAACTTTGGCATTTTTGACATCGGAATCCGGGTCATTCAAAAATTGGTTTGATATAGCACAAGAAAATCGTCGAAATGAGGGGTATGCTCGCTTCGGGGCGTGTTTGACCTTCAAAATGGGTCGGACGGGCCGTGAGGGCCAACCAGATGCATAGACAAGGTCTTGACAGACGTCCACAAAAAAATTTGGCATTTTTGACGTCGGAATTCTGATCACCCAAAAAATAGTTTGCTTTAGCACACGAAAATAGTCGAAATGAGGGGTATGCTCGCTTCTTGGCTCGTTCGACCTTCAAAATGGGTCGGACGGGCCGTGAGGGACAACCGGATGCATAGACAAGGTCTTGACGGACGTCCACAAAAACATTTAGCATTTTTGACGTGGGAATCCGGATCACCCAAAAAATGGTTTGCTATGCCACACGAAAATCGCTGAAATGAGGGGTATGCTAGCTTCTGGGCTCGTTTGACCTTCAAAATGGGTCGGACGGGCCGTGAGGGCCAACTTGATGCAAAGAAAATGTCTTGACGGACGTCCACAAAAAAATTTGCCATTTTTGACCTCGGAATTCTGATCACCCAAAAAATGGTTTGCTTTAGCACACGAAAATCGTCGAAATGAGGGGTATGCTCGCTTCTTGGCTCGTTCGACCTTCAAAATGGGTCGGACGGGCCGTGAGGGCCAACCGGATGCATAAACAAGGTCTTGACGGACGTCCACAAAAACATTTAGCATTTTTGACGTCGGAATCCGGATCACCCAAAAGTTGGTTTGCTATAGCACACGAAAATCATCGAAATGAAGGGTATGCTCGCTTTGAGGCTCGTTTGACCTTCAAAATGGGTCGGATGGGACGTGAGGGCCAACCGGATGCATAGACAAGGTCTTGACGGACGTCCACAAAAAAATTTGGCAATTTTGACATCGCAATCCGGATCACCCAAAAAATGGTTTGCTATACCACACGATAATCTTCGAAATGAAGGGTATGCTCGCTTCGGGCGGTTTGACCTTCAAAATGGGTCGGACGGGCCGTAAGGGACAACCGGATACATAGAAAAGGTCTTGACGAAAGTACACGAAAATCTTTAGCATTTTTGACATCGGAATCCGGGTCATTCAAAAATTGGTTTGCTGTAGCACACGAAAATCGTCAAAATGAGGGGTATGCTCGCTTCAGGGATGGTTTGACCTTCAAAATGGGTCGAACGGGCGGTGAGGGATAACCGGATGCATAGACAAGGTCTTGACGGACGTCCAAAATTTTTTTTGGCATTTTTGACGTCAGAATCTGGATCACCCAAAAAATGGTTTGCTATACCACACGAAAATCGTTGAAATGAGGGGTATGCTAGATTCAGGGCTTGTTTGACCTTCAAAATTGGTCGGACGGGCCGTGAGGGACAACCAGATGCATAGACAAGGTCTTGACGGACGTCCACAAAAAAATTTGGCATTTTTGACGTCGGATTTCTGATCATCCAAAAAATGGTTTGCTATAGCACAAGAAATCGTCGAAATGAGGGGTATGCTCGCTTCTGGGCTCGTTTGACCTTCAAAATGGGTCGGACGGGCTGTGAGGGCCAACCGGATGCATAGACAAGGTCTTGACGGACGTCCAAATAAAATTTGGAATTTTTGACGTCGGAATCCGGATCATCCAAAAAATGATTTGCTATGGCACACAAAAATCATCGAAATGAGGGGTATGCTCGCTTCGGGGCTCGTTTGATCTACAAAATGGGTAGGATGGGCTGTGAGGGCCAACCGGATGCATAGACCAGTGTCACGACCCGCCTGATACCCAGGCAGATCGCGACCCGTCTAGGCAGTCAGCAGCCTGTGCAAGGGGGACAGACAGCCCAAAACGGCCAGCAGGCAAAGGGGCAGGCGTCCAAGCAGGCAACAGACAGAGGGTCAGGAGTTACAGCCGTTACAGGCAGTTTCAGCAGTTACAGCCGTTTCATCAGTTACGGCCGTTTCAGCAGTTACAGCATGTGAAGGGTCGGCAGGTTCCAGCCTTGGAGGGGCTTGTGCAGGGCCTCTGGAACGTGGGGCAGACTAGGGTGCAGCTAGGAGTCCCTTTTTGGAAGACTTAGAAGCCTGTCTTGTGGGCATGGCTTAGGGGCTTGTAGATAGTGTAGCATTTATTTAGTCTTAGTGTTTAGAGTAGTATAAATAGGTAGTCTTTGTATTTGTAATACATCTATCAACCAACATATCAATACAAGTCTTTCTTCCAAAATCTGTCTTTGTTTTCTCTTTCTAAGTTCTCTTAGCGATCCAAGTAGAGGAAGGCTTACTTGAGTCTACAAGATCGTGCAAGAATCGTGAGTAGACCGTCAAGTGCCGCATGGAGTATTGTCCGATTCAAAAAGTCTGTGACAATTGGTATCAGAGCAGGTTCATCGTAAGAGAATGACGAACGAAGGAGACGGCACTAGCAGCACCCCCAACGTCCGCACTGATGGTGGCAAGAAGAACAAGAAAGGGAAGAAGCAGCTGACGGGTAATGAAGCCAATCTGCCCGGACTTCCCCCAAGCGTTCCTCCACCAGGTGTTCCTACACCAAGCGAAGGGCAAACATCTCTCCCTCCCCAAATTGTCGATGGAAGTGACGTAGACACCGACGAGGTGTCCGTGGACGTTACTGTCAGACCGGAGTGGATTGCAAGGGTCAAAATGGCGAGGCAAGCCGTTGAGATCATAGGCCAGCGTTTGAATAGAACGGACAGAGATCTCAAAGCTCTTGAAGAGTACTCCCTTGAGGAAGTTGAGAACGTCCGGAAGGAGTTGGAGGCACGCCAGCGAGCCGAGTACGAGACAAAGGAGGCCATTACTTCCTTAGAAATCAGATTTAGGGAAGCACTTGGTACAATCGAGTCGCATAAGGCCAAGGTGGCAGCACTCGAGGAGGATAGAGAGGTTGGTGGATCCTCATCACATGACCGGTAAAGGGAAGCCAGAGTTGAGGCGCCCAAGCCACCAGTCTTCATAGGCGTCCGTGACGCGCAAGCGGTGGATAATTTCCTTTGGCACTTGGAGAATTATTTCAAGTGTATGCGGGTCCGTAGTGATGTGAACAAGATCAACACGGCTGTGTTGTATCTTTCAGAGTTGGCCATGCTATGGTGGAAGCGTAAAGAGTCTGACATCGCAAAGGGGACATGCGCGTTGAACACATGGGAGCAGTTCCGTGTGGAGTTCAAGAAGGCGTTCCTCCCTAGCAACGTTGTCTATGAGGCAAAGCGTAAGATGCGGGAGTTGAGACAAAAGGGCAGCATACGCGTGTATGTGCGGGAGTTTACCACCCTCACATTTCAGATTCCCAACCTCATGGACGACGACGCATTGTTCTACTTCATGGATGGGCTGAAAAATTGGGCCAGAACGGAGTTGGAACGGCGGCAAGTCAGGACTATAGACGACGCCATCACGCAGGCTGAAGCCTTGACAGACTTTAGGCGAGAGAAGTCTATTAGTGCCGATGAGGACGACGAGGTAGGCAGTCATGATGATAGTGGGGATGACAGTGGCGAAGGCGAGGAGCAAACGCTACAACCCAAAAGGCGTGACACCTACGGGTCCAGCGGCAAGAAGCCCGGAGATCGTGGCAACACGGTACGGGATTCCAAGGATGGTTGCTTCATATGCAAAGGGCCGCATGGTTACAAAAGATGCCTGAACTGAAAAGTCTTGGTGCTATACTCCGTGAGCGGAAGGAAGAGAAGGCCCAAGAGGAAGTCGGGGAGACTAAGCAGTTGGGCGTGGTAAGCCTATGCGGGGCTGTCATCGAGCAACCATCGACGAGGCTAAGGCAAGATAAGCCAAGGCAAGCGGAGCCGAAGCATGCTGAGAAGGGACTTGCAAAGTCCATGGCGTGGGCTCAAACGGTCGACATCACGATCAATGGGAAACCTGCTCGTGCGTTGGTCGACACCGGTGCGGAGGTCAATGTTGTGACCAAGACGGAAGCAACGAGGTTGGGGTTGCGATATACTTCAAGCAACGCCCAAATCAGGACTGTCAATGCATCACCGACTCCTATAGTTGGAGTTGCGCACGGGGTGAACAGCACGGTAGGCGATTGGCAAGGGAAAACCAAGTTCATCGTCGCCCCCATCAATCTGTTTGATGTTATTCTTGGGCAGAAGTTCTTCCAACAGTGCCATGCAGTAATCGATCCTCATCTCCAAAAATTGACAATCATGGAGAAAGGGAGGGAATACATAGTTCCCATGGTGAAGGCACAGGCAACGGAGGGACAGGCTAGACTGACAACCATGAAGCTCGAGAGGGTCGACATGAGAAGAAGGTTAACATCGGCAGCAACCATTTCATGTTCGAGAGAAGACAATGGTGCTGGAAAGACCTTGCCACCGCACAGTAAGAGGGTTCCGAGTAGGAACGCTGACGTGATGAAGAAGCCGCCGGAGCACTTGCCTCCGTTGAAGGAGGAAGTTCGGAAGATCGGGTCGAGAAAGGTCGGGACATCGATGAAGAGGCTGCTCGAAGGGATTGATCGAGCACGCGAGTTGATGGTCGCCCGGCAGAACTCAACGCCGATACGGACGCAATGCGACGCGGTCGTCGCATCATCAGGTGGGGGAGTTTGTCACGACCCGCCTGATACCCAGGCAGATCGCGACCCGTCTAGGCAGCCAGCAGCCTGTGCAAGGGGGACAGACAGCCCAAAACGGCCAGCAGGCAAAGGGGCAGGCGTCCAAGCAGGCAGCAGACAGAGGGTCAGGCGTTACAGCCGTTACAGGCAGTTTTAGCAGTTACAGCCGTTTCATCAGTTACGGCCGTTTCAGCAGTTACAACATGTGAAGGGTCGGCAGGTTCCAGCCTTGGAGGGGCTTGTGCAGGGCCTCTGGAACGTGGGGCAGACTAGGGTGCAGCTAGGATCCCTTTTTGGAAGACTTAGAAGCCTGTCTTGTGGGCATGGCTTAGGGGCTTGTAGATAGTGTAGCATTTATTTAGTCTTAGTGTTTAGAGTAGTATAAATAGGTAGTCTTTGTATTTGTAATACATCTATCAACCAACATATCAATACAAGTCTTTCTTCCAAAATCTGTCTTTGTTTTCTCTTTCTAAGTTCTCTTAGCGATCCAAGTAGAGGAAGGCTTACTTGAGTCTACAAGATCGTGCAAGAATCGTGAGTGGACCGTCAAGTGCCGCACGGAGTATTGTCCGAATCAAAAAGTCCGTGACACCAGGTCTTGACGAACGTCCAAAAAAAAATTTGTCCTTTTTGACGTCGCAATTCGGATCACCCAAAAAATGGTTTGCTATAGCACTCGAAAATTGCTGAAATGAGGGGTATGCTCGCTTCGGGGCTTGTTTGACCTTCAAAATGGGTCGGACGGGCCGTGAGGGCCAAACGGATGCAAAGACAAGGTCTTGACAGACGTCCACAAAAAAAATTTGCATTTTTGACGTCGGAACTCTAATCACCCAAAAAATGGTATGCTATAGCACACGAAAATTGTCGAAATGAGGGGTATGCTCGCTTCGGGGCTCGTTTGACCTTCAAAATTGGTAGGACGGGCTGTGAGGTCCAACCGGATGCATAGACCAGGTCTTGATGGACGTCCACAAAAAAATTTGGCATTTTGACGTCAGAATCCGGATCACCCAAAAAATTGTTTGCTATAGCACACGAAAATCATCAAAATGAGGGATATTCTCGATTCGGGGCTCGTTTGACCTTTAAAATGGGTCGGACGGGCCATGAGGGCCAACCGGATGCAAAGAAAAGGTCTTGACGGACGTCCACAAAATTTTTTTGCATTTTTGACGTCGGAATTCTGATCACCCAAAAAATGGTTAGCTATAGCACACGAAAATCGTCGAAATGAAGGGTATGCTCGCTTCGGGGCTCGTTTGACCTTCAAAATTGGTCGGACGGGTGGTGAGGGCCAATCGGATGCATAGACAATGTCTTGACGGACGTCTTAAAATTTTTTGGCATTTTTGACGTCGGAATCAGGATCACCCAAAAAATGGTTTGCTATAGCACACGAAAATCGCCGAAATGAGAGGTATGCTCGCTTCGGGGCTCGTTTGACCTTCAAAATGGGTCGGACGGGCCGTAAGGGCCAACCGCATGCATAGACAAGGTCTTGACGGACGTCCACAAAAAAATTTAGCATTTTTGACGTCGGAATCCGGATCACCCAAAAGTTTGTTTGCTATAGCACACAAAAATCATCGAAATGAGGGGTATGCTCGCTTCGGGGCTCGTTTGACTTTCAAAACGGGTCGGATGGGCCGTGAGGGCCAACCAGATGCATAGACAAGGTCTTGACAAACGTCCAAAAAAAAAATTGGCATTTTTGACATCGGAATCCGAATCACCCAAAAAATAGTTTGCTATACTACACGAAAATCGCTGAATGAGAGGTATGCTAGCTTAAGGGCTTGTTTGACCTTCAAAATGGGTCGGACGGGTCGTTAGGGCCACTAGATGCATAGACAAGGCCTTGATGGACGTCCACAAAAAAAATTGTCATTTTTGACGTCGAAATCCGGATCACCCAAAAAATGTTTTGCTATGGCACACGAAAATCGTCAAAATGAGAGGTATGCTCGATTCGGGGCTCGTTTGACCTTTAAAATGGGTCGGACGGGCTATGAGGGCCAACCGGATGCATAGACAAGGTTTTGACGGACGTCCACAAAAAAATTTAGCATTTTTGACGTCGGAATCCAGATAACCCAAAAAATGGTTTGCTATAGCACCCGAAGATCATCGAAATGAGGGGTATGCTCGTTTCGGGGCTCGTTTGACCTTCAAAATGGGTTGGACGGGCCGTGAGGGCCATCGGATGCATAGACATGGTCTTGACGGACGTCAACAAAAAAAATTGGCATTTTTGTCGTCGGAATCTGGATCACCCAACAAATGGTTTGCTATAGCACACGAAAATCGTCAAAATAAGGGGTACGCTCGCTTCGGGGCTCGTTTGACCTTCAAAATGGGTCAAGCGGGCCGTGAGGGCCAACCGGATGCATAGACAAGGTCTTGACGGACGTCCAAAAATTTTTTTGGCATTTTTGACGTCGTAATCCGGATCACCCAAAAAATGGTTTGCTATAGCACACGAAAATCATCGAAATGAGGGGTATGCTCGCTTCGGGGCTCGTTTGACCTTCAAAATGTGTAGGACGGGCCGTGAGGGCCAACCGGATGCATAGAAAAGATCTTCACAGACGTCCACAAAAACATTTGGCATTTTTGACGTTGGAATCCGGATCACCCGAAAAATGGTTTGCTATAGCACACGAAAATCGTCGAAATGAGGGGTATGCTCGCTTCGGGGCTCGTTTGACCTTCAAATTAAGTATGACAGGCCGTGAGGTCCAACCGGATGCATAGACCAGGTCTTGACGGACGTCCACAAAAAATTTGGCATTTTTGAGGTCAGAATCCAGATCACCCAAAAAATAGTTTGCTATAGCACACGAAAATCGTCAAAATGAGGGGTATAATCGATTCAGGGCTCGTTTAACCTTCAAAATGGGTCGGGCGGGCCGTGAGGGCCAATCGGATGCATAGACAAGGTCTTAACGGACGTCCACAAAAAAATTTGGCATTTTTGACGTCGGAATATTGATCACCCAAAAAATGGTTTGCTTTAGCACACGAAAATCGTCGAAATGAGGGGTATGCTCGCTTCTTGGCTCGTTCGACCTTCAAAATGGGTCGGACGGGCCGTGAGGGCCAACCGGATGCATAGACAAGGTCTTGACGGACGTCCAGAAAAAAATTGGTATTTTTGACGTCGGAATCCGGATCACCCAAAAAATGGTTCGCTATAGCACACAAAAATCGTTGAAATGAGGGGTATGCTAGCTTCGGGCTCGTTTGACCTTCAAAATGGGTAGGACGGGCTATGACGTCCAATCGGATGCATAGACCAGGTCTTGAAGGACAACCACAAAAAAATTTGGCATTTTGACGTCGGAATCCGGATAACCCAAAAAAAGGTTTGCTATAGCACACGATAATCGTCGAAATGAGGGGTATGCTCGCTTCGGGCTCGTTTGACTTCAAAATGGGTCGGACGGGCCGTGAGGGACAACCGGATGCATAGAAAAGGTCTTGACGGAAGTACACAAAAAACTTTGGCATTTTTGACATCGGAATTCGGGTCATTCAAAAATTGGTTTGATATAGCACAAGAAAATCGTCGAAATGAGGGGTATGCTCGCTTCGGGGCGTGTTTGGCCTTCAAAATGGGTCGTACGGGCCGTGTGGGCCAACCAGATGCATAGACAAGGTCTTGACGGACGTCAACAAAAAAATTTGGCATTTTTGACGTCGGAATTCTGATCACCCAAAAAATGGTTTGCTTTAGCACACAAAACTCGTCAAAATGAGGGGTCTGCTCGCTTCTAGGCTCGTTCGACCTTCAAAATGGGTCGGACGGGCCGTGAGGGCCAACCGGATGCATAGACAAGGTCTTGACGGACGTCCACAAAAACATTTAGCATTTTTGACGTCGGAATCCGGATCACCCAAAAAATGGTTGGCTATGCCACACGAAAATTGCTGAAATGAGGGGTATGCTAGCTTCTGGGCTCGTTTGACCTTCAAAATGGGTCGGACGGGCCGTGAGGGCCAACTTGATGCATAGAAAAGGTCTTGACGGACTTCCACAAAAAAGTTGGCATTTTTGACCTCGGAATTCTGATCACCCAAATAATTGTTTGCTTTAGCACATGAAAATCGTCGAAATGAGGGGTATGCTCGCTTCTTGGCTCGTTCGACCTTCAAAATGGGTCGGACGGGCCGTGAGGGCCAACCGGATGTATAAAAAAGGTCTTGACGGACGTCCACAAAAACATTTAGCATTTTTGACGTCAGAATCTTGATCACCCAAAAGTTGGTTTGCTATAGCACACGAAAAACATCGAAATGAAGGGTATGCTCGCTTCGAGGCTCGTTTGACCTTCACAATGGGTCGGATGGTCCGTGAGGGCCAACCGGATGCATAGACAAGGTCTTGACGGACGTCTACAAAAAAATTTGGCATTTTTGACATCGGAATCCGGATCACCCAAAAAATTGTTTGCTATACCACACGATAATCTTCGAAATGAAGGGTATGCTCGCTTCGGGCTCGTTTGACCTTCAAAATGGGTCGGACGGGCCGTAAGGGACAACCGGATACATAGAAAAGGTCCTGACGGAAGTACACAAACATCTTTAGCATTTTTGACATCGGAATCCGGGTCATTCAAAAATTGGTTTGCTATAGCACACGAAAATCGTCAAAATGAGGGGTATGCTCGCTTCGCGGCTGGTTTGACCTTCAAAATGGGTCGGACGGGTGGTAAGGGACAATCGGATGCATAGACAAGGTCTTGACGGACGTCCAAAAATTCTTTTGGCATTTTTGACGTCGGAATCCGGATCACCCAAAAATGGTTTGCTGTACCACACGAAAATCGCTGAAATGAGGGGTATGCTAGCTTCAGGGCTCGTTTGACCTTCAAAATGGGTCGGACAGGCCGTGAGGGCAAACCAGATGCATAGACAAGGTCTTGACGGACGTCCACAAAAAAATTTGGCATTTTTGACGTCGGAATTCTAATCACCCAAAAAATGGTTTGCATTAGCACACAAAAATCGTTGAAATGAGGGGTATGCTCGCTTCTTGGCTCGTTCGACCTTCAAAATGGGTCGGACGGGTCGTGAGGGCCAACCAGATGCATAGAAAAGGTCTTGACGGAAGTACACAAAAAACTTTGGCATTTTTGACATAGGAATTCGGGTCATTAAAAAATTGGTTTGATATAGCACAAGAAAATCGTCGAAATGAGGGGTATGCTCGCTTCGGGCCGTGTTTGACCTTCAAAATGGGTCGTACGGGCCGTGAGGGCCAACCAGATGCATAGACAAGGTCTTGACGGACGTCCACAAAAAAATTTGGCATTTTTGACGTCGGAATTCTGATCATCCAAAACACTGTTTGCTATAGCACAAGAAAATCGTCGAAATGAGGGGTATGCTCGCTTCTGGGCTCGTTTGACCTTCAAAATGGGTCGGACGGGCCGTGAGGGCCAACCGGATGCAAAGACAAGGTCTTGACGGACGTCCAGAAAAAAATTGGAATTTTTGACGTCGGAATCCGGATCATCCAAAAAATGGTTTGCTATAGCACACAAAAATCATAGAAATGAGGGGTATGCTCGCTTCGGGGCTCGTTTGATCTACAAAATGGGTAGGACGGGCTGTGAGGGCCAACCAGATGCATAGACCAGGTCTTGACGAACGTCCACCAAAAAATTTGTCCTTTTTGACGTCGCAATTCGGATCACCCAAAAAATGGTTTGCTATAGCACTCGAAAATTGCTTAAATGAGGGGTATGCTCGCTTCGGGTCTCGTTTGACCTTCAAAATGGGTCGGACAGGCCGTGACGGCCAAACGGATGCAAATACAAGGTCTTGACGGATGTCCACAAAATTTTTTTGCATTTTTGACGTGGGAATTCTGATCACCCAAAAAATTGTTTGCTATAGCACACGAAAATCGTCGAAATAAGGGGTATGCTCGCTTCGGGGCTCGTTTGACCTTCAAAATTGGTAGGACAAGCTGTGAGGTTCAACCGGATGCATAGACCAGGTCTTGACGGACGTCCACAAAAAAATTTGGCATTTTGACGTCGGAATCCGGATCACCCAAAAAATTGTTTGCTATAGCACACGAAAATCATCAAAATGAGGGATATTCTTGATTCGGGGCTCGTTTGACCTTTAAAATGGGCCGGACGGGCCATGAGGGACAACCGGATGAGAAGACAAGGTCTTGACGGACGTCCACAGAAATTTTTTTTGCATTTTTGACGTCGGAATTCTGATCACCCAAAAAATGGTTTGCCATAGCACACGAAAGTCGTCGAAATGAGAGGTATGCTCGCTTCAAGGCTCGTTTGACCTTCAAAATGGGTCGGACGGGCCGTAAGGGCCAACCGGATTCATCGACAAGGTCTTGACGGACGTCCACAAAAAATTTAGCATTTTTGACGTCGGACTCCGGATCACCCAAAAGTTTGTTTGCTATAGCATACGAAAATCATCGAAATGAGGGGTATGCTCGCTTCGGGGCTCGTTTGACCTTCAAAACGGGTCGGATGGGCCGTGAGGGCCAACCAGATGCATAGACAAGGTCTTGACGAATGTCCAAAATTTTTTTTGGCATTTTTGACATCGGAATCCGGATCACCCAAAAAATGGTTTGCTATACAACACGAAAATCGCTAAAATGAGTGGTATGCTAGCTTAAGGGCTTGTTTGACCTTCAAAATGGGTCAGACGGGTCGTGAGGGCCACTAGATACATAGACAAGGTCTTGACGGACGTCCACAAAAAAATTTGTCATTTTTGACGTCGAAATCCGGATCACCCAAAAAATGGTTTGCTATGGGACACGAAAATCGTCAAAAAGAGGGTATGCTCGATTCGGGGCTCGTTTGACCTTTAAAATGGGTCGGACGGGCCGTGAGGGCCAATCGGATGCATAGACATGGTCTTGACGGACGTCCACAAAAACAATTGGCATTTTTGTCGTCGGAATTTGGATCACCCAACAAATGGTTTGCTATAGCACACGAAAATCGTCAAAATAAGGGGTATGCTCGCTTCAGGGCTCGTTTGACCTTCAAAAAAGGTCAGGCGGGCCGTGAGGGCCAACCAGATGCATAGACAAGGTCTGAACGGACGTCCAAAAAAAATTGGCATTTTTGACGTCGTTATCCGGATCACCCAAAAAATGGTTTGCTATAGCACACAAAAATCATCAAAATGAGGGGTATGCTCGCTTTGGGGATCGTTTGACCTTCAAAACGGGTCGGATGGGCCGTGAGGGCCAACCAGATGCATAGACAAGGTCTTGACGAATGTCCAAAAAATTTTTTGGCATTTTTTGAAATCGGAATCCGGATCACCCAAAAAATGGTTTGCTATACAACACGAAAATCGCTAAAATGAGGGGTATGCTAGCTTAAGGGCTTGTTTGACCTTCAAACTGGGTCGGACGGGTCGTGAGGGCCACTAGATGCATAGACAAGGTCTTGACGGACGTCCACAAAAAAATTTGTCATTTTTGACGTCGAAATCCGGATCACCCAAAAAATGGTTTGCTATAGCACACGAAAATCATCAAAATGAGGGGTATGCTCGATTCGGGGCTCGTTTGACCTTTAAAATGGGTCGGACGGGCCGTGAGGGCCAATCGAATGCATAGACATGGTCTTGACGGACGTCCACAAGAAAAATTGGCATTTTTGTCGTCGGAATCTGGATCACCCAACAAATGGTTTGCTATAGCACACGAAAATCGTCAAAATAAGGGGTATGCTCGCTTCGGGGCTCGTTTGACCTTCAAAAAAGGTCAGGCGGGCCGTGAGGGCCATCCAGATGCATAGACAAGGTCTTAATGGACGTCCAAAAAAAATTGGCATTTTTGACGTCGTTATCCGGATCACCCAAAAAATGGTTTGCTATAGCACACGAAAATCATCGAAATGAGGGGTATGCTCGCTTCGGGGCTCGTTTGACCTTCAAAATGTGTAGGACGGGCCGTGAGGGCCAACCGGATGCATAGACAAGGTCTTCACAGACGTCCACAAAATCATTTGGCATTTTTGACGTTGGAATCCGGATCACCCGAAAAATGGTTTGCTATAGCACACGAAAATTGTCGAAATGAGGGGTATGCTCGCTTCGGGGCTCGTTTGACCTTCAAAATAAGTATGAATGGCCGTGAGGTCCAACCGGATGCATAGATCAGGTCTTGACGGACGTCCACAAAAAATTTGGCATTTTTGAGGTCACAATCTAGATCACCCAAAAAATGGTTTGCTATAGCACACGAAAATCGTCAAAATGAGGGGTATGCTCGATTCGGGGCTCATTTGACCTTCAAAATGGGTCGGGCGGGCCGTGAGGGCCAATCGGATGCATAGACAAGGTCTTGATGGACGTCCACAAAAAAATTTGGCATTTTTGACGTCGTAATCCGGATCACCCAAAAAATGGTTTGCTAGAGAACATGAAAATCATCGAAATGAGGGGTATGCTCGCTTAGGGGCTCGTTTGACCTTCAAAATGTGTAAGACGGGCCGTGAGGGCCAACCGGATGCATAGACAAGGTCTTGACGGACATCCACAAAACAATTTAGCATTTTTGACGTCGGAATCCGGATAACCCAAAAAATGGTTTGCTATAGCACATGAAAATCGTCGAAAGGAGGGGTATGCTCCCTTCGGGCTCGTTTGACCTTCAAAATGGGTTGGACGGGCCGTGAGGGCCAACCGGATGCATAGACATGGTCTTGACAGACGTTTACTAAAAAATTAGCATTTTTGACGTCGAAATCCGGATCACCCAAAAAATGGTTTGCTATAGAACATGAAAATTGTCGAAATAAGGGGTATGCTCGCTTCGGGGCTCGTTTGACCTTCAAAATGGGTCGGGCAGGCCGTGAGGGCAACCGGATGCATAGACAAGGTCTTGATGGACGTCCACAAAAAAATTTAACATTTTTGACGTCGGAATCCGGATAACCCAAAAAATGATTTGCTATTGCATAGGAAAATAATCAAAATTAGGGGTATGCTCAATTCGGGGCTCGTTTGACCTTTAAAAGGGTCGGACGGGCCATGAGGGCAAACCGGATGCATAGAAAAGGTCTTGACAGACGTCCACAAAGACATTTGGCATTTTTGACGTTGGAATCTGGATCACCCAAAAAATGGTTTGCTAGGGCACACGAAAATCGTCGAAATGAGGGGTATGCTCGCTTCGGGGCTCGTTTGACCTTCAAAATGGGTCGGACGGTCCGTGAGGGCCAACCGGATGCATAGACAAGGTCTTGATGGACGTCTACAAAAAAAATTGGCATTTTTGTCGTCGGAATCTGGATCACCCAACAAATGGTTTGCTATAGCACACGAAAATCGTCAAAATAAGGGGTATGCTCGCTTCGGGGCTCGTTTGACCTTCAAAATGGGTCAGGCGGGCCGTGAGGGCCAACCGGATTCATAGACAAGGTCTTGACGGACGTCCACAAAAACATTTGGCATTTTTGACGTTGGAATCTGGATCACCCAAAAAATGGTTTGCTATAGCACACGAAAATCGTCGAAATGAGGGGTATGCTCGCTTCAGGACTCGTTTAACCTTCAAAATGGGTATGACAGTCCGTGAGAAAAAACTGGATGCATAGACAAGGTCTTGACTGACGTCCACAAAAACATTTGGCTTTTTTGTTGTTGGAATCCGGATCACCCAAATAATGGTTTGCTATAGCACACGAAAATCTTTGAAATGAGGGGTATGCTCGCTTCGGGGCTCATTTGACCTTCAAAATGGGTCGGATGGGCCGTGAGGGCCAACTGGATGCATAGACATGGTCTTGACGGACGTCCACAAAAAAATAGGCATTTTTGACGTCAGGAATCCGGATCAACCAAAAATTGGTTTGTTATAGCACATGAAAATCGTCGAAATAAGGGGTATGCTCGCTTCGGGGCTAGTTTGACCTTCAAAATGGGTCGGCTGAGCCTTGAGGGCCAACCGGATGCATAGACAAGGTCTTGACGAACGTCCACAAAAAAATTTGGCATTTTTAACGTCGAAATCCGGATTACCCAAAAAATGGTTTGCTATAGCACACGAAAATCATCGAAATGAGGGGTATGCTCGCTTTGGGGCTCGTTTAACCTTCAAAATTGGTCGGACGCACCGTGAGGGCCAACCGGATGAATAGACAAGGTCTTGACGGACGATCCACCAAAAAAATTTGTCATTTTTGACGTCGGAATCTGGACAACCCAAAAAATAGTTTACTAAAGCACACGAAAATCGTCGAAATGAGGGGTATGCTCGCTTCGGGGCTCGTTTGACCTGCAAAATGGGACGGAAGGGCCGTGAGGGCCAACTGGATGCATAAACAAGGTCTTGACGGACGTCTAAAAAAAATTTGGCATTTTTGACGTCGGAATGCGGATCACCCAAAAAACGGTTTGCTATAACAAACGAAAATTGTTGAAATGAGGGGTATGCTCGCTTCGGGGCTCGTTTGACCATCAAAATGGGTAGGACGGGCTGTGAGGTCCTACCGGATGCATAGACAAGGTCTTGACTGACGTCCACAAAAAAAATTTGCATTTTTGACGTCGGAATCCGGATCATCCAAAAAATGGTTTGCTATAGCACACGAAAAACGTCAAAATGAGGGGTATTCACGCTTCAGGGCTCTATTGACCTTCAAAATGGGTTGGACGGGCCGTGAGGGCCAACCGGATGCATAGACGTGGTCTTGACGGACGTCCACAAAAACATTTGGCATTTTTGACATTGGAATCCGGATCACCCAAAAAATGGTTTGTTATAGCGAACGAAAATCGACGAAATGAGGGGTATACTAGCTTCGACGCTTGTTTGACCTTCAAAATGGGTCGGACGGGCCATGTGGGACAACCGGATGCATAGACAAGGTCTTGACGAACGTCCACAAAAAAATTTGGCATTTTTGACGTCGGAATGCGGATCACCCAAAAAATAGTTTGCTATAGCAAACGAAAATCGTCGAAATGAAGGGTATGCTCGCGTCGGGGCTCGTTTGACCTTCAAAATGGGTAGGACAAGCCGTGAGGTCCAACCGTATGCATAGACCAGGTCTTGATGGACTTCCACAATAAAGTTTGGCATTTTTGACGTCAGAATTCAGATCACCCAAAAAATGGTTTGCTATAGCACACGAAAATCGTCAAAATGAGGGGTATGCTCGATTCGGGGCTCGTTTGACCTTTAAAATGGGTCGAACGGGCCATGAGGGCCAACCGGATGCATAGAAAAGGTCTTGACGGATGTCGACAAAAAAATTTAACATTTTTGATGTCGGAATCTGGATAACCCCAAAAAATAGTTTGCTAAAGCACAGGAAAATCATCGAAATGAGGGGTATGCTCGCTTCGGGGCTCGTTTGACCTTCAAATTGGGTAGGACGGGCCGTGAGGTCCAATCGGATGCATAGACCAGGTCTTGACGGACGTTCACAAAAAAATTTGGCATTTTTGACGTCGGAATCCGGATCACCCAAAAAATGGTTTGCTATAGCACACGAAAATCGTCGAAATGAGGCGTATGCTCGCTTCGGGGCTCGTTTGACCCTCCAAATGGGCCAGAAAATCCGTGATGGCCAACCGTATGCATAGAAAAGGTCTTGAAGGACGTCCACGAAAAAATTTGGCATTTTTGACGTCGGAATCTGGATCACCCAAAAAATGGTGTGCTATAGGACACGAAAATCGTCGAAATGAGGCGTATGCTCGCTTCGGGGCTCGTTTGACCCTCCAAATGGGCCGGACTATCCGTGATGGCCAACTGTATGCATAGACAAGGCCTTGATGGACGTCCACAAAAAAATTTTGAATTTTTGACGTCCGAATCCAGATCACCCTAAAAATGGTGTGCTATAGCACACGAAAATCGTCGAAATGAGCGTATGCTCGCTTCGGGGCTCGTTTGACCCTCCAAATGGCCGGACAATCGTGATGGCCAACCGTATGCATAGACAAAGGTCTTGACGGACGTCCACGAAAAAATTTGGCTTTTTTGACGTCGGAATCCGGATCACCCAAAAAATGGTGTGCTATAGCACACGAAAATCGTCGAAATGAGGCGTATGCTCGCTTCGGGGCTCGTTTGACCCTCCAAATGGGCCGGAAAATCCGTGATGGCCAACCGTATGCATAGACAAGGTCTTGACGGACGTCCACGAAAACAATTGGCATTTTTAACGTCGGAATCCGGATCACCCAAAAATGGTGTGCTATAGCACACGAAAATCGTCGAAATGAGGCGTATGCTCGCTTCGGGGCTCGTTTGACCCTCCAAATGGGCCGGACAATCCGTGATGGCCAACCGTATGCATAGACAAGGTCTTGACGGACGTCCACGAAAAATTTGGACTTTTTGACGTCGGAATCCGGATCACCCAAAAAATGGTGTGCTATAGCACACGAAAATCGTCGAAATGAGGCGTATGCTCGCTTCGGGGCTCGTTTGACCCTCCAAATGGGCCGGACAATCCGTGATGGCCAACCGTATGCATAGACAAGGTCTTGAAGGACGTCCACGAAAAAATTTGGCATTTTTGACGTCGGAATCCGGATCACCCAAAAAATGGTGTGCCATAGCACACGAAAATCGTCGAAATGAGGCGTATGCTCGCTTCGGGGCTCGTTTGACCCTCCAAATGGGCCGGACAATCCGTGATGGCCATCCATATGCATAGACAAGGTCTTGACGGACGTCCACAAAAAAATTTGGCATTTTTGACGTCGGAATCCGGATCACCCAAAAAATGGTGTGCTATAGCACACGAAATCGTCGAAATGAGGCGTATGCTCGCTTCGGGGCTCGTTTGACCCTCCAAATGGGCCAGAAAATCCGTGATGACCAACCGTATGCATAGAAAAGGTCTTGAAGGACGTCCACGAAAAAATTTGGCATTTTTGACGTCGGAATCCGGATCACCCAAAAAATGGTGTGTTATAGCACACGAACGTCGAAATGAGGCGTTGCTCGCTTCAGGGCTCGTTTCACCCTCCAAATGGGCCGGACAATCCGTGATGGCCAACCGTATGCATAGACAAGGTCTTGACGGATGTCCACGAAAAAATTGGCATTTTTGACGTCGGAATCCGGATCACCCAAAAATGGTGTTCTATAGCACACGAAAATCGTCGAAATGTGGCGTATGCTCGCTTCGGGGCTCGTTTGACCCTCCAAATGGGCCGGACAATCCGTGATGGCCAACCGTATGCATAGACAAGGTCTTGACGGACGTCCACGAAAAAATTTGGCATTTTTTGACGTCGGAATCCGGATCACCCAAAAAATGGTGTGCTATAGCACACGAAAATCGTCGAAATGAGGCGTAAGCTCGCTTCGGGGCTCGTTTGACCCTCCAAATGGGCCGGACAATCCGTGATGGCCAACCGTATGCATAGACAAGGTCTTGACGGAAGTCCACGAAAAAATTTGGCATTTTTGACGTCGGAATCCGGATCACCCAAAAAATGGTGTGCCATAGCACACGAAAATCGTCGAAATGAGGCGTATGCACACTTCGGGGCTCGTTTGACCCTCCAAATGGGCCGGACAATCCGTGATGGCCAACCGTATGCATAGACAAGGTCTTGTCAGACGTCCACGAAAAAAATTGGCATTTTTGACGTCGGAATTCGGATCACCCCAAAAATGGTGTGCTATAGCACACGAAAATTGTCGAAATGAGGCGTATGCTCGCTTTGGGGCTCGTTTGACCCTCTAAATGGGCCGGACAATCCGTGATGGCCAACCGTATGCATAGACAAGGTCTTGACGGACGTCCACGTAAGAAATTGGCATTTTTGACGTCGGAATCCGGATCACCAAAAAAATGGTGTGCTATAGCACACGAACATCGTCGAAATGAGGCGTATGCTCGCTTCGGGGCTCGTTTGACCCTCCAAATGGGCCGGACAATCAGTGATGGCCAACCGTATTCATAGACAAGGTCTTGACGGATGTCCACGAAAAAATTTGGCATTTTTGACGTCGGAATCCGGCTCACCTAAAAAAAGGTGTGCTATAGCACACGAAAATCGTCGAAATGAGGTGTATGCTCGCTTCGGGGCTCGTTTGACCCTCCAAATGGGCCGGACAATCCCTGATGGACAACCGTATGCATATACAAGGTCTTGACGGACGTCCACGAAAAAATTTGGCATTTTTGACGTCGGAATTCGGATAGCCCAAAAAATGGTGTGCTATAGCACACGAAAATCGTCGAAATGAGGCGTATGCTCACTTCGGGGCTCGTTTGACACTCTAAATGGGCCAGACAATCCGTGATGGACAACCGTATGCATATACAAGGTCTTGACGGACGTCCACGAAAAAATTTGGCATTTTTGACGTCGGAATTCGGATAGCCC